>CM034463.1:24127320-24527660 GCA_019925255.1 Litchi chinensis | reverse complement strand
GATTGTTTTTACATTTGGCATAGCTTCTAATATTTTCTGAGTGAGTTTGCTTCACATTTTAGGTTAACGAAGCTCGTTTGAGTGAAGACCTGAACCACTCCTGGGAGGTGCTTGCTGAGCCAATACAGACTGTATGTTCTTCTGGCTTCATTTGTCATCCAAACTTTTTAAACGTTCCAACTTTTATGTTGTGTTTGCTTTGATAGATTTAAAATTGGTTTGGATATGCTATTGTGGTGTAGACTTTTTCCCATTGCGACGTATTGATATAGATGCCCTATTGAAAATCATTTGTTTAATCTGATGCATTTAGTCCTTCTGTGGCATAGTCCTCGATTTCCAGTCTATCTGAATACCTCTTCTCATTTACTAATTTTTGCCACCTGCCTCATAATTGTTTACTCAATTGCTAATCTTATGTAGGTTATGCGGAGATATGGTGTTCCAGAACCCTATGAGAAACTAAAGGAGCTTACCAGGGGAAAGGCAGTTAATAAAGAAAGTATAAGAGAATTTATCTTAGGTTTAGAATTACCCGAAGAGGCAAAGGCCAATCTTCTGAAGTTGACACCCCACAGCTACGTTGGAGCAGCCGTTGAATTGGCCAGTAATGTGGACGCAGCTGTGAATTTTGTTAACGGGGAAAAAAATTAGAATCTTTTAGTTGAAACGCAAACTACAAACACAAGTTGCTCCGTCTGATCAAATATCATTACTACCTTATCTATAGATAATAAAATGTGAGGTTATAAGTCTTGAATGGTCATTAAGGAAGCCACATTTTGTATCCTCAGAAGAAAATTGTGATTGCAGTTGAAATGATTTTAACCTGTTCTTCAACAAAGAGGTGAGAGATGACATTTTGAAAGCAAAATCTTTGTACAAATAACATGATAATTCTTGTAGTAATACATTTGCTTTCGCTCTTGACAATGACCTAAACTGTTCTTCCGTATCCTATCACGTTATAAAAAGTAAGCCATTTAACTGCAGCTACTTCTGATTAATTTAGCCTTTGGAACGCTGAAGTTTAGGTGGGAAGTCAAGAAGAAATGTGTGTTGTGCATAAGCTAATTTTTTCATTCGGTTTTGTGAGATCAATCTTTTAATGACTTTAACGGGGCATTCATACGGTGGCTTTTATTTATTTATTTCGATACACTGATGTCTTACGAATTACTCTCACAATTAGAAGATTTTTCATACAGTTCGAATGATTATTTTAATAATCAGAAGATAATAATTTTTATTAAGACAAAATTCACACTCATACCTTGTGTTTTAATAAAACACAGTTAGGATTTGAACCCTTGATCTCTTAAAATCAAAATAGGTGCTTAATACTCATAATAAGGGATGATGGGTGCGATTATTTTAACTATACCGAAAGCTTTTAAATTGCTATTGCTTTCGTTTGTTTGTTTTGTTTTTTTTTTTTTTTTAATTCTTTTTACAAGTTTGTGTTGATTTTTGTCACATATCTAATTTGCTTCTAAAAGCAATGTTTGGTAAATGTTATTTAACTCAAGTACATTAGCGATATTAAATTAGTCAAAAATATTTTTCTTAAAACTATAATATATATATATATATAATGCTTTTATAATTAGATATACCTGATTTTAAAAAGTAAAAATTAACTAATTAAATTCATCCATTGTATTTGAATTAAATAGTAGATAGAATTTGTTTTAGAAAAGATAATACAATTGATGAATTTGATTAGTTAATCTATACTTTTTAGAATTAGGTATTTCTGATTATATAAAAGTCATATATATAGTGATTTTATTAATTAGTGTCTCATAACTTTAAAAAGTTATGACGAACCAATTAAATTCATTAATTGTATTTGAATTAAATATGAGAGAATATTTATTTTAGGAGAGAGAAAATCATAAATGAATTTAATTGGTTTGTTCCAACTTTTTAAAGTTAAGAGGCACGAAGATATATATGTAAAATCATTTATATATACTATTTCATTTTTATCATTAATCAAAAGAGCATTTCATAAATTTGTTACGAGTATATCATAATATTTTTTTTTGTTGAGTTGAAGTATATCATAAATTTATCGCGTACAAACCGATATTCAAACTCATCAAAGAAGTGATTTATTAAATGGATAATCGAATATCATGCCACGCCACTTACACGTGGCATGGATAATCAATCCTACTCTTCCATTAGTGTAAATATTATTTTAGTGGGGTGCCATTAGGTACAACCCAAGTATGCATAACTCCATCAACTTGTTTCCAAACAAACCCATGAAATAATTTTTTTAAAGACAAAACTAGCCTTTGATTTGACTTTAAACACAAAGCAGTCCTTCAATTGACAAACTGTTATGACAATCATTTTGTCATTTGTGAATGATTAAATCTGGATTTGGACAAGCCACTCGTAATTCAGCATCATCTTTATGACAGAAGGAAGCTTCCCCACTAGACTCTAGAGAGAGACACCAAAGTATCCCGTACAAGTACACGACATTTTTCTTATTATCTCTGCCAGACTTTGTTTGTTTAGTTCAGTAATGTCTTTGTCTCCCTTTTTCTCTCATTGATGTCATGAAAAGCTACCTACTTTTTTTGTAGGAGGGATTGCTTGGAGCAGGACTTGATTGGTTGGTTTTCGTTTTTACTTTCTTTTGTTTCTTTTTAGTGAAGTGAAATTGGATTCTGATGTCAAAGTTTGTAGCTTTTTGTGTATAGTTTTTGATTTTGGTCGATCAGTTTATGGTTTTTGGTGGTGGGAAAATTAAATGAGTACTTGGATGAGCAGATCCCTTGAAAAGTTTTGATGTTTTAGTGATTTTTTGGAAATTTTGTTGACCCCAGTTTAGATTTCATGTTGGTTGTGTGGAATTGTTGGAGGGATATGCAAAGATGATTTTATGTTCTTGAAGTGGATGTTGTTATTTTTAATGTTGTTATGTGAAGTTTTAATGTTTGAAAGATGATATTGAATTTGTCTCAATTGCTGGCCTATTTGAAGTTGTGTATTGATTTAGTTGCTGGCATATTTGTAATTGAAATGATTTTAACTTGCTCTTCAAAAAAGAGGTGAGAGAAGAGAATTTGAAAGCAATCTTTGTACAAATAATATGATAATTCTTGTACTAATGTATTTGATTTCACTCTTGACAATGATCTAAACTGTTTTTCCATGCCTTATCATGTTAAAAAAAAAGTAAGCCATTTAACTGCAGCCACTTCTGATTAGTTTAGCCCTTGGAACACTGGAAGCTTAGTTGTGAAGTGAAGAAATTTGTGTGTTACATGAGGAAGCAAATCTTTTTTAATTTGGTTTTGTGGGATCAACCTTTTGATGACTTTACAGGGGCATTCATACAGTGGCTTTTTAAACTACTCTGAAAGCTTTAAATTACTATTGTTTTCATTCTTTGTTATGTTTTCTCTGAGTTTTACTCCTTTTTTTTTTTTTTAACATCTAAACCTGCTTCTAAAAGTAACGTTTGTCGGAAAAAATTATTAACCTCAAGTAACTATATTAGACCTGTTTGGCCACGAGATTGGATTCAATTATTTTTATAAAATTATATAAGATTGGATGAAATTGGATATAATTAAATAATTTAATGTTACAATATATTTAATGGAGCATGAAATTGGATAAATGGTATTGTGATGTATTTGGTGAAATATAAAATTGGATAAAATCAATTTTAAATCTTAACAAAAATATAAATTTTAGATAAGAAAATTATACACAAACGACCCATACCACCCACACCCACTGACCACCAGACCCAGACCCACCAACCCGCCGTCGCTTCCGTCTGTGTCAACTCTTGCCGCTCCGGTCGACTCTCCTTGCTCCTCCACTCCCGCCAATCTCTTTCTCCTCCACTCTCGACGTCTCCTTCTCCTCCACTTTGGCCGTCGCTGCCTCTCTCGCCGTTCTCTCTTCTGACACCGACACCGTTCTTCACTCGTCGACTTCTCCGCCCAACTCAGCGGCTTCCCAGTGGCCATGGTGATGCTTTGGCCGACGAATCCCAACTGGCAGGAGGTGAGATTTTGTTTTTATTTTTTTAAAAAAATGGGAGTTGAGTTTATTTTATCCCATATGTGTGGAGGCTTTCATTTAACCTACTACAGTGGGATGGAGATGGAATTGACAAAATCCAAATCTCGTTCTTTTATCAAATATGAATTTGGATTGAATTTTATGGTTACATTGTTAAATTAGTTAAAAATAATTTTTTCTAGAACATTAAATGGAGGAGATTTATATAAATATTATTATTATTTCACTTTTATCATTTTTTTGGAGAGAGTTTCACTTTTATCATTAATAAAAGCAGTTGGTCATCAATTGTTACGAGCAGAGCATATCATAAATTTATCGTGTGTAAATTAATATTAAAGTCATGACAAGTCAAAGATGATTTATTAAATGAATAAGTGAATATCATGTCATGTCAATTTATACGTGGCATTGATAATCAATTATAATCATGTACACCTTGAAATGTAAATAAATATGATTTTAAGGTACAATCAAAGTAGGTCTAACTTCACTCAGGAAATAATTTCTTTTAAAGATAAAAACTACCCTTTGATTTCGCTTTAAAGACAAAGCAATCCATTAATTGACTATTGGAATCATTTTGTCGCGTGTGAATGATTAACTCTGGATTTGGCCCAGCCATTCGTACTGTACCATCATATTCATGACATCAAAAAGAGGAGGAAGCTTCCCCGCCGGTCTCTAGAGAGAGACACCAAAATATATCGGACAAGTACTCTACATTCTTCTTATTATCTCCGCCAGACATTGTTTGTTTAGTTCAATAATGTCTTTCTCTCTCGATATCTCTCGTTGATATCATGAAAAGCTATCATATTTTTTTGTAGGAGGGATTGCTTGGAGGCAGGACTTGATTGGTTGGTTTTAAGTTTTTGTTTTGTTTCTTTTTAGTGAAGTGAAAGTGGGTTCTGATGTCAAAGTTCGTAGCTTATTGTGTATTTTTTTTGGTTTTGGTTGATCAGTTTGTGGTTTTGGGAGGTGGGAAAAAATTTACTGGGTACTTGGATGAGTAGATCCCTTGAAAAATTTTGATCTTCTGTGATTCTTTGGAAATTTTGTTGACCCCAGTTTAGATTTCATGTTGGTTGTGTTAAATTGTTGGATGGATTATAGCTAGTTACATGCAAAGGTGATTTTATGTTCTTGAAGTGGATATTGTTATTGGTAATGTTGTCATGTGCAGTTTTTTTATATTTGAAAGATAATATTGAACCTGTCTCAATTGCTGGCCTATTTGAAGTTGTTGTATCGATTAAGTGTATGAGAAAGTGTAATCATCTTTCTTCAATGGGGACTTTTAAATTTTGATTGATAATATCACTATTTGATGTCTTTTATCTTTGAAAGATTGTGACATCTGTCTAAACTCAGTCTTTTTTCTGTTTCAATATGATAGGCGAAGAAGTGTAGATGAGGTACTGGCGGTGGCATGTAGCATGGTAGTTGAATATACATCTACTTGTGAGTACTAAATTTCGTATAAAGGGTCTCTTTGGATTGTTACTATCATTTACTTAGAATAGCTAAAGGTGGTTCTTATGATTGCTTGAACATTGTTGTTGTAGGTGACCCTTGTGTCAACTGGAAGGGAACTGCCATTTATCTTAGCTTGCTGTTTCATCTGGTGATTGCTAATTAGATCAAATCAACGTCAGCTTATGCCCATCAAATGGAGCGGGAGTTCTCTGCCCAGAGTCTCTCGAGTAGAGGGAATTCTGGTTTGTCCATGCTTGTTTCAACTTTAGTTTTCATTCGGTTGTTTGGTCGGTAAAGATATGTATAGATGTCCACAGTCGACTAGTGGGATGTCATTAAAATGCTTTAGATGGTAGATCGTGAATGCTATTCACAAAACCACAAGGGAATGCTGAACATATATAATTAGCCTAAAATAATAAGTTGGAGACATTTAGGATTATTTGTTCTCGTTTTTGGATATCTGTACTTAGTTATTGTGGTTGTAAATATCTTTTAATGGGGTAAAGTGATTCAAATTTAAGACGTAAATTGTTGCCTTAGAGTAAGGTAGATGTTTTTTTAGCTAATTTGTATTTCTGATAGAATATTAATCTTATTATATCTCCTTGGAAGCAGAATTGGGAAGCCGATATGTGGTTGAGTCAGGGTTCTACATGTCGTCCTATGCTGCTGTGATCTTCATCGGTGGGCTCATAACTGTGGGGGTTTTGTTGATAACCTTCATAATTGCCTTGTCTGTAATGTTGCAATCGTGTCAAAGTAGGAATGCAGGAGTTGTTGAGATTGCAAAATTAAATGATGATTACAGTGACTGCAAGGTATTTGCTCTACATGCCGAACTTAATGGATTGGAAACTAATGAGTTCCCTCCAATCTGCAGAGGTCTTGCTATTCAGTATATCAGAGACGGACAATATGCTAGAGATCTGAATTTTACAACTGGAATGGCGGAAAGTTACTTCAGTACTCTTACTCCACTAGGTGATGGTCTAGATGTGGTTTTAATCGACATAGATGGCATCTTCACTTTGAATCCTAAATGCACCGGTGTATTTATAGATCGGTAATTTTCTTGAATCTTTAACGTGTTTATTCCTGCTCATGTCAACGGTACGATTGAGTCTATAAATCTTTTTTGCCCTTGGACTACCTTTCTTTTTCAAGAACATATAAATCATTTGATGAATATAGAAGCTGCAACCAACGATGTCACATGCACTATATGACAGTATAATAGTTTTGATTGAACTGTGCACTTCCCATTCTATGCCAATTATGTGATTGTGCCTGTGATTGACATTTGCTGCAAGTCACTTAAAGGAAAGATATCTGATATCTGCTATGCCACAGAATTGATCAATGCTGGTTTGCTGACTGCATTCAAGAGGCCAAACATCTGAGGCACATGCTAACTCTGAGATTATTTATGAAACTTCAAGCTAGTGGATGGCCCGTGATTCTGTTTTCAAGGAGGCATGACGGACAACGAGATGTCACCACCAAGCTCCTTATTTCTGCAGGGTACAGAGGTTGGTCCTCGTTGATTATGAGGTATGGCTTCAGAATTCCTTTCTTCATCCCTTGTACATTATTACATGCTTCATAAAATGCCTTCCACTGCCTCTTTCTTTTTCATGTGTAAACATATATTGGATTCTGGCACAACTGTGAATCCATTGATTTGTTAGCTGCCTACGTACTCTATAAAGAAATTGTAGATAACATCTTTGCATTGTCTATGGGGCTTGATTAAAATAATTTCTTCTCCTGCAGACTAGATGACGAAATGCAAATGGATAGCCGCGAATACTTGTCTAGAAGGAGGACAAAAATGCAGAAAGATGGTTTCCGTATTACCGGTTTAATTAGCAGTCAGATGGATGCTTTAACTGGGCAGAGTTTAGGAAAACGCGTTTTTAAGGTTCCAAACCCGTTATATTACAAATTTGAGCATCAAACTGAAAGCAAAAATTTATCAGAATAGATAATGTATTGAAATGGCCGTGGCACCATTGATCTCTTCTTTGTGTATTGATGATTCATTGATGTTCCATTATTGTAAAATATTGTTGAGTTTTCTGTGTATTCTGTTGTATACAATTGTAGGTATCAAGTTATCAACAGAGAGTTGATATCTATATTCATTTATATATAATTTCAGAGTTACAGAGATATATGAAGTTCTTCTTGTCCAACTCTTTTTGTTCTGTTAGATGCTGTTTGCAGGTGGATTGTTATTTCTGTTCTGAGTCATTGGAACTGATACTGTTATGTGCAATTCATGCTTTACGCTCATAATTTCATTAAAAACTGTTTAAAAAGCTCATAAACATGTTCCTTACAATTGTCCAAAAACATCTCTAATTCAAACATGATACCTGAACATATCATGAAGTAAAACACGTCAAGTTACGACATGACACTTTCATGCAAGTATTTTTTTTTTTTTTTGGGTGAAGATAAAAATTTTCATGATTATGAAACTTGAAATTGCCCACATGCATTTGAATCAAACTTGGGAAGATTAAAGAACCAATGAATTTGACTAAATAGATCATATTTATGTGAATATTATAGACAAAATTCTCCAAACCTTTACACAATGATCTATCAACCCCTAGTCTGTTAACAGAATCTCACAACGGCACAAGTTAATGTGTCAACCACCTGATTTCATTGACGGACTCAAACATCAAAAGTGAATCCTCCGTTTTATCATAATCTGAAAATAACACGAAGACAAACATGGAAAAAATCCAAGGTAACAGAGATCTTTACTTTCCAAATAGATAGCATGAAGCTACTAAACTTTCTATATATACAAAAAAATCAATTGATGTCAAAAATCAGGCACTTGAATTAATTGATCTCAGAGTTAAAATTTCTGTTCACTTTACAAATGTTATAAAACCCACCAAAGTATTTTTTTTCTTACTGCAAAGGTGGACTAAATGACTGCAGTCGCCGCAACCATGCCATCCTAACACTAGGGTTCTTTAATTGAAGGAAAATTTCTCTATATTCTTTCTTCAGGAATAAATCTAATGCAAACAAATATAAGCTACTACCTTGTTCTACCTCCTCCATTCTATCAAGGCACTCGATGCATTCGCCAATACTATAATTGAATTTGCCTTGTGTGGGCTGGAAGGTAATGAAACTCCTTTGAATCGTCACAGCACTCCCCGATTCAACATCATAAAGATGCTTGGTTTTGCTATCCAGTTTTGCAGTGCCCTGTTCATCTATATGCAAAAATGACTCGTAGGGACTATCATCCAGCCTCCTATTTTTCCTGTCTAGCATCATAGCGTCTGGCTCATTTATACGAGAATGAGATGTGGTTGAATCATCATTAAGCCTCCTACGCTGAGTCGGATAATCCATATCTCCAGTTTTTATATTTCCATCAAAAATAATTTCCAGTTTATCAGTGCTCTGGAGTTCCTTGTACCGAAATTGTGCAGCTTCCGGGTTTGCCTGTAACAGAACCATTAATCTATAAATCTACCAGAAGCACAATAAAGTCACTAAATTTTTCATTCAAATAAAGCATTTTATATTGTTAAGTCATTTGGTGTACCCGCAAGTATGTTTCCCAATCTTCTTCACTAGCACCAAACTTATTGGTATTTGGATCCCAATTCATATAACTAGTACCGATAAGCTTACACCAAATCTTCCACTGTTCCTTTGTTAAATCCCAATGATTCTTTAGTTGTATCCTATCATATTTCAAGCCAGTCTTTTCTTGGAATGATTCAATCAAGTTCCTCCAACCCTCTTTAGTAAAATGTGTCCCGGGTTTATTTCCCTTTAACGTCTCATCAAGGCATAGATCAACAAAGATTTCATGCAGGTTAGGCGTCCAAGTGGCTTTTGGCTTTGAATGTGATGTGCTTCGTTCACTTGCAGGTTGTCGGTCATGTCTAGGGCAAACTACAACTGCATCAGAAGGACTCTCATTCTGCCCATCTACCTTTCCTGTGCGTGGCTCTTTTGTATGCAAAATGGAAGTGGCTGAGCTACCATTCCGTCTCTTACGTTGAGTTGACACTTCTGTCACTCCGGAATTTATTGCATCATTAAAAATGATATTCAATTTGTCGATGTGCTGGAGTGCCTTAAACCGGAATTGTGCAGCTTCCGGGTTTGCCTGTGACAAAGACATTGTTATAATACTGTGAAATGCAAAATGAAACATTTTCCGTAGACACCTCCTCCCATCCTGACCCAAATATCTCAAGTTCTCAACTACACAGCTTTATTATGGAGTCAGATAGTATACCTGTGTATAGTAGGTCCAATCTTCATCACTAGCACCAAATGTACTTGTTTCTGGGTCCCATTTCATACTACTGGTTCCAATGAGCTTACACCAGACTTTCCATTGTTCTTTAGAGGTATCCCAGTGATTTTTCATTTGTTTTTTCTCATAGCTCAAACCAGTCCTGTTGTAGAATGATTCCACAATATTTCTCCAACCCTCCTTAGTGAAATGGGTACCAGGTTTATTCCCTTTTAATTTCTGATCTAGACATACATCAACAAATATTTCATGAATAGCAGGTGTCCAAGTGGCTTTCGCCTTCGAAGTCGATGAGCTAGACATACTGTTTTCACGATGCAACTGGCCAGCTATTCACATAAACATGAAAACATTTTAATGATTTATTAACTTATAATCAATAAACAAACTTGTTAAATATGAAAACATATTGACTTACAATCATTACACTAACCATGAAAACACGTGACCCTATCACACACACACGAGAGAGAGAGAGAGAGAGAGAGATGAGGAAGGAACAAGAGCACGGTTGTACATATATTCTATATTCACTTTTTTCAGGTAAGAGATGATCATGCAGTTAAACTATCACATCACTTAAGAATAGTGGACAGAACTAAAGAGGGAGCCAGAACACGGTAGTCAAGATCAACTATTGCCAATCGCCAATAAGCTATGAATGGAAACACAACGAAAGACGAAATAAAAAAGTTCCGGTCTTATACAAATTAGATAAATCAAAGACAAGACCTAATATGCCGATAATTTTGCTCTGAAATCGAGAGTGTTTTATTAAAATCCAATTCAAAATATCAGAACATCACAACCTGAGTCAAGGCACGGAATATACCTCAGTCTGTTCAGTTTACACGAAATTAACAGACATCTTCATTCCCACCAACATTGTTCGAACTCCACATAAATCCTAGTCATCAGAAAGCGAAAATTGCAGTAATTAAAGTAGTTTTAAACAAACAGAAAGTCAATGGTCAGTAACCAACGACAATGTCATAGCAACAACAGGCACAAAACACAAACACAATCAACGGAAAAAAGCTCCTCCTAACTCGATAAGAAATCCAATATCCCAACAAACAAAAGCATTTTTCATCAATTGGAGCTTCAAATATACATCCTAAAACCCTAATCACATCCCAAATCAATCAACCTTTTACGTGATCATATAACAACCAACGTCACAGCCATGACGGATGATTCTGCTACAAGTAACAACAATCCAGGCCAATTTTTATTCAAACAAACAATAACAGAAACACCAGAAACCTAAAAACATTTTCTTTTTCAAATTCCTCTATTATCTAAACAACCAAACAGAATTTGCTCATAAAACCAGTAAATACATGGAATCACTCACATATAAAATTAAAAAAAAAAACGATTTTTTTCCTATATTTGCTATATAATCACAAAAATATTATAATAATAGATATAAAGAAATTGAAAATTGATATCGCAGAATTGTGAACCGAAACATAGTTCAATTACAACCTTTTTTTTTTAAAAAAAAAAATTTCCGCCAGAATTACAAGGTAAAAAAGGAATATAAATATAGTATTAGAAAAAAACAGAGAGGGAAAAAAAGACGTGTAATGTACCTGGAATTTGAGGGAGCTGCATTTCAGAGAAATTGAGGTTGATAGAATTCTTTTTTTTTTTTTTTTTTTTTGAGGGTTTGTGAGAATTGAAGACGTCGAACGTTTTTTCTTTGGAAAAATTTGGCAAAATCACCACTATTGAATGGGTTTAGAGGCCGAAAATTTTACGTCCTGAAAAGCAGACAACTTTATTCGTTAAATTACTATATTACCCTATCCCCGCAATAGAAGCCCAAGATGTTTCAATCAACTCGGTAGTTTTTCCATTTTTCCTTTTCCTCGATATATTTTCCTTTTTTTTCTCTGGTTATATGATATATTGGAAAGATTTGTACACAATTAGTTTTTACATGAATAATTATATCATTTTATCATTATTTAAAAATTAATAAAAAACTAAATAAATAATTTATTGAGAAAATTAGATGTTATTAATAGTTTAGAGATCAACCGATTTTAAGACTATTTCGATTGGAGATCAAAATCAAGCATATGTAGCGTGAAACGAATAACTACTTTTTGAATATTTTGTCATAATTTATCAAAATTGATATTAATCAATTATAAAGAAGAACAATAATTATAATGTAACATCAATCAACCTTCGTAGTTTTTACTTTTAAAGGATCTCTTCACATTTTTTTTTTTTTGAAATTATTCTTTTTTTTTAAAAAAAATAGCATTAAAATTGAGGTACGGTTTCATCAAGATGAAAAAGATTAAACCCTACCCCGGTCTAATAATCAATTATTACGTTTATTGTACTATTCAATGATCAAGTGCAATTAACGTACTTGGAATAACTATTTTATCACATTTTGTTGAAATCGCTACTAATATCATATGAATAGTCATAAAATAAGAAAGATATTTATTCACACATACCACTAATTAGATCTAAATAACTAATTTCTTAATATTTTGTCATGACCTGTGAAACTTAACTATATTAATAAAGTCCAAATAATTACCCGTACGACATTAAGAGAGGTCACCTCTTCCCTGCTTTTATTTATGAGCAAACTCGTAGTGGTAAGGGTAATATGGTACTTGCACATGAACTTCCGATGATTTCTTTTTCTCTTTTTTATTTGCAGTCGTTATTTATTTCAAAAGGAATCGACATGTGGTTACTTTATACAAATAACAAATGACCCTTTTTCTTTTCCATCGCAGGAAAGCAAAGCAGAGTGTACGTGCATGGCAGGGCCTTTGAATGGGTTATATTGTTCTTTTCAAGGCCCAAACCAGAGCCTCCATAGTAATAATAGTTGGACCAACCAAATTAACTAACACAACGAGCCAATTCTCACGTTCAGTTTCCAATTCTTATAGTTTTAAAATCTAGTCTTTTCAATTAATTATATGCATGCCTTCAACTTGTAATACGTGTCACATTACGTGATCAACTAAGGAAAATGTATGACATTTATACATAAAATTCGTTCCAAAAAAAAAACTTTAGCATTGACACCCCATTGGCCAATGCTAATGATTGGTTACAACTGGTTGCTCTAATTTTGAGTGCATTTTAGTGGTTGGTCTCACTAGCAAAAACAACAAGAAAATGGCACTGAATGATCTCATATTTACAAGAACTGCAATTGAAAGTAGACAACATAACGATCAGCTAATAAATTCCCCCACAAGATCAAATGAAACCCAATCAGTACCAAAAAGTGCCAAAAAAAGGCACATATCATGCAAGCTACCAACTGCCCACAAAATCTAATATTCACTGACCTGAGAAAAACATGGCAGAAATCAACAAGAGACTGATTCCAATTCCCCATTCAAATCCAAACTAGCAGCATTAAAAAGCCAAAAACCAACAACCTCAACCATCCACAAATCTTGTCACCGCCACCACCACCACCACCAGAGTAGGTAATCTTGTACTTGCTAGTCAAATTCGGATACAAAATCCCCCAACTCCGCACACCCTTGACTTCCTTGTCAACCAGCTCGTATATATACACTTCCTTCACCCCTTCTTTTCTCAACGGAGTCCCAGCCCCGGACCTCAAATGTGCCACCAGCCCCTTCAAGTACATCTCCGCATAAGCCGGTGTGGCGTCCACCTCCGTCCCGTCTACCCCGGAGCTCGGCCACCCAGTCTCTGCCACCACGAGGGGGACGTTTTCGTGTCCGGCGACGGCTATGGCAGTGACCACCGCGTCGACCATCATGTCGAAGAGGTTCTTGTAGCGGACTCCGGTGACGAGGTCGTCGCGGAAGTTGAAAGGGTAGTCTTGGAACAAAGCGAAGCCGAGTGGGATCTCGCTGTTGACTCGGTACATGTTGTACGGGTAAAGGTTGATCAAGAAGGAGGAGTTGGTGTCGTCCAGGAACTGGAGGAGCGGTCGCATTATGAGGCTGCCGGCTGGCTCGCGGAAGAGGGAGGACGACGGAGGGAACGGCGTCGTTATGACGTCGAAGAAGGAGAAGGTGGTGGACACGGCGATTCGCTTGATGCCGAGGTCGCGGAGGGCAAGATGGATATTTCGTATGGCGGGGAGCAGGAAAGGGGAGAAGTCGGGTCGGGTGTCGAAGACGTCGTTGCCGACGGAGATGAGGGAGATTCTTGAGCGAGGGTAGAATGGCAAGACGTGGCGGTAGAGCCAGCGGAGGGCGACGGTGCGGTTGGAGGCGAGAGAGGGGAGGAGGGAGTTGGGGATAGAGAGGAGGAGGGAGGTGTTCGTGTAGGAGAAGGCCCGGATTATTGCCGGGTCGGAGTCAGGTAAACGGACGGAGGGGAACTTGAGTGTGGTGGTTAGGATTGAGGCGATGCGGTCTGGTGGTAGTGAGGGGGGTGAGGAAGGTGGTGGTGGTGGTGGAGGTGGAGGTGTGGTGGTGGTGAGAGGGGAGAGAGTGGAAGGGGTGGTGGTGGTGGAGTAGGTGACGCCGATGGTGGTGGAATGGGCGGCGGTTTGGTGGAGGAGAGAGAGGAGGATAAGAGAGAGAAAGTGAGACGCCATTGTTGGATTTTCTGAGGGAGAGGGAGGGTTTTTTGTTTTGTTGCGGTGAAATGTGTGTGGGGGGACACGTGTGGACTATTTATTTGTTGGAGGTGGGGGTTTCTGTTAGATTTGGCGGGAGAGTTCGTTGGTTTGTTTTGTTGTCTGCTTGTGACTAAAGACTGGATATAAAGAGCAATCTCACGGTCGATGTGCGTCGATCAATGTTGGTCCATCGGGGAGAGTCAGAAAGACGAAGTTAAATCTGGACCGATCACGCCAGCATCTGGTTCCAGTGGGACTGGGACATGCCACATACAATAACACAGGAATTTTACGGTGGCCACAATCTTTGAAAATTGTGTAGTTTGGGCCGAAGCCTGCGACTGGCCTTTATGCGCAATCCAATTACGCTGCGCACATAAGTGGCATTTTTTTTTTCTTTTTTTGTTGGTTGAAAATTTGGATTCTTCATTACCAACAATCCCAAATTTGGGAATACAAACATACAACCTTCTAGATCAACCAAATTTGGGGCTACCAACCACAACCAAATTAGAAATGACCCTCTATAGAGAGACAAACTAGGAAAGCTAAAAGAACACCAAACAAGACCCAACCAAGGGAGCATCGGGCGACTTACATTCGGTTAACCCCCAACTAACTAAAAAACAAGAAAAAGAAAGAACCGAAACAAGCAGAAAATCAGAAGCCCCAAGATAGACTACATAATACACCCTCCATAACTCAAAAAGTAGTCATTGAAGGACAGCTTATGGACATCAGGATTAGGTGTCACCAATGAGAAACCCTTCCTATAATAATACGGTCTTCATCTGAAACTTTATGTTATTGTAAAGAGCCATGAGACTCAGCTTGAAACGCCAGATCCAATGGTAGGAACTCCTGAAATCAGCTCCATCGTCAACCACAACAAGGCTAGAGGCTTCTGACTTTCATCTAACACTTGTAAAAAGCAAACTCCACCAAAACAGATTGGGTTTTTAGAATTAAAACTGGATCCAATCCTAAAAACCCCTAAAAAAAGTGGGATTCACAGGTGAAAAACCAAAACGAAAAAAAAAACAATGCTAATCAAGAGGAGAAAAGAACTAAAAAATACTGAAACCAGCCCAAATCTAATCAGGAAATTCCTTTTACGAAGCTTTTTCTCACTAAAGGGAGAGAGAATTTTCTCTCATTAATGGGAGAGTCTTTAAGAAGGAATTTTTTTTTCAACATAGGCTATATTTACACTTATATAAATCCATTTGCACACCAGCTTCAAAGAAAAAAAATTATTCAAAAAAATTTTATTCCAAAAAAAAAAAAAATCCATTTGTATATCCATTTAATCTTGCTCCAAAAAACAATCCCTAAATGAATTAAAAGAAAAAAAAATGTTTTTTTTTTTTTACTTTTTTTGAAATAGGTATATTATAACTTTTAGGGTTTCTAAGATTCTTAGACTATATATCCTCTTCTTTGTGATGGAATCATATCTTTATATATGGCTTTTGCTTTTATATCTCTTCTTCTTGTTGATCAAGACTTCTCCTAATCTTGTCTCTTTCTTCTTTAACGTGTTTGGTTTCTTCAAGTTTTCTTAGTTGGTGGTCAACTTCTTTTGTTGTCCCTTCTGACATAGGACCATATGACTGATCTTTGTTTGTTCATTCCAACACAAGGCCACATGATTGATCCTAGGTCCTTTATTTTTCCTCTATAATTTGGTCCGTTCTGTCCCTTTCATGCTTATCCTTATTTTGTGTTTTTTTGCTATCCATTCTGACGTAGAGACACGTGATATTCTCTTGCTCGTTCGCTTTGACATAGGGTTATGTGGCCAATTTTAGGCCCTTCCTTTTTCCTCTACAATCTAGGGTTTGTCGTCTCTAATTATCTATCTCACTTAAGCCTGTTGTTAGACTTGAACCCCCTTTAACAGTGCAAGGGTTGTCAAATGACATGAAAACTTATTTAAATTTCAAGATGAAGTTTCTTTCTAGTTTGCCTTCTCACGCCTTCTCAAAGGTATTTTGGTTATTTCTATATCATTTCTCAATATGACTAGGCCGAAGAATCCCTTGGGCTTCCTCTTTGTGCTTCTCATATATACTGACCTTGGGCTTTACTTTTAGGTTTCTTCAATAGACTGACCTTAGACTTTTCCCCCGAGTTCCTTCTTTAGGCTTATGTTATGAGCAGACTTTGGACTTGTCCCTCGAACTTGTCCTACAGGCCGACCTTGGGCTTGTTTCCTGTCAACGTCTAAATCTGGTCGACCCAAGTTCTTAACTCAATACTGTAATTAAAACAAAATAAAAACAAAAAATAAAAGAGAAAGAAGAGGAAGAACAGTGTGTGCATAGTGGTTTTTACGTGGTTTGACCCAAAATAATACCTACGTCAACGATTGTATTCTATGATTATTTTGGCAGAATCACAATATATTATTGTTTATTATTTCATATGTTTACAATGAATTTTCGACCTTTATTTATAGTGTGAGGTGTTACAATTTGAATACAAATAATATAGGAAAGAATCTTATATTAATTACACTTTCAAAACCGGTATCCACCATATTAGGGATAGATTCCACCGATATAAGAATTTGAATTTATTTTCAACTTTGGTAGTTTAATCTTTCTCAATTCAAGTTGTTGTTTTTTTGAAAAATTCCCTTAACGAGCACTTCGAGTTGCAAGCTGGAGCTTGCCTTGGACGATCTTGAGCTAAGTATAAGGCAATCTTGACAATAGTTGATCAGTGACGTGAGAATTGTAACAACGATTTAAGAGCTCGACCCTGCGAGCTGGGTGTTAGTGAACTAGACCTCCGTTTATTGGGTTAGTCTATTGGATCAGTCCCTTGGGCTTTTACTGGCACAATTATGCAATCCCAAATATACCCACAACATTTCCCGAGCTTCCTTTTTTGGCTTTTCTCATGGCCAAACCTTGGGCTTTTCACTCAGATTTGTCCTTCCCTAGAGCTTTTTCCTTGAGCCAACTTTTTACCAATCTTTTAATAATCTAGTGACACATTAGTATTTAAAAAAATGAATAGTTAAGATTATTAGATTTTTTTCTCTCTCATATATCATTCAAATTTAAGCTCGTTTCATAAAAAGCTTAACATCAATAAAAGATTGATAGAGAATCCTCGCTCTATTGATAGAAATGAGACTATGTTTGAGTAATTAATTTTAAAAATTGAATATTTTGCCGTTTGACCATGACTAAAGTTAAATTGTGTAAGTTGCCCTATGATCAACTATTAAAACAGAAGTGATATTTTAGACATTTCAGCAGTTAAACTTAGTATTTATTTATTTATTTATTTTTTTATAAAGCAGTCAAACTTAGTTAATAAAAGATATTATTGTTTAATATGAGATTATATAGCGAACATCAATGTGTAATTGAGACATCAATGACATCTCGATGTCACTGGTTCATTGTTGATATATTTTGTCCAATTATTTAATAAGTCATCACACACACCATCATTATTTATCTAATTAATTTAACAACCAAATTCTTGAAAAAGCACTACAAGCTCATGCTATAAGGTACATAGGAATAAAACTATAAAAGAAAGTATGCGGATTCACAGTTTGGTTCCCTAAGCTTTTAATAGATGTAATTTTTTAAACATGCATGGTTGTTAACTTTTATGATCTTCTACTCAAAAAATATATCAAAATAGTCTTTTAACCAAATAATTTATTATCAAACTTAACAAATTGGTTGGTTGTAAGTGGTTGATAGAAAGACTATTTCACTAGTTAATTGGCTTATGGTGCAATCGAAGCACACACAAGCAACCTTGGTTCATAACCAAGGTTTAACACCCTACCTCATCCAATAAAGATGAGATTTTCTTCCATCTATATAAGTTATCTTCCATCCTGGTGTGGGTGGCTTCTTGTCATATGAGGGCCGCTGATCTAAGTCATGCCACTAGGATCCTACCGGTCTGATCCCAGTAATCTTTGGATTCGTCTCAATACCTCCAAAAAAAAAAAGAGACTATTTCACTAGTGACTTTTAACTTATATATAGTGTAATCATGATCAAATAAAACTTAAATTTCCATATAAATAATATCTTATTACAAAATTATTATTAAAATTATTGAACTTACTAAAATCATAAAAAAAAAAAAATTATCTATTTAAGAGATCGATAAATTAAAAAAAAAAATCAAGTATATCTTCCAAGAAAAAGCAAAATTATCTAAAATAGGTAACATAAATTTGCTAGCGAATAAGTCAATTTAGTCATCAATGGCCAACAGTGTTGTTGGTTAAGAACTGCTATCCTCCATGGTCTCACCATGGTTCGCCACTCTTTAGCAGTAGCTAGATGATGTTTCTCCCACCTATATGTGGGCCAACCCCTCACCCTTGTATGAGCTATTATCTTCCTCTCATATGAGAGTTGCTATCCTAGTCATGCCACTAATGTTTGATCTCGTTTGGTCTTGATTATTCTCTGGGTCAATTCTAGTAATATAATGTAATTAAAAAAAAAAAAAAAGTCAATTTAGCCAAATTTATCGATTTCATGGGAAATTCTAGAAGTTATAGAACTGACCGTAATTAAACAAACTTGAAGGGTTTAATCAGTAAAATATCCCAATACGGTTGCTGGGTTGTTTTCTTCCAAAGGCCTGGAGTAGAATGTAGTCTTACTTTCGCTTTGTTTCTTGAGATCAACCATTGTCGTCTTGTCTTCAGTGTTATCCGTAGTCCGTTGATTGTTGAAAATAGCTAAGCTATTTTTCATATTTATTTGAGTCCAAACTTGAGAACACATAGAAGAGTTATTTTCATTTTTTATCTTAACGATTAATGAATTGTCATTTTTCCTTTTAAGAATTATAAAGAGGTAAAAAGAAGCTCTTAAAATAGTATTAATTTAAGTTAAAAGAAGGGATCAAATGATGTGTTTTGAATCAAATAAGGAAGAAATAAAATTAGGTGTCACCTCATGAATCTCAAGTCATTAGTCAGTAACACACACCGCAGCAGCCGACTATACAGCGAGCTCCGGCAATCGTCAGCCAGACGTCCTCCATGGATCTATTAACGTCACTTTAAGGTTTAGATCTTCATTTTATCCAGTTTGAGCAAATCAGTAGATCTCGTTCATAATTTTCTTTTATAAGTTTAAATACGTTGGTTTTTTTTTTTTATTTAATTTGTATATAATCGTAAATTTTTAAAAGCAAGTGGTTATATATATAGGTGACTCTGAAGGTCGGCCAGTTGATACAGAGCCCGTAGTAATTGGATGATTATGTGGATAGTATCCAGCTCTCAAGACTCTGATTCTGCTGTAAACCTCAGAGTCAATCGGAGTTGGATAACAACCACAGAATACCCTCATATGCTTTATAAATGGGCTACTGCTGTGCTGGCATTGTTTGTCTGTTTTTGTTCAGGCACATTCTTGATAGACCCATCCCACCACATGTTGTAATCAATTATCTCTTCAAAATAAAGTTTTGCGCTTTCTCTCTTCCTTATAATGAAGCCTAGTACCAAGATTTAGCTTTCATAGTTGTTACACATCGTTCGCAGTAGTTGAGATATAATTGTAAATGTTTATCTGCTCGACTTGTTGTATATATGTATGTATGACCAACAATAACATTAATGATTCCACAGGATTATGACCAATAATAACATTAATGATTCCACAGGATTATTTAGTTCTAGTAAAAAAAAAGGGTTTCAGATTGGATCTCCACCGTATAATAATAACATTGATGATTCCATAGGATTAATTATGACCAATAACAACATGAATGATTCCACATGATTATTTAGTTCTAGTAAAAAAAAGTTGGGGGGCGAAGTTCTATATTGGATCTTCATCGTCTATCATCATTGATAGACGGTGGAGATTCAAACGGATCTCCGTTGGCTGTCCATTGTTGGAGATGGAGGTCAACCGACTTGCATCTCTGGTGATGGAGGACCATTAGGTCGCACTATGGAGCTCCTTCGTGCAACAGAGAGAGATGAAGTTCGTTGAATCATACCGTCGAATGGCGATGATCCGGTTCGACTTGCTAGAGCGTTCGATGATCTTGAATCTAGATCCTCAAACGATCTAGATTTAGCTTTCATAGATCTAGATTTAGCTTTCATAGTTATTACATTTCGTTCACAGTACTTGATATATATATATATATATCTATTGTTTTAGGCGAATGCGATGGTGATAACACGTATAAAATATACTCTTCTTCAAGAACTTATGACAAACTAGCCACATCGTGGTTCATTTATGTTTCTTTAAGCATTAGAGTCCTTTTCCCATTGGTCATCAACATTATGATCAACACTTTTGCTGTGTTCATCTGCGCATGTTATCCTATCAAAGTTTTATTCTTTGCTGCTAATTGGCCCAGCTAGCACAAAGTCTTGGCGGCCGTGAGAGTGGATTGTTCCATATGCCAGTTTTGGATGAGTAAGTTTCAACTAGCACTGTTTTATTATCAATAATCCTGTTATCACTTACATCACTGAACTTAACATATGCATTCATGAGTTGCAACTTAGAATTCTTGATAAGAATAAACAACAATGACATTTATCATTCCACAGGATTATTTAATTCTAGTAGATGAAGTTGATTTGCAAAGTTACTGCAGCATAATATGTCACGGGATGGACATTCCAAAGATTGGACTACAACATATTACGTCAAATATAGCTCTACCAACTATGTGGTTGATGTCTAATTTTATTTTATTTTATGGTTGTTTCACTATAAAAAAAAAGTGTTTAACCTATCGTTGTCACATTTTACTGTCTTGTCAACGAGAGATCAACACGTGCAGATCAGTTTTACTTCGTCTTGTCATCGAGAGGTCAACATATGTAGATCACGTTTTACTTCGTGTTGTCGAAGAAAGGTCAACATACGCAAACGGACATGGATTATCAAAGCCATGTTTCTGAAAGAAAACGCTTAGGTAGACAAAGTAACTCTTCAAAGTTTCAAATTGTTTGCCTTACGATTATATATCTTAGCGCCCAATGGAAAGATTCGATTTTTAACCATTCATAAAATTTATATTAAAGATAAATATGTAAAAATAAATAAACATTAAAATAATTCAATCTTTACTTAAATTTAACTTCATGTGTAACTAACATCAATAAAAAATTCGTAGAAAATATAAATTCATTTAGTACAAATACTAAAATAACAATTAGCACATAATAAAGTATCATTACATACAATAATAATTAATGCATAATAAAGTAATACTACACAACACTTAAAATGAATAATAATAAAGTATCATTACATACAATAATAATTAATGCATAATAAAGTAATAATACACAACATTTAAAATAATAATAATAATATATTCTAAAATAATATATATATATAATAAAATAGGTTAATTAACATTGGATCAAATTAAGTTAAAAGTGTTTGATTTAAACTTGATCTCATGTAAAACTGTGTTAAACACTTTTGATCCAAATCCAATCTAAAATCTGGTTCCCATGCCTCAAGCCCATCTCAAATAGATTGAGATATCATCGGTTTAGATCGGATCGAATATTTTTGTCATTTTCAATCCTTGGTTCGCCAATATATTGACACCCGGAATAATACCTATAGCTTCTCCAAAATCAACTAGGTCACCATGGGTGGGACTCAAAATATCATAACATAATTAAAAGATCCAAGATGTACTCCTACAAATAAAAAGGGTTTGTATAGATATTGCTTGTGTTTAAAAGCTTATGAGTTCGTTGATGAGTCTAATCTAAATTTTTTTTATTTCAAATGGCGATGAATCGTGGGCTTATATACATGACCCATTAATATTTGGCTAAAAACTCTATCCCTTATCTTCTTGTTTTCAGGACTTATAGAATATCTTAGGATGGTGTAGCAATCTATTCCATGTACAACAATGTATTGAACTATTTCAACAAGTTTGTATGTAAACTTTCCAACATTTAATTTTTGTATAGTAGTACCCATAATTCCTTTGTGAGCTTTATCGTAAGAGATGATATATTTTGTAAAAAAAACATAGTCGTTTACAAAAATTACTTTGAATGAGTAAATTAATCATCGGTCCTTTTGGGATTTAGCATTAATATATCCTCGGAAGCTAGGGAAAATTCCTAAAACTCGCTCATAATTTGGAAAAATCTATTTTACCACCTCTAATTTAGAATTTACCCAAAATCTCTCTAAAATTAATAAAAATACTCAAATAACCCCCTAAAGGCATGTGAAAGGACTACAATGTCCTTGATTGTCATTGATTCTATTAAATTAAAATATTGGCCGTTTGGCTTAGGTGCAAAAAGGGAATTATATTTGAAAAATTAATTAAAATATAAACATTAAAAAAATAAAAATTAATAAATATTTATTTTCTTTTTAAGAATTACATTGCCTGAAATACCCCTCCTATAAAATCCCATTTAATAGCTTAAATATAAATTTATTATTGTAGAAAGCACTTGTATAGATAATCAACTATCAATTTGAAATTACGTTTTACGATTAAAAAGCAAACAACATAAAAACTCCACTTGAAAAGCCACATGAAACACTTTATAATGGAACACTAATTTCATCACCTATTATACTAAAATGGCGGTATGGCTAGTGGGACAATTAAAAAATATATACCGTTAAAAATTGGGACATAAAAGTCTAATTTTATGAACCATTTTGACAGAGGTTTTAATCTCGTTTTTGGAAGATTAAGGTAAATTCGTATTCTCCTCCGTGAAGTCATCGAATTGGTATATCTGTTTGATTAAAATGGTGCTTGGATGAATGAGAAATTGAAACTAGAAGTGTACCGATTTGAAGGAAAAATAAGGTCTCTTTTGATTTTTGAAATTTGAATATAGGTTGAATTGAATTTGCAAAATTAATTTTTGAACTTTGTTACTGCAGATATGATTAATTCTGAACTAAATTTGTAGAATTAATTATTGAATTTTGTAATTACAAACATAATTAATTCATAATTGAATTTACATAATTAATTCTTGAATTTTGTGATTGCAAACATGATTATTATATGAATAATTATAGCCATTAAAATATTTGATATTTGAAATTGAATTTGCAAAATTAATTCTTGGATTAATATTTTGTAACTGTAAAATCAACAGAATTAAAAGACCATTATTTGTATGATTTCAAATTGTCCATATGAAATCTATAAATTGACATCGTTTCTGGCTGTTTTGAAACAACTTAGAATTTATTTTATTTTCTTGTTTATTTTCTCTCAAACATTTTTATTAATCATAGTTTCTGGAGTAATAGAGTCAAACTCAAATTGATTCGCCGATATTTGGTATTGTTGTATCCCAAGAGACGAATGCTGAACATTTAACGGTGGACAATAAATTTGTTTTAAGAACATTGTATTACACACGGACCTTGATATGTTTATTTTGTCAGTCTATTGCTGCAAATTCATTGTACTCTCCAGGATTATAACTGTTTAAATTATTACCTATTATTATAAACTTAATTTGATTCGTCGATATTTGGTATTGTTGTATCTTAAAAGACGAATGTTGAACATTCAACAGTGGACAACAAATTTATCTGAAGAACACCATGTTATACACAGATCTCGATACTTTTATTTTGTTAATCTATTTTTGCAAATTCATTATAGTCTCCAGACTTCTAATGGTTCAAATTATTACCTATTGTTGTATTACTAATATATACCACTAGAGATATGTCCCAAAAAAAAAAAAAAACCAGATACCACTGGAGGTCTTAAACCGTGACATTCAAAACTCTCTTGCGAAGAATTCCAATAGTGCTATTCTTACTAGTTATTCACTTCTTAATTATCAAGCAATGTGAATGGATTTATCAAAAAAAAAAAAAAAACAGATACCACTGGAGGTCTTAAACCATGACATTCAAAACTCTCTTGCGAAGAATTCCAATAGTGCTATTCTTACTAGTTATTCACTTCTTAATTATCAAGCAATGTGAATGGATTTATCAATCTTCAGAATTCTATTTAGATCAATCTACCAAGTAACAAGAACTAGACTCTTTTTTTTTTTTTGGTTGAATCTGAATCTATAAATACTATTAATTTGAACACAACTCATAGCATTTTATGCAACACTATTTTGAGCTGAACAAATTCAAGCAACAACATAGCAACTTAATTATATTCTAAGAGAACATTGTTAAAACAGAGCTAAGTTTGCTAGTAGTGGTGTGTTACCAATGTTTTAGTCTACTAAAATGGATCCTTCTCTTTTCAAAAAATAAAAATAAAAATAATAAAATGGATCCTTCTCACACATATCAGTATGTCTATGTCAGATCACCCTTGTCATCCAAAGGTGGCAGCATATTCTTATGTAACTCCAAATCATCCGCAACAGCTGCAAGATACATATTGCCCTTGTGCATGAGGTTCAAATTTAGGAGCTGCAGGAAAACCGGTTGAAGTAGGCGATGCCCGGATGCAGCCAATGCTTCTGCTGTATAGATGGGTCAGGAACTATAGTCCTAGCTGTTATTATTATTATTCTTGTTAGGAATATCAGAATTAATCGGAATAAGATACTGGTGGTGTGGTCTGAGGAGCTGCTCTCATACGGGAGGAATTTGCCCATACGGAAGGAAGGGGGGCATGAGGAATGCTTTTAATAGGTGTAGAATCCATACCATAAAGCATGGGGGCTGTGGCGTTTACCAATGGCGTCAACTTCTCAGCTACCAGTCCTAGTTGAATGGGCCAGACCCGAGTTCACACCAATGCGACATAGCTACTTAGTTTAGTCACCATATCCATATGATTAGGTACCATATGAGTAGGCCTACAAAATCCTTCTTCGGTATCCCGATAAGAAGAACTATGACCTACACTGGTTCAAATATATACGCAAAGGATTTTTATTTTTTTATTTTTTACACTTTTTCCCAAATTTCGAGTCTATTTTAATTTCGCAAATTTGATATCTACTTTTTTTAAATAGAGAATGTGAAGTTTTCATTTTAAGTGTTACTAAAACTTAAATTATTAGTCAAATAATAATGATAAAAAAGGAAGGCAAATGAGTGCTACTTTATTTCTTTGTCATTTATACATACGTTACGAATAATAATCAATCACATGAAAGATTTGTTGAAAAAAACAACTATTATTTTTATTAAAAAATAAAAATTTGTGAAACACTAAGTTTTAATTTTTTTTTTTAAATAAAACTCAAGAACCTTAGATCTATAAAATAATAAAATAAAATAATATGAAGAAATTAAAATAAGATTTTTACCTTCGGTATTGATCTCTATGGATTACTCACTATTTAGTGTACGTTTGATACAACTTATTTACTGATTAAAAGTATTTTTTTAATGTCAAAAGCTCTATTTGATTTTTTTTTTACGTCGTTTGGTTGATATCCCAATAGAGTTTTTGGCAAATTAAAAAAACTGAAAAATGTTTACTCGAACAACTCAAAATTTGAGCTTCTTCAAGTAGATTTTTTTGAGATTTTTTTAAAAGATAAAAATGTCCACTATACCCTTCTTTTATTTTATTAATATTTTTATACCCTTATAATCCTATTACATTTTCTTTATAAATATAAACACATAGCTTTTACTTTCATTCTCTTTTTACTTTATAAAAACTTTTGAGAACTTCTCTTTAACTAATAAGTTTTTTATATTTTGTGTTTTTTTTTATAATAATTTTTTTAATCTTTATTGTTATGAATATTATATATCATATTTGTTATATATAAATATAATGCAATTGTTTTGTTATTAGTTCATTGATATATACTTATATCAAATAATTATTGGTTGTTTGATTGATTAATTTTTTATGGTTGAGGTTGAAGCCATTACATTCCTAAAATGAATATATTACTTTTCTCTCTTATACATTTTTAGGTAAATTCATAATTTAAAAGTGCTTTAAAAATAATTTAATCAAATAGTCTATAATTTAAAAGAGCTTTTTTAATTGATAACCAAACAACTAATAACTTTATTTTAAAAGATCTATTTCCAAAAAATCTACTACTAAAAGATCTACTTTTAAAAGATCTACTTGGAAAAACTATACCAAATGAAGCCTAACCTTCCTTGATATGTCTCTACACCAAGAAACAAGTGAGTGGACACAATTATATAGAATTGTGCTCATTTTTTATTGATTTCTTTTCTAAAAAGAATAAAAAAATATTTGTAAGAGGTGAGTATTGATTTTGGTTACATAGAAAAAAAAGATACAGATTCTTCTTCTCTATATTATGCTGTAAATTTTTTTTTTTCTTTTTATTTCAAAGAACGTACAACAAAAACTAAAAATAACTTCTATTTAAAAAAAAAAAACTATTTCTTTTCTAATTATAGGCAACCAATTAGGGTTTTAATTAATTAAAATTAATATTAAACCCCATATTTATTACAATTAAACTTTTACCCTATATAACATAATTAATTAAAATTAATTCATGTCATATTTTGAAATTGAACTTGTGACCGCTAATTAATTTATAATTAATTTATACCCGGTCACTATTGAGAATCAAATTCAAACCTCTTATAAAATTAATTAAATAATTATTGATAAACTAATTAATTATTAAATAATTTGAATAATCAATATTATTCAAATACCAAGTAAACATATATTTTGCTACTTGTGTAACAACTGCAATTGGATGATCCAATTACAATATTCTATATGCACGTTTCTTATAGTGAAATGAGCTATTAAGGAGACTTGATGGACCTACAGTTTTGAGCTCCAGTAATATTGAAATTATTAATTAAACTCTTTAATTAAATAATTTACTATTATTAATCTTAGAGTTACTTCCTTAAAAATCTAAGATTGCACTCTGAAAATTGTAGATATTTTTATACAATCTGAAATTTTCAGTATCCATTGATTTAATCACTACATATGATTTGACAATCCACAAATAGTTCATAATTAGAACTATGTTAGAATATCCATTATGCCCTCTAATTATATTTTGATCCTTAAGTACCATTGATTCTCTAATGAACAATATATTTATAACAGTTTATGAATTTATCTTTCCGTTTATATATGAACAAAAAGTTGAGCGCTCTTATTGTTCAAGACCTGAATAAATCCTTAAATGAACTATTTCTCTACTTCTCGCAAGAAGGAGTGGATTCCACTATTGTATAGAATATTTCCAGCTACTTACTAAATCATATCCTTAAAGTACGAAGTTATTGATCGAACATTTACATCGATCTCACTCATATAAATCAAAAGATATAACTCAACAAGCATGAGTCTATAATACACTCAAGATTAAGATCAATTCATATATGATCATCTAGTCGATAAATATAAATCTCTAAATTTAACAGATATTAATTAGAGACTCATGTTTATTGTGGTCTAGTCCTATATAATCTTTATTATATAAGGTGCTTATATTTCCATGTCACTACATGAATAGTTTCAGATAAAACTATTATACCGAATACGAAATGGATCGCAACTGTAGATATACCACAAACAAAGTACCTAACTTTGTTTATTTTTTACGAATTCTTTAGATTACTTATCTCAAACTAAATCCATTTATATATAATATTTATATACTTAGTTTGAAATTACATCAATAATCAAGGATGCTTCTTATAATATATATAATTTTTGCAAAATGTATAAATTGAATAAAATGAATACTCTATTAATATTTATTAAAACCGTTTACTTAATTACAAGCTCTTAGAGCACAAACCCCAACAAGATTATATCACATGACTAAATATATATATGATTTGTCTAAATATATTGAAGCTCTTTTTGTTTATCGTGATACGAATGTAAATGTTGTTAAATATCTTTTTTTTTTTCTCTGTTAATGACTATACTTCTATTAATAATTTTATAAATTTGAGCTTTTGATTTATCAATCAGAACATATATTTTCCATTTTAAGAGCAATGTATGATTACTGATCATATAGAGAAACGTTCTCGTTCCGGTCATATACATTCGACTCACTCTCATCATGTATTTAATATAAATAATCAGTCATTCGAAACATCACGTAATGAAACATGAATGATTTCATTCGACGTTTTCATCGAAGTCCTTTTCGTTTTTAAATTTTTGGGTGACATGCGTGGAAAAAATGATGCAGAAAGATGACCACCATATTCACCATTCATGCTAAGATGATATTAAAAGCTCATAATAGACATCAACCATGTGCATTGTCATGAATATGTCTCTCGCATGCAAAGGTGAAAACATTTGCAAAAGTAACAGTAAAAATGAAAGTAGAATAACCTCATAGAGTGAGCCGGACCAATTATATCAAAAACCATAATAGCCCCTTGCCCAAAAAAAAAAAAAAAGAAAAGAAAAATTGAAAATAATTTCTAATTAAAGGAGTCTTTTTTCTGATTAAAGGAATCTTTTGTTTTCAAAAGAATAAAAGTGGTTTTGAAAAGTATTTTCGAAGTATTAGACAAATCACAGTTTAGTTTAAGAACTTTTGTGGATAGGATGGGCGGTGTAGACTAGTCCATGAAAGTTTGACATGGGAAAGGACGTGGATAAGGTTGACTTAATTATTGTATTTGTTTTTTCATTTTAGTTTCATGCCTATTGAACTATGTATTTACTAGAATTCATTAAATAATAATTATCGAAGTAAAATAATAAGTAAGTAATCAAGGTAAAAGGAGTACTTCATGCGTAGTTTGAATGTCGACTCCAAGAGTCCATGAGAGTCTATCAAGTGCTACATGCCAAGATAAAATACTATACATATAAGTAAGATGAGAGAGTACCTGATGCATGCTACTTGGATATTTGCTCGATACATAATCAAGATAAGTAAACACTAGATGCACCACTTAAACATGTAGTTAAGATGAGGGAGCACTTGACTAGATGCCCACATAAATATTTAATCTTTCAATATTGAGAATAAATTAGCTTATATAGATAGTAACAAATTATACATGAAATGACTTGAATCATGATCATAAATATGAGAAACGAGATGTACCCCTATAATAAATGTAGAAACAGAAGTATACACTACTCAACTAAAAATCTACATACGATTATGCCAAGTTATAAATCAAACTTAATTCAACATTAATTCAATCCAATCTTTTTTACAAGCTATTTAATAAAATGAACATAAACCAAATACCTAAATATTATGCATCAACTTCGTAAAAAATGTCATTCGCAAGGAAAATTCAATCAAATATAATCTTTTAACTTATCTTAAGTATTATACATATATAATACCCTTTTCTTGATTCTACAATGCATTTAAGTAACTATTCTATAAATTAAATTAATATAACTCAAAAGCTACTCTCCTAGCAAAGGATATGTTTGTTACAAGGGATTAAATTGAGATTAGATAAATTCAAATCCAATCCCATATTTCAATCCAATCAATTATTTAGTGGTTGTACGAGATTAAATCTCTCCAATCTCATACAGCCACTTTATTCCATGTTGGATGGACAAGTTTAAACCACCAACATGAGATACTTTTTTTTTCCCTTTCCTTTCTTACATTAGAGATATAAAACATTAAATTTCTTTTAATATATTTTTATATACTTTATTGAGAAATTAAAAAATAATATATTTCAATAATAATTATAAAACAAATATTATTTTAAAAAATTAATTTAAAAGAGTTAGAATTTACTTTTCAAAATAATATTAAATACTTTTAGTTTTATTTTACAAAAATAATATAATACATAATTATTTTTTATCTATTCCAATAATGAACTAAAAATAGATAGTATTGTTTTAATCTAATCTCATATCATAACATTAATTTATTTATTCTAATATAATTCAATCTAATTAAAATAATATAATTCGCTTGCTAAAAATGGCTAAATAGAATAGTACGATACCTTATGATTGAAGAATATCTAAGGATGATTATTGATGGTAACTTTACACTGGTCAAAACCGATATTTTATCACCAAACTTTCATTAAACTAAATTGATAAATTAACTGAAATTAGGTAAAGAGAATTAAAGATTATCTTAAAATTAATTAAATAATTAAATTCCCATTAAAAAAAAAAAACGACAAGAAAAAGAAAAAGCCGCGTCAGAACAGGTTGGTTGAATCAGACAAAGTGTCTCCAGCGAATCAGATATTTTTCTCTCTTTTTTTTTTTTATTTTCGACAATCCTCTCTCTCTCATCATCATCAGCAGCTCCACTTCTCTGCACCATCTCTCTCTCTCTCTCTGTCACGCTCCTTGCTGCCCTTTAAAGCTCGTCGATACCTAACTCTTCAACCTCTCTGTGTCTTTTTTTTTCCCCATTCCTTTTTCTTTTGTTTTGTTAGAGCTCAAACAGCTTCGCAGATCCGGCATTTCCTTTTCAAGGTACCTTTTTTCTTTCGACCCATCAAATCTTTTATCGTGTAGAATCTAACCCATCTCCGGTTTTTCACTTTATAGCTTCTTCTTCTGGGGTTGGAGTTTTTTTGTTTCTCTTTTGACTAGATATTTAGATCAGTCAACTGGGAAAATAAAAAATTTATTATTATTATTTTTTAAATTTTAAATCGGTTTATAAGAGACCTCATTTACAGGAAATGCAGATTGTTGTGTTTGGACCGTCCAGTTGATGAACCATTCGATTGGAGTTATAAAAATCTTCTTTTTTTTTTTTTTTTTTTTTTGAAATATAGTTAACTAATATGGCCTGATTGTGATGTTTGTTTGTTTGTTTTGTTGAAGTTGGTGAAGCAAAGCAGCTGACATTGATTTGGGTTGATCCCTGATCTGTAACCGTTTGGTGGGTTGGTGGTGACTTTTTGTGTGGAGAAACAGAACCAGTCAGATCCGAGACATATATAGTCAAAGCTATGTCTTTTATTGGTACTCAGCAGAAGTGCAAGGTCTGTGAGAAGACAGTTTATCCAGTAGAGCAATTGTCTGCTGATGGGGTTGTTTATCACAAGTCTTGCTTCAAGTGCTCTCACTGCAAAGGGACACTAAAGGTATTATGTTACATAGATTTTTTGTCATGTTTTTGCTTGATTATGTTGTGATTATATGTTGATTTAGTGCCAATGTAGTTGAAACTCATAGGGATTGGATTGAAACATGTTTCTCTTGATTAGAACTAGTTTCTGTAATCAACTGATGTTGGCGGGCGTGGTTTGAAAAGGCAGCAATTGGTTTTAGTAATATTTGGGCTAATTTGTGTTGGTTTTGGTTTTGTGATCCTGATCTTGTAAGTGGGAAGGTGTTATATTTTTGTACTAATGGAGTTGTGAAATGTATATGTTTTCAGCTGAGTAATTACTCCTCCATGGAAGGTGTTCTTTACTGTAAACCTCACTTCGAACAGCTCTTCAAGGAGTCAGGAAATTTCAACAAGAATTTTCAGTCACGTATGTACTTTGTTTTCCAGATGAAGAAGCTCTTTGTGTGATTTCTCAACCGTTTTGTTTTGCCTTTAATTAGCTATAAATTTCATTGTTAACAGCTGCAAAGTCAGCTGAGAAGTTAACTCCTGAGCTGGTAAATCTTCCTCAAACGCTGCAATGAAATTTGATTGCAAATTGACTATATCCTTCTAAGAATTTGTGACATTTTGCTGATTCACAGTAGCTTCTGTTCATTTCAGACAAGGTCGCCTAGCAAAGCTGCCAGCATGTTTTCAGGGACTCAAGAAAAATGTGCAACTTGTGGTAAAACTGTGTATCCACTGGAGAAGGTAGGATCCTGGGACTTTTAAGAAGTCGCTATACTGTGATATTTGCTTAGAAAGTTTAACATTTTTCTCCAGGTGTAAATCCTGTGCACATAGTCTATGCTCACAAATTCCTATTTACAATTTGAGGTATTGAAGTGTGTTGAAGAATAATTTTCAATAACCTAATGATATTAGAGACAATGTTGGATGATAAATTCGAACTACTTTCATTTGTACTAAGTTATACTAAGATTTGTGGGGAAAAGAAAGGGGAAAATAAATTACGATTAGGCTATTTACAATGCTAGTGTACTGTGGATTTTGTAGCTGCTTGTGATCCTCTTAACTATTGTACACATCATCTAATGGCCTGCCAGACCTGTTGACAGCTTTAGAGTTGTAGGAAATTATGTTTAACAAATAAAACTTGTTGGCTTCCCTTGGGTGAATTATTCAGAGCATATGAGCTCTTGTATCGTTTTGCAGCTGTACTACAAGAGATGCACAGATTTGGTTTTAAAGTTATCTTTTGTTGAAGTCCTTTCTTCTTATTTACTTGACAAGAAAATTAATACTCTTAGGACCAGTTTATATTCCTTCTTCAAGTTGTAGTTTACAGTTTTCTTCTATATTCTTAACCCGCTGGGCTTTTGCATGGATTTGGGTGTAATTACTAGGTGCAAGTAATCCATTGGGGGGCTAGTAGAATAGTTATGTCTGTGCTTTGTTCCCACAAGGTTTAAGGTTTGAATTCTTATGGATACCTACATGGCCAAGTCAGATACTTTTATGCTTCTTCAAGGTTGTAGGGTTCGGCAGGATACTAGTTTCGTTTTGAACTTGAATTTGATAAGCATCCGGGTTTGGGGAATTTCTGAATTATCACAAGAAAAAGGAAAAAAAAAAAAAAAAACTAGGTGCAATTACATGTCTATGATGAGTCTTGAAGTATCTTCCATAACCTAGTATATACAAACTTGGTCAACGAATGGACCTTAGTGTAGAACATACCGTGTCAGGGTGATTATATCCGTAAAGTGATAGCTCCTCACTAAAGAAATTGCTAATTGTTTACTGGAGTCTTCAGTACTGCTGTTCTGTTAGTTGAGACCAGATGATGTTTTACTTGTATCTCTGATTCTGTGTAATTAAAAACTTCCAAAGAGTGATAAGCGTCCAATTATGGTGCTGCTGTTTTTGGTTGTTGCCATCCTAAAAGCATCGACTCTAATATTCAAAACGGGGTCTACTTTGTCGAAAATCTGCAGGTAGCAGTGGAGAACCAGGCCTATCACAAATCGTGTTTCAAGTGCTCCCATGGTGGCTGTTCCATAAGCCCGTCAAACTACGCTGCTTTGGAGGGCATTTTGTACTGTAAACACCATTTCTCCCAGCTGTTCAAGGAGAAAGGTAGCTATAACCATCTGATCAAATCCGCATCAATCAAGCGTGCATCCGCCACAGCCTCTGTCCCAGAAGCTTGATCTTGTTATTCTTACGTTTTACCCCAGATTTGGTGTGCTTTTTCCTACTGTGTTTGTCAAGTGTGCTTTTTCCCTTTGGGATCCCTCTCTGATAATTGTCAAAGAGGAACTAACAAAACAAAACAACAAAACCCTTTGGTTTTGGTTTCTCTCTCTCTCTCCCCCTCTACTGGGTTTATTTTTGCCCTTTGTTGGGCCATTTTGTTGTGATTTGGTGATTTATGAGATCAAACATTCCCAGATCCCTCCAGTTGTAAAATGACCTTATCCATTATGACTTCCTGTCTTCAAAAGTGATTTTTACTAAGCATTTGCTGCTTTTGGCTTCTTGTAATGGAAGTTACTTATGGGTTTGAATTATGTCTTTGTAGAACAAAACGCCTCAAATCCACTTAGAGCAAATCGGGAGTGCAGCGTAATGTCTTTTTTCTTAACTTACAATAATAGTCAATACTAAATAATAATAAAAATTTTAGCTACTTTGTTCAAGGCTGCATAAAATTTCTATGCAATTGAGTGATTAGTGCCATTTCAATTTCAAGCGACAGATTTTGATATAATATTTAAGTAACTTAAACTTCCATTTTACCTGATAAATTGAGTTAATACTGTATAGCAATTTTGTATTGATTTGCATGTTCATTCACAACTTTTGGTGTCATATACGTTCATACCATAAGAGTACACATTTTTGGTGTCATGACAATTGCTTTCAGATAGACCCCTAATAATTCATGTCCAATTTACATAAATATAAATATAAATATATAAAATATAAATAATATATATATATATATATTCTTAGAACACAATTGAATTAATTTAATTTGTAAAATTGTAGTTAGTGAAAAAAATATACAAATTCAATTTAATGCAAAATCAATTAGGTTTGAAAATGGATTTCATTTTTACCTCATTTTACTCGCAAGTGGGGTGGCGCATGATAGCCATCTCCACCTATCCTTGCTTCTCTAAGAAGAAGTTATAGATTCGAATATAATAAGTTCTTCTATATGTTTGAGTATAATAAGTTCTACTTTTGTTTGGATAGTCATTTCTCATATCTGAAAACAGTATTTGGAGCCATATTATTAGAGTTTTATCTACAGGTTTCGCCATTTTTCTGGTGTTGACAAGATGTTAGTAAAATAAAAAAATCAAAGTAAAAAAATTGGCTCCTTTTATTCCCTAAAGCGGCGCGTTTTACCTCCACGTTCAAATCCTAAAGGAACCAGGTTGGATCAATTCAGCGAGATGTCGGACTCCCTCTCTGATTTCCATCGTCGTCTCCTCCAGTAACCTCTCTCTCTCTCTCTCTCCTCTCTCAATTTCTCTAACTTCAAGTTTGTTTAATTTTTATTTATTTAGTGCTTTTTTTTTTTTTGGCTTGAAGAATAACAAAACCTATATTGGACTCACTGAACGAAGCGAACTACAAGCCACCAGAAGAAGGCAACGCCGCCACCACGAAATCCATCCTCTACAGTCTCCTCGACGCCGCCACCAAAACGACGTCGTCGGAGAGTCAAACCGCAGTCAAACACTTGACTCTCGCTCTCGCTCTACTAATCTCCTCCCGGACCTCCACTCACGACTCTCTCTCCTGGATCCCCCAACGCCTCTCTCTCACCGCCGACTCCGCTTTTCGCGCCATTGCAGACGAATACGCCACCATCACAAACCACGACCTTCTCGTCGACGAGCTACTACCTCAAACGGCGCCGTACTTGAAGCAGAAGATCAAGGAGAGTTCGATCGATAAAGACGATGACACCGACCAAGTCTCGGCCGCCTCAGCTAGGGCTCCCGTCGTTCATGCGATATTGGCGGCCTATCAGTTCCGGTGGTTCGTCACTCAGGTTCGTTTGATCGTTCACATGTCTCATTTCTTGTATTTTGAACGTTTTAGTTGTAATGTGTTGCCTTTTGATTGTAGATTGAGTGTCCTCGCTTGGGAGAGCTTTGTAATCTGGTGATACCTTGCGCGTTGACCGCGCTTGACCACTGGTCGCCGGAGGTCAAAGTATGTTCCTTTTTTCAGCTTATGTTAGTTTGAATTGTTGAAAAAGTTGATGAATTTATTATTGTTTTCAGGGGCAGGGGATGGTTGTGTTTATACATGTAGCGAAAAATGTGAGTGCGTCGGAGATTGGTTGGTACCAAGACGTGATTCTCGATGCGTGCTGCCAGAATGTCGCGTCTGCTGATGAGATATGGGACCTTGTAGTTGAGATGTCTGTGCTGCTCGTGACTTGTATAGAGAGAAGTAATTGTTGTAGTTCGTGGTATAATTTAGTTTTTGACTTTATTTTATGTTGTTTGGCTGATGAAACATTGATGATAGAGTGTGATGTTACTTTGGCACGGTGGATTAGATGTATGATTATGGATCCGTGACCATGTTCGTTGTCCTTCTAACCCAGTGTATTTTTATCTTAATCGTATTTGGTTTTTGTGTAGGTTTGAGAAGATTCTAAATGAGATGTTAAGTCATTTGGAGCGCCAGCCGAGAAACAAGGACCGCCGGATAGCATGGCTGAATTTTATTGAGCCGCTTTTTAATGCTGTTGGTCTTGTTTTATTGGCTCATTTTAGGCGCATATTTCCACTCTTCTTTCAGTGGATGCATGCTGATGATGATGAAACTGTGTTGCTGGTGAGATGCCACACCTTGCAATTCAGTTAGTATCATATTTGTTTTCTTTTTTCCTTGTTCAACAATTTAGGATATAAAATTTACGCGAATTTTCTTTTCCTGTTATGTTCATATCTTTATCTCTCTATGAAGAAATAGTGAAATCTAATAATGAAGCAGCTCAGAGTTTAATTCTAGTTTATGTGCTCTTTTGAATGACTTTATGTGTTTGGTTTCTATCATGTATAGTTTACATTTTGCGATATATATGTCTCTAGGTCATCACCATGGGAAATTTCTATCTGTATTAGTTACCTATATGATTATTTGAAAATAATGGGGAAAAGCGAACATCTCTTTGTTGCAGTTTTGTAGATGTATAAAACTGAATATAAATATTAGTGTGTCTTTAATGCTGAACTTCATTTATCATTGACAAACAGTGAGTCAGTGATTAGAGTATCATGGGAAAATGCTTTGGGAATGGGAATCTTTGTTATTTGTGCTTTAATTTAACATTTTTTGCGGGTGCAAACCAGGTAATATTTCTGCTGCTCATGTTTGTTACAAGTGTAAATGATTGTTGTTTTATTTTACTATTCTGCAGGTTCTCAAACGACTCCAAGCAGTTATAAAGTTAACATGGATAAGGAACACACCATATGTTGAAAGGTGAATTCTTTATCATCATTTTGGAATTTTGTTGGATTGAAATTGCGTTTGTTTCATTAAGTATCTATTTGAGCATGCAAGCTGATAATGTATCGCAGTGCATTTGTTTGAGATAAATATCATTGAAATATCAGTAAAAGAATATATTGATTTCAAATGCTTTCAGTATATTTGTGGATTAAATTTTCTTGCACTCTGCTGTATGGCAATGTTATCTAATCCTTGTTGTTGGGGGCGTTCTGTGATTCTGAACTGTTGATTTTTCAGTCGGGTTGTTTGAAACCTACTTCTTTGAAGAATGGTTTCATATAGCCATGCATGATCATTTTGGAGGCTGGTAGATTTATTCTTGAAATTTATCAACACAAAAACAGCCTAATTGTTTCAGATTTCTTGTGGAGCCCCATATGCATTTGTTATTTTGACATCTATGTGCTTACAGTTGATCTCATTTCATTTTCTGGACCTGTATGTTTCTAAATTTCAAGGAAATTCCAATCTTTACCTTTATAACTAAAAGTTTGAGCATTCATTTTTACTAAAATTAATATGTAGTTCAGGATGTCTTTCTTTGTAGTTTCTAATTTCCTTACATGTTTGGGTTCAGATTGGTAGACGAGCTTACCAAATTATATAAGGAGGCAGCATTGAGAAGGGGTCGTGAAGAAATTAGAACCAACATTCTTCAGATATTAGTCTTACTACAGCAGTAAGGATTGTGTATGCTTTACTTTTAGTAGTTACAGTGAGTTCCCTTGATTAATAACATTTTGTTTATGGATTAATCTTCCTATATCTGGCAGATGCAAAGGCATGCAGTTCAAAACAGCCTGGGACGAGTATAAGGATGATCCAAACTTGGGCAGTCTTGGTCTCCATTTTTAAGTGGAAGAACCGTGGGTGTGTAGCAGTTTGATTTAAGTGACCATCTGCCATTCAAGAATTTGCATAATCTAATATGCATTCGTGCTACTTGGTTTGCACAAAGCCATTGGTAACATACAGCTAGTTAATCGAATTCCAGCATTGTGAGGTTGTTGGTTTCTCTACTAAACTATGCAGTTCGTATCTTTTCAGGTAGCTGAGGAACCATTGATGCGTCAGTTGCTTGTTCTTAAGCGCAGAATCTAAAAAGATGGCATGTGAATTGACGTCAAAAAACCATAAAACACATTTTGCAGTGTCTAGGCTTGGTCTTTGATGGGCTGCACCACAATTTTAAGCTAGTCTCACATAAAACTGATGTATGATAGGATACACGGTTTGATGTTTTCTTTTTGGAGAACAATGTTTATGAAAGTCTTAGCTCAAATCCATGAATGGTTGTGTTTTAGATGTTGTCGACGTACAAATATGTTATGCTACGTCACACAATAGATAAAATTAACTTTTAATTTTTAAAACTGATTCATTTTCAGTCCTGCAACTTTTAATTTTAAAAACTGATTCATTTTTAGTCCTGCTTTGTTTTCATGTAGATTACATATTTTTGTGATGTGATGAACTTTTTGAAGGCATAAGCTGTCTAATATCATTGAGCCAATCTTTTCTCATTATGTTTGGCTATTAAATGAAAATAATAAATTAGTTTAAGTGTACGAGCACAACTAATACAATTTGTTGATCATAAAATTAAATTGTTAATTTATACTTAATAATTATCAGTAATGTTTCTATATTTACGGTCTTTGTGAAGTAAAAAGACACGGAAAATGAAAATGATTGTGGAGTATAAAAGCATACAAGTGTTTTTGGTATTCAGTAAGTATGTGTTAGCCAGATTTGATGGTGGATTTAATAATAATCAGTGATAAAAAAATCGAGTAAGGAGGCCGGCGGCTGATTTGAGAACCCCCACTAGGTGGTGGGCTACCTAGGCGGTGTCGACGTTGATTTTTTATCGACGAGAGTTCACAGCCCAATACCTGCAAGACAGAAGATGGCTTGACTGCTTGAGCCGTGTGGCATGCAGATTCCAAGCAAAGAATATGTGAAGATTTTGTGTTCTACCAAACAATAGACTTATATATATGTATGTATGTATGTATGTATATATATGAGTTCATTTAGATATATTTGGGGTATCGATACACTTGACAAAAAAAAAGAGTGATTATATTCTAAAATTATTAATTATAATTTATTATATTTGATTATAATTAAATATGTTTGATTACAATCAATAAGTGTGATTGTGTCTAAAATAAACAATAAATTACTGTAAAATATAATAAGCATATAATTCTCTCATTTCTTTTTGTTAAGTTTATTGAACCCTACCAATGGTAAGGGTAGCTGGCGTTTTAACCAGCAGCGCCAACTGCCTTAACCATTTTGAGATATATATATATATATATATATTTATTTATTTATTTATTTATTTATTTATTTATTTATTTATTTATTTATTTAGAGACACAGGCACACGTGGTCTTTTCTTCAGGCCAAACCAATTTGTGATTGATACGTTGGATAACATGTAAGAATTGTATACCTTGCATCAAGAGTCGCTAAATTAAACCGAAAGAGGCTTCGATATTTGATTTGTGTCTATTGAGAAATTACTATAGTGACAGCAAATTAGTAATCTAGATTCAAAGCACGTTAGGAATGTCATTTTCTTTAAGACACTACTTGTCCCACCAATCAGTTGATATAGAGTTAAGCATGTATGCCACTGCCACCCTTGTCAAAAAGTTATGTCCACTCCATTCAAATTAAATTTATTTGTATGTTTTTTAACATGATATTGGTAATTCTTAACAATCGTACAATTAGCTCGGTGTCAGCCTTAAAAAACAACAAAATATTTGATGAAATGAAAAATTAATTTGCTTCTTACCAATCACAAAGAAAAAGCCATGAAACCAGAGACTTCATACACTTAAAGAAGTGTCCAGTGGGTAATTGAAAATGACACAGAAAACTGCAAGGATTTTTTGTTTTTTCTTGAAGATTTAATTCAAGTGATTATTAATCAAATAGTTTGTTCAACAATGATGCTGCTGCTGCTTGACTATTGTAATTTGAATGGGATTTAATACCTAGATTTAGGGGTTATTTGTTTTTTTGTTTGAAGACAAAACAATGTTATTGATGATTGAAGACTGAATAGTGGCTGAAATTTTGAATCTGAATAACATATATATATATTTTTTTCCTTACCTCTAAATATGTTATAAACTTATTTGTTTTTTAAATTTAAAATTGTCTGAAAACTAATAAATTGATATTTATACATTTTTTACTATTTGTTGTTATGTAATTTTAATTAATGTAATATAAATATTTGAAAATAAATAATTTAATAAATTCAAAAACATTTTTTATGTAGATATTAATAAAATTTTATTCATAATTAAAATATGATTAAAAAATATAGCAGTATTAATCATATTTATATATTTAAATATATTAATATATTTAAGAAAATAAATAAAAAATGAATGTTTAGATTATAAATTAAAATATATTAGTTTGATTATAAGATAATTTGGAATGAGATGTATTTAGATTTTATTTTTCAACTATATATATTTTTTGTAAGTATCAAGAAAAAAAGAAAAGAAATTTGAGTAATACAAAATTAGGATAAATTTGAAACTATGTTATTTTGGGATGATAAATTTGGAATAAAAACTTTTAAATGTTATTAAGTGATTTACAATTAAGTGAAGAGTTAAAAATTCTTACTTAATTTTTTCAATTGTTTTTTAGTAGTTTTAAGTGGTTTGACCACTTAAAAAAATAAACGAAAATAATTTAATAGGTGCAATTCAATACTATTAAGTCATAAATAGAAAAAACAAACAACCACTTAACCGGCATTCTAATATACTATCTTTAAGCTTTAAACATATATGAAACCAATCGTAGCAGACAATTCCTCACAAGAGCACTAGTATCATGAATTGACATGAGATCTTGCTTTACTGAATTTTCAAAAATACAGGGCTGCCTTGACAACTCCAGCTAAAGTCACGAAGATGGTGATAGAGGGTGACTCGGAAAGAATATTAATTTCGAATAACTTAGGATGCATGTATGCATTACTAATGAGGACATTGACTCGACTTGACCACAACTTTTTACAAAAAAGGTAAAATGATGTATAATAGGTCAATAATATCATAGTGTTGGCACGTTGGCTTTGATGACATACCTTGTCAGATACTTGATGGAAGTCTCGCTTGATTTGGAAAGAATATTTGGAATAACTTAAAGAGGAAAGCTGCATGTATGCATTAATAATGGGGGCATTGACTTGACTTGACCACAACATTTTACATCGACAGTACTCAAGAATGACTTTCAACTTGTTACAACGTAAAGACTACTTTCAATAGTGGTCATTACCAACCAAACGCTTTCAATCTCTACATTGCTGAAATGATAATGTAAACACCTTTGTCGGGAGGGCACTGCATCCATTTTTTAAGATGTTTTCGAAAACTATTTATTTATTTTTTTTTAACAATAATATTTTAAAAATACAATGTATTTGATAAGATCTCTCAAAATTTGTTTGTAAAAGTAAAAGAATGATGTAAATGTGTTTGATATTGTTTTTGAAAATGAATAAATTAGTTGTTTGAAGGGAAAAGCAATTATTTGTTTTGAAAACATGCTTTGAAAAAGATAAAAAAAAATATAAAAATTTGTTTTTCACTTTCTAATTTTCACTTTTCATTTTCAAAAAAGTGTTTTCCATTTTTAAGAACACATTTTACAAAATAGCTAATCAAACACTTTTAATCCATTTTTTATTTTTGAAAATGAAAAACTATTTTAAAAAAAGGATGTAAACAACATTTTAATTGCTTTGTGGAAATTCTAGCATGAGAAAGACATTATTGTTGACGATCAAGATAAGCATAGAAGATTTGTGGAAAATTTTCCAAGAGATGAATATGCACCAAAAGTGCCCCATATGAGACGGTTAATTTCACCATAGGAAAGGACTTCATGGCACCAAGTGGAATTACCTTTTTTTTTTTATTTTTATTTTTATTTATTTTTTAGCACCAAGTGGAATTCAGTGGCAAGACTTTTAAGGATGAAGATAGCGTAAAGAATTCATTGCATACCGATAGAGGCTAGCGTGAAGAATGAGAAGTAGCTACCAATAGCAGAAAGGAGCCATAGACAGACAACCTGCCCGTCAAAATGACAATAGTGGCCACAATATGTACCAGAATGGCCACAATATGTATAATATTTTCTAATTTTATTGTCACTATGGTAAATCTTTAAGTACATTCTGTTCTAAAACTAGGATCACCCTCCTCTAATTTATGTGTACATGCATGCACATATTGTGTTTATAGAAAATAATAAATATGAGTTTTATTTTAGGGAGCTATTATTAACTTAAACATTTGATTTAAATTTGTGATTTCAATATTTATCTACCATTAGTTTTTAAAAATTAACATATATCTATCTACCATTAAATTGAGTGATAATGGGTGATAAATATTGAAATACTTTAAATTAAAATTTTAAGTTAATATAAGTAGACCTTCTTTTCAAATATGAATAATTGATTATTGAGATAATCTCATTTTTTTCCCTTATAGTTTGACATAATTGTTGATTATCTTTCTATAATTTTGGGGAATCTTATTTTACTTTCTGCCGTTACTACTATTATTGAAATGATCGAAATGATCAAAAAGTCTTTATAATTTTACCTTTCCACATTAATGGTCGGACTTTGATTTTTAAAGTCAACTTTAACAGTAAGAGATTTTTTGGATATTTCTATAAACTATATGTGATATTTGATCTATTTTATAAATCGATAATAACGGTACACTACAAGAAAACAAGTCAACTATACCGGGCAACCATATCGGGCAGCACGTCCGGCATGCTTGCTCTCGGTATGGATAAATTAATATCCATACCAGACGGATACCCGATATCCATATTAAATATCCATACCGGGCCAGACTCGGTATGGATACTTATAGAACGAGTCGACCCGAGTGGTCGATCCGAAATATCCATACTGGACAATCTGGTATGGATAAATATCCATACCGACCCACCCGATATGGATATTGAATATCCATACCGAGTGGCCCGATATGGATATTAAATATCCATTCCGGGCTCTAACCTAGTATGGATATTCTTGTCCATATCGAGTTTTTGCCCAGAATAGATTATTAACCATACCGAGTCGCTCGGTATGGTTTATTAATTATCCATACCGGACAGATGCCCGGTATGGAAAAGCTTTTAATTAAAAAAAAAATAAAAAATATAATTTGTAATTTAATATATTACATCAAAACGGCAAACATATGTAAATACTCAGTACATAATCTAACGTTAAATTTACATAATCTAACGTTATACGTACATTACAAAAAGTTATATAATAAATACTCAGTACATAATCTAAAGTACAATATATTTTATTGGTCAAGCAATAAATGAATTTAATGTGTCTTCTAGAGTTAGTAGCTCGTTGGTAGGTCGAGGTAGTGAAACACTAACCAATACTTTCTTGATGGAAACGCGCCAATAATCTGGACCAAACTCGAGATGATGAACTTTAGCATAGGGGTCTTTTGAATCAATTTCTGCTTTTGCCACTATTATTCCTCTACCTATCCAATCTAATAATTTGCATTGATTACTGTTCGATCCACCAGCTTGGCTTGACGAGCCCCGAGATATAGACTGTATGCAAAAGAAATTAAACATTTCTTATATCAACAAATTTAAAAGATTATATTTATATATAGTAATATAAACTAAAATTGAAAAAATAAATAATATAACTTTCATAGATATTTTACCTTAGCTGAAGGCTCAGCAAATTGAACACTTTTACTAGATTCCATCGGATTTGAGCCACTTGAATATTGTGTCTACGAAAAAAATACATAGCATTGTTGTGAGGGAACATAAATATCGAGGAAAAACAATATAAGTACCCTTATTTGACAATAACAAATGCAATATATAAAGCTATAAACATAAACTCAATCAATTTTAAAGAAATTTCGATAGAGTTTCTTCTGTTTTTCGAACTTACCAAAAATTTAATTTCCCTACAAATTATCAAACTTCTCCAATCTTTCACAAACGATCCAACAAAAACAATATTTCTCACTAAATATATATGCAAGCAAGATATATAATTTAAAAAAACATAGACATTTAAAACAATTTTTTAGAAATTATTACATTAACTTATAGAAAACATGGAAACTGAAAAAAAATCCATTCTAAGTACCAGAAAATGGAAATAACCAACGAAATTAAATGTTGTGAGTCATTTACTAGCTGTGTAGGAGGAATACATGCCAATATTTGAGCTTGATCTACGTTCGGCAAATGAGTCATGAGTAAGTTTGTCAAATTAACAATTGTCTGTTTCATGGTTGCCATCTCACCATTGACATGTTGTTGGTATTGTACGAAACTTTGTTTACCAACCACAGATACTTGTACAATTGATGGTGTTACACTATGACCCAATCCTCGAACTCTACCTCGATGCTCCTTACTCATAACTTGTGTGACAACATCATCTCTAATTGATTGTTGGGTTTGTTGATGAAGTGACTCCATTTGTGCCTAAAAATTATGTGACATGATATTAATATTAATTGAAAAAACTATACATATGTAATACAATCAACACCACCATTAATCAAATCAACAAGTGTGGAAGTTTTCAGGGGTTTTCCATGCATGAACCAAGTAGTATACTGAGGATCCATCCCATTAATGACTAAGTGATCATATATTATCTTAGTGTCATGATACCTCCCATTGAGACATTTTATGCAAGGGCAAATGATGAAATCGGTATTTATTGAATGTTTGTTTGCGGCCTTAACAAAGTTTTTAGCTCTCTCTCTGTATTATTTCGACACTCTAAAATTTAAAAAATGACAAAAAAAAAAAAATGGTTAAAGATATTGAATGTTTAAATCTTATATCCTTATAAATTGAGTTTAAAATGTTAACATTGAAAATTTTAACCACTCCTTATCCATGTGAAAGCATATAACACTAAAAAACAAAACATACAACAACATAGTGTTAAACTACATTAAAATTATTAAACTTTGAATAAAAATAAAACAATCACAATCATATAAACATTCACAACATTTACATAAATTACAGTGACCTTTTAAAGGATGAAACCGGTATTTATTGAATGTTTGTTTGCGGCTTCAACAAAGTTTTTAGCTCACTCTCTATATTCTTTCGACACTCTAAAATTTAAAAAATGACAAAAAAATGGTTAAAGATTTTGAATGTTTAAATCTTATATCCTTATAAATTGAATTTAGAATGTTAACCTTGAAAATTTTAACCACTCCTTATCCATGTGAAAGCATATAACACTGAAAAACAAAACATATAACAACATAGTGTTAAACTACATTAAAATTATTAAACTTTGAATAAAAATAAAACAATCACAATCATATAAACATTCACAACATTTACATAAATTACAGTGACATTTTATATGTGTTATTCATGCCCCCTAAATCCACATCTTCGACAAATGATAATAAAACAATATTCAACTACCAATCGAGTCTTCCTAAACATGTCTACATCTCCCCCATCCATTTCCATAAAACTAATAAAAGCATCACATGCTCTCTCACTTCTTTTTATGCACACTAATAAAACCAAATACACCAACAACACTTCCACTTCCACAAACAACACAACCAAAACTTAATTTCCCCTCCCTCCCAAACCATCTCCCACAAAAAAAAATCACCACCTGTCAATCAAACCTTCACATTTTTCCTTCAAATCAAACACTAATAATCCACTATCAATAACTTTTCACACATTTGTTAACAAAAAATCAATCTTCCCCTCTACATTCTTCTTCTACTCACAAATAAAAATCATTTTCGAAAATCAAATAGCACAAAACAAAGTATACCCACAAACAAATATAAAAAAACACAATGAGATATCGCCTACAAAAAAAAAACCAATCCAATATAATCCAATCCAGGAAGTATGATACGTTTAAAATAAAAATTTTGCAATATTGGATGCTAAAAAGATGAGATTTTTAAGAGACTTACCAATTACCTTTGACAAGGAGAATAAGGCGCCTTTTTCGAATGGGGACCAAATTATCACGGACTACTGCAACATAAAAAATTACTGTCAACAAAAAGCAAAAAATGTGAGAGAAAAGAAGATGGTTGGACTGCCGGCGTCGGCACCGCCGTGATGGCAGTCCGACCATCTCATTTTTGTTACAAAATCTTAGGCATCAACAACATCAAATGGAGATAAAGAAGAGATGAAAAAGAAGAGAAGAAGAACAAGAAGAAGAAGAAGAAAATGAGAAGAAGAAGAAGAGAAGACAAACAATGAGAGATCTACGGTACCGGCTGCGGATCGGCGACGAGGAGGGCCGGTGGCGACAGAGGCGGTGGTCGGACGATTGACACAGCAGGCGTGGGGGTGGCTAGGGTTTAAGGGAGAGATGATGTGAGAGAAAGTTGTAGAGAGAGAAAGAAATGAAGAAAAATGAAGAAGTAAGGGTGCGTTGGATCGAGTAAAAGGCTCCAGCTTATCCATCCCGGGCGGGTCACCCGTCCGGCATGGATAATCCGTTTTTTTTTTTTAATATTCTTTCATTTTCCAGGCCGGGCACCTGACCTGCCCGGCCTGGATAATAACACGTATCCATACCGGGCGCGTGGGTTGCCTAGCATGGATATTATTTCTAAATTTGAAAAATTATCCAAGCCGACGCCTGACTTGCCATGCCTGGATAAGAAGACGTATCCATACCGGGCTGCCCGCTCGCCCGGTATGGATATTTCGAATTTTTTATTTATTTTGTAAGTAATATTTAGCAGGCTGGGCGATTAACCCACCCGGCCTGGATATAACCTTTATCCATACTGGGCGAACTGACGCCCAATATGGATATTCAAAATTTTAAAATTTTTTATTTTTATATTATTATCCATACCGGGTGTGGTTTGTGCCCGGTATGGGTAGTTTTATTTTATTTTAAAAAAATATTATTTATACCGGGCCTTTAGTGTCCGGTATGGATAGTGTGGTATGAATGTGCTATTCTGTTGTAGTGGTATTGGCAATTTTAAAAGTATTGGGGGATTTTGGTTATTATGTCAAATTACAAGGGAGGAAAATAGGATTAACCCTTGATTATTTTGGAATTGTTCAATGATTTTATCAGTACAAAAACTATCTTGTGTACCATGCTCATTTGATTGACTCAAACTTCTTGATAATAATCTATTGTGTGGGAAATTCTTGCCATTTATATGAATATCAATGTTGACAAGCAAAAGAGAGTTGTGGAAAATCTTGCACCAAACTGTCCCACAGGACAGGACTTCTTGGTTAGTTATCTTCTTGGAGTCCCTTCACACCAGAAACAAATGAGCGTCCAGATAGAAATTGCAAGGCTGTTGTTGACTCTACTAGTTTGACAAGAAAACTTGTTGTCTTTGTCAGTTTTTAAGACAGGAGTGCTTTGAAAATGAAGACTCTGGTTTAAGATTGCAAATCGCTCGGTAATTGATTTGTGGAAATTCTAGCAACACAAACGCACCAAAGGTTTGTGGAAATTGTAGATAGAGACACACATTACTGTTGACTATGAAGCTACGCACCAAAACCGTGATACAGGAGACTCTTGGTTAGTTTCCTCTATAAAGTCCGCTCACACCAGCTTGATTAGTTTTCTCATTTAATTCATTATCAATAAAATTATCCTTTTAGAGGGTTGAGAGTTTCTCATTTTTTATCGCTTTCCGCTTCATCAGTTTCTCTATCAGGATTGTGGAAATTCTTGCACCAAAACTGTCCCGCAGGATTGGATTTTCTTGGTTAGTTTTCTCAATCAAGTCCCCTCATGCCAGCTTGAAATAAGCATCCCGATAGAAATGGCAAGGCTGTTAGACATTATAATCGTTTGACGAGAGACCATGCAAATGAGAACGCCGTTGGTAAGTAATGGAGAGGGAAACATAGGGATTTGTGGAAATTCTACCTAGCCACAAACATTATTGTCCACTACCAAGATAAGCACCAACGACTTTTCTAGCAAGAGACAAACGTTACTGTTGAACATCCAGCTACGAACCAAAACTGTGATGTGATACAGGAGACTCTTGGTCAGTTTCCTCCGTGAAGTCCCCTCGCACCAGCTTGAAATGAGCATCCGGATTCCTAACCACATCCCTGCTTTGTTTAATTTAATAACTTTTAATAACTTTAACAATATTATTATATTTTACAGATGTAATGAATGATAAGGGTGGCTGGTGTATCGTATAGATTGGTCTTCGCAAGGTATGTAATAACCATCAAATTAAAAATAATTATTTTCGTAAAAAAATATTTATTAAAGTAAATTAATAATCATAAATGGTTTTTTGAGGAAAAGAGTTTAAGTTTTAGTCTCTCACAATAGTTGTAAAATTTTTGCCAATAAATGAAACCACAAATGACCAAGATACCCTTATATCATTTTAACATTTTTTAAATAAAATTAAAAAATTATATAAAAATAATAATTCCATTTGCCAACAGTGGATAATCAAATGGAGATTGCTCAATTGACCTCCATTGATGGAAGTTGTGTCATATTCAGTCTCCTCGTTTTTGATCCGTGAGCATTGTCTACGATCTTTGACTTCTACACACTTATGCTAGCTTGAATTCTAGTGAAATTTCCATGAATTTAATATTTTGTGCATGAATCTCTCACTATTTTCTTCTCATTAAAGCATGAATTTTCGACGATATTCATGCAAAAATGATAATTTATGTGTGAATCTTGCACAAATAATATTTTTAATATTTCCAATAAATGAATTTTAAGTAAGATTCATGCATAAATACCATTTTCATGTGACTCTCGCACACTTTTTTTTTTTTAAGTCACCAGTGCAGGTGACCTTCATTATCAATGGAGGTTGTTTTTCTTTATTATTGTATTAATCAATATAAGAATGGCATAGGTGTAATCTTGAAGTTAGTTAAAGAGTATAGGTATTCTAAGGTAATTAGTTCAAGTGTTTTAATGCCCAAGTATAGTAGACGACATATCTCTCTCTCTCTCTCTCTCTCTCTATATATATATATATCACAGTGGTTCTATAATTAATGCCTTATAACTTTTAAAGTTATGACTAAAAAATCTCAATAATTCATTAGATCTGATGGACATAAAATAAGATAAAAATATAAATAAATAATTATCATTTGATTATTACCAAAAATACTTGTAATAGCATTTTATGATGGTAATAATTGCTTTGTGTTTTCAAGAATAATTGTTGTGTAATTAAACTCATGTTTTTAAGAATAATTGCTCTGTGTTTTCAAAAAAACTCATGAAACCTTTTTTTCAAATATATATACCTTGTTGTGTTTCTTTGCAGAATTTTTAAGAGAACAAATTACAATTTAGCTACCTAGTTGAAACTCTAATTCAGTTTGAGCAACATTTTTACCTTTATTACAATTTACCCTCCTATTGTTGGCAAGATTCCATTGCATTTAATAGTGAATAGTGTTAAAATGATGAAAAGACGAAAATACCCTAAGTATCTGTGTTGACCAAATAAAAAAATGAAAAAAATAAAATTTTTTATTTAGAAACAAAATTTTAAAAAAATTAATCAGATCTCCTTTTAATTCGAGAAAAAATAAAATTTAAATAAAAAAAAAATGATAAAACACCTTCATTCATCTCTAAAATAAACTATCTTCAGAACTCTCATTGCCTCTCTCCGTCGCTCTTATCTCCTTTCCCTTCCTCCATTTGCCACGCTCATCTCCTCTCTTCATTGGTGCTCCCTTTTCTTTTTTCCTTCTTTCTCATCTCCTTTCTTCTCGCTGTTGCTCTTTTCTCCTTCATCATCTAGGTTCATTGACAAACCCAGATGAACCTTCATCTATTGATGAACCCAGATGAAGATTCATCTTGGTTATCATCGACAAGCCCGAATGAACCTGCATCTGGGTTCGTTGATGATTTTGAGATTGATTTTTTTTTAGTTTGATTGATGATTTTGATTTCACTGATGATGTTGGGTTTAATGGTTTTGTGGGAGATTGATTACGTTGGGTTTGATTGATGATGTTGGGAAGTTGATTGATGATGATTGCTAATGTTTAGGGTCATTTTTTGGGTTTGCAGGAGTGGATTGATGACATTGGGTAGTTGATTGATGATGGTTGATGATGTTTGGGGCCATTTTTTGGGTTTCCAGATTGGGTTTTGTTATGCCCATTTTCTCGTTTTGCCTAAATGGGCCAGTATAAGCCCTATATACTTGAACAGGAGCGGGGGCCCAGAAGACTCAAGATCGGGACCAGCAGTTGCAAGCCCAGCTCGCGAGGCCGTCCATGTCACGAGCTCGCAACAGCTTCCAAACCTCCCAAGCATGCCTCCTGCCCACGTCGCCAGCTCGTTCAGCTCGCGAGACCGCTTAGGTTGCGAGCCCGCAGAAATCTCCAGACCGCCTGACCGCCTCTCCCGACCATGTCTGCACCTCTATAGCCTGCACGACCTGACTGTCCAGAGGAGTTTATTCAGGGGATATCGTGCGCAGCAAGTCATCAACTCCCATGATTTCCTGCCAGAAACTGTCTACACCATTACCCAAAAGCATTCAATGCGGCGGCTATGCAATTAATGAAGGAAAGACTTCTCCTGGTGCATTAAATACAGACGTGTGCAGAGAGAGAATAATCATCGCCTCTACAATCAATGCAGCATGGCTATGTCAGGATTAATTGAAAATAACCGTTGCCTGTGACGTGTATGACTTTCTTTTGTATTTCTTTTATCATCTCCCTCTCTCTATAAATATGGGAGATTTTTACTATACAAAAAGGCTGAACATACTAGAGAACCGTCACTCTGCTGGAATTACCTCAGAGTGACCGTGGACGTAGACACAATCGCCAAACCACGTAAAAATCCTTGTGTGTTGCATCCTTCCTCCTCTCTCTTATCTTCATTGATTATCTGATTGCATTCATCTAACTGTCACAACCAATACTCCTTTACCTTAATTAAGCTTCACCAACCTTAAACTTCACTTACCACTCATTTATCACTCATCCATCGCCATTATCATTCTTTAATTACCTTGCTCGCAGTCTGGGCCCCAGAATCTCTGGGTTGACCGTTTCCGAACGTCAACATCTTTTGGCGCTAGAAGGAGGGCCTAACAGCGACCTGGTAATCTTTCGCCAGTCTATTATTCTATATTTGCTCACGTTTGTTTGTTATGGCCAGAATCAAGACCACGAGGAATGTCGAAGTGGCATATGAGCAACCTGAAGTTCGAGAAGACCAGCAGAGCGCCTCACCTTCCAGAGACGAGGTCACTCAAGAATGGCAGCAGCGCCAGCTAGCTCTGGAAGATACAGTAAGGGAGTTAACGACGACAGTCAGGGCGTTGGTAGAAGTCCAAGCCCATACGGTGCAAAGACAGGTGGAGGTCGCACCGCTAGGGAGAGCTCGCCATCAGCCTTTAGAAGAGATCCCAACTCTAGAGGGAGTAGCTGCCAGGGACAGGTCACTGACGGAAGGATCAGCTCGCTCCTCAAACCTACACCCAAGGAGAGCTAGGAGGTGGAACCAGGAGTGGGAAATCTCACCTTGCCTGGACGAGATAAGGGCAAGGGTGAGCAACGAGGGCGCTAGGCGAGAAGAGGGTAGTCATGGGCTAGAGCGAGTTCGCGAGCGCCGTGCAGGTTATGAGCCCGAGCCGCGGAGGGCCGCCAGACGCGTAGAAGCTTTCGGCGAGGAGGGTAGATCGCAGAACCGTCACTTGGGGGAGCAGGAGAGTACCAGTAGATGGAACCCCAGTCAACGGTCCTTGACCCCAGGACCCGGTAGTAGAGGAGTTGTTACAGAGGGTCCAGCAGTTGGAGGCTCGACCTGGAGGCCAGAATAGGGAAGAGCGAGAGGATCGCAGGGTACCATTCACTCGGGAGATCGAGACAGCACCCTTGCCAGCGAAGTTTAAACTCCCCAATATTCCTTCGTACAGCGGCATGACGGATCCCTACGACCATCTGGACGTCTTCAATGTACAGATGGATCTTCAGACGGATGACCCATTGGTGAAGTGTCGGGTGTTCCCAGCTACTCTAGGGGATGCTCCGCGAGCTTGGTTCAAAGGCCTCCCAGCCTGTAGCGTCAGGAGTTGGAGTGAATGCCAGAAGAAGTTCCTCGATCAATATAAGGCCTTGAGGAAGCAGCTCGCGCCGCCCTATCACCTTGCCACCATCTTCCAAAGGCACAACGAGTCCCTGAAAGATTATATCACTCGATTCAGAGAGGAGGTGAGTAATGTAGAGACACCCTTTGATGAAAATATTTTGACAGCTATTTCTGCAGGACTCAGGAATGATGGAAAATTATATGAAAGCATCTACAAGTCCCCGGTGAAGGATCTGAGAGAGTTTTATGAAAGGGCTGCCAAGAAGATCAGATGAGAGGAAGCCTTTGGAGCCAAGAAACCCAGCAACCACCGAGGTGAAGCAAACAGCTCCCACCGTGAGAAAAGGAAGAGCCACGACGGGGACAAGCCAGGGGAGCAGAGACATCAATCTGCCCATGTTGTGGTGAAACGAGCTAGACTTGAGCCAAGGAGGGAGCGACCTCAGCATTAAGGTCGATACAAGAGCTATAGTGTGCTGTTAGACAGGCGGGACAGAATCTTCGCCACGGAAAGGAACAGAGAGAATTTCGAGAAACCACCCCCGACAAGAATTCCCAACCGGCGTCGGGACCTGAAAAAGTACTGTGTCTACCACAACGAGAATGGGCACAATACATCAGACTGTTGGCAATTGAAAGATACTATCGAAGAGTTGATAAGGCGAGGCCGCCTAGGGGAGTATGTTGTGCAGCTCGCGGGCAGGCGACCTCAATATCAACGACCTCGGGACCAAGACCAGCAGCCTCAACGAGCTCCGGAACCCGAGCGCGAGCCCGCTGTAAGGACGATTTTTTCTATTCACGGTGGGCCTCATGTGGCAGGTACTTCAAACAGGTCGCATCGGAGGTACATCAGGGAGGCCAACCATACCATGTTGGCAGAATACGGAGGAGCTGAGGGACCCACCAAAAAGGCCAAAATGTCATTGGATAGCATTGTGTTCACAGAAGAGGACGTGAAGAGAGTACGCTGGCCCCATAATGATGCAATTGTAATCCGAGCCCAGATCAGTAATGTCGAAGTATGGAGGATAATGATCGACACTGGCAGCTCGGTCAATGTCATGTACAAGGACTGCTACGATCAGATGGGGTTGGAAGCTGAGCAGTTGACGCCTTCACCGGAACCCCTCTATGGCTTTACAGGAGATACATTGATACCAGTGAGCCAGATCAGACTACCTCTCACCCTTGGAGAGTCGGGCCGACAAGCTACAACCCTTACTGATTTCCTAATTATCAACAGCCCGTCGGCATACAACGCGGTCCTGGGGCGACCTTCTATGAACGAGCTAGATATGGTCACCTCCACCAGGACACTGACAGTTAAATTCCTAACTCCCAATGAGGTAGGCTGTATCAGAGGGGAACAACAGCTGGCCAGGCGATGTTATGAAGACGCAGTGAAGATGGGGGTCCGAGGAAGGAAGGTAAATGTGGTCTCAGGTGGCCAACCTCAAGCAGTCTCTGAAGCAAGGGTGAGCAACGACCTCGATCCTCGCGAGGTGGACGCAGATAGGGCCACGAGACCTATTGAAGAGCTAGAGGATGTGCAGGTCAACGAGGTAGACCCGGAGAGATGTGTGAAAGTGGGAAGAGACCTACTACCAGAAGTGAAGACTGAGCTCGCAGAATTTCTAAAGATGAACCTTGATGTCTTCGCCTGGAATCACGAAGACATGGTGGGGATAGATCCTGGTGTTATGTGCCACAGACTGAATATAGATCCCCAGCACAGGCCAGTCCGCCAGAAGAGGAGGCTGATGACTCTGGAACGCTATGTAGCTCTGAAGGAGGAGGTCGAGAAGCTGCTAGCTAACAGGTTCATCAGGGAGGCACGTTATCCTGTTTGGGTCGCGAATCCAGTCCTCGTGAAGAAGAAAAATGGGAAGTGGAGGACGTGCATTGACTTCACCGACCTAAACAAGGTTTGCCCAAAAGATAGCTTCCCATTACCCAGGATTGATCAACTAGTAGATGCGACAGTAGGCCACCAACTCTTGAGTTTCATGGATGCCTACTCAGGATACAACCAAATCCCCATGAACCCGGAGGACGAGGAACACACCTCTTTTGTCACTGATAGGGGGCTGTACTGTTACAGGGTGATGCCCTTCGGACTGAAGAATGTAGGAGCGACCTACCAGTGACTGGTCAACACCATGTTCCGGGAGCAGATTGGGAAGACCATGGAGGTGTATGTAGATGACATGCTAGTAAAGTCCCAGAGAGCAGCAGATCATGTCTGCAACCTCGATGAGACGTTCAGAGTCCTCAAGAATTATCGGATGAAATTAAACCCCTTGAAGTGTGCCTTTGGGGTAGCATCTGGTAAGTTCCTTAGGTTTATGGTGAATAACAGGGGAATAGAGGCCAATCCAGAGAAAATCAGGGCGCTTGTGGAGATGAGGTCCCCCTCCAGAATCAAGGATGTGTAGAGCCTTAACGGCTAGGTCGCGGCTCTCAGCCGGTTCATCTCGAAGGCTACTGACAAGTGCATGTCTTTCTTCGAAGCAATAAAGAAGGCCAAGAACTTCGAATGGACTGAGCATTGTGAACAGGCATTCCAGAAGTTGAAGGAATATATGGGTCAGGCTCCCCTTCTGTCCAAGCCAAAGGATAGGGAGAAGCTATTCTTGTACTTGGGTATATCTGAACATGCTTTGAGCGCAGCCTTGGTGAGAGAAGAAGAGAAGATGCAGCTGCCTGTATACTACATCAGTAAAAGGCTCGTTGATGCGGAGACTTGATATTCACAAATGGAGAAGTTCGCATACTGCCTGGTGACCGCCTCGAGGAAGCTGCGTCCTTACTTCCAAGCTCATCAGATAGAGGTCCTCACGTAGTACCCTCTCAGGCAAGTCCTCCAAAAAGCAGATACTTCAGGTAGGCTCCTCAAGTGGGCCGTCGAGCTCGCTCAGTTCGACATAGAGTACAGGCCTAGGACGGCAGTCAAGGCCCAAGCACTTGCAGATTTTATTGTTGAGTTTACAGGACCAGTACCAGAGCAGGAGGAGCCAGCAAGTGGTTAGACTTGGGAACTTTATGTGGATGGATCCTCTAACGAGCACAGCTCAGGGGCTGGAGTAATGCTGATCAGCCTAGAAGGCCACAAGATCCCGAGTGCCTTAAGGTTCGGATTCCGGACGACCAACAATGAGGCCGAGTATAAGGCGTTGCTTGCCGGACTCCGCCTGGCAAAGGAAGTGCGAGCTGAGCAGGTGAAGGTCTTCAGTGACTCTCAACTTGTCGTTTGGCATGTCAGGGGAGAGTACCAGACCAGGGGACAGAAGATGTCAGAGTACCTTCAAAAAGCTAAGGAGTTACTGGGGGATTTCAAGGGGTTTGAAGTGAATCAGATCCCTAGGGCTCAGAACTTTAATGCAGATGCCCTGGCTCGCTTAGCGACCTCCCAGGATGCTGATCTCCTGGAGTCTATCCCTGTGGAATTCCTGCCGACTCCGAGTATTGAGGACAATGAGGTAATGATGTTCCTGCAAGTCTAGCCTAACTCCTGGATGAGCTCGTTATTAGATCACCTACAGGAAGGGAAGCTACCGGAGGATAAATTGGAAGCTCGTCGCTTGCGAGTCAGAGCATCCAGGCATTGCATTTACGATGGCAGATTGTACAAGAGAGGATTCTCGGCCCCGCTGCTGCGATGTATAGATGGCGAGGACTGTGAGATCGTGCTGAGGGATATACATGCAGGTCATTGTGGGAACCATGCAGGAGCATTATCTTTGGCTCAGAAAGCCCTCAAACAGGGGTTCTACTGGCCAACCATGAAACAGGATGCCATAGATCTAGTGAAAAAGTGTGACAAATGCCAGAGGTTCGCCAAGATCCTACGAGCTCCACCAGCCTATCTCCAGCAGATGGTGAGTCCATGGCCTTTCGCAATCTGGGGAATGGACCTCATCGGACCCTTGCCCACAGCTCGAGGAAGTTGTAAGCATGCTGTGGTTGCTGTGGATTACTTCACCAAATGGGCTGAAGTTAAGGAGCTAGCAGAGATCTCCACCGCGAAGATAGAGAAGTTTGTGTGGGACAACATCATCTGCAGGTTTGGAATCCCTCAGCAGCTCATGATAGACAATGGGACTCAGTTCACCAGCGAGCAATTCATAGACTTCTGCAACGAGCTCGGAATCGTGAAAAGCTTCTCGGCTGTAGACCACCCTCAGGCCAACGGTTAAGTCAAGGCTGTAAATAAGATCATCAAGCAGACTTTGAAGACCAAGTTAGAGGCAAGGAAGGGGGCTTGGGTAGACGAGTTGTAGAAAGTCCTTTGGGCATATAGGACCACAGCTCGTAGCTCAACAGGTGAAACCCCATTTTCCATGGTCTACGGAACAGAGACCATGATCCTAGCAGAATTTGAAGTCACCAGCCAGCGAAGGGCCTCATTCTGACCTGAGGACAATGACCAGCTGCTCGCTGCCAGTTTAGACTTAGCCGAGGAAGCGAGGGAAGCAACTCGCATGAGGGTAGCAGTGTACCAATAGAGAGTTGCCGGTATTATAACAAGAAGGTGCGAGCTAGAAGCTACAAGGCAGGGACCTCGTTCTCAGATTAGTCCTCCTTGGAGCTTGCAAGGCAAGTGATGGAGCGCTCGGACCTAACTGGGAGAGACCGTACCTCGTCAAGCAGAGTCTGAAGAATAGAGCCTATCACTTGGCCAACATGGATGGATCAGAGTTACCCCGAGCCTGGAACGCTGAGCATCTGCGGCCCTATTACACATAAAAAAAAAAAAAAACCTATCAGCCTTCTTTAACTCTGTATATGATTTTTTTTTACGATTGTCTGTAAAAGTGCTTTCACTTGTTTTCTGTTGTATATGTCATATTTGATGCAGAAAGCATACTGGCTGAACCAGCAAATGTACATGATTAAAGAGCAAAGCTAATGAAATCTCTTTCTCAAGAAAATGAGCTGCAATTTATTATCATACATATATTTCTTTGAAGATATCTATGCAAACATCCAAGGAATCACTTGTGACCAAAACACTTGCATAAAGTGCTTGCCGAAACTACATACAGATTATCTGGCAAAGAAATGACCATAAACCTCAGCCGAGGGTCCCTTATTAATTGACGCTCAGCTTACTTATGTCGTCTTCAAAGGGAAAGTTTATGTCAGCAAGTGTTAAGCTCATTTTCCAGCTCGCAGCCGCTATTTCCTACGACCTACGAATTACTCGCGAGTCTTATAAGGGTGCGATCGTAGCAGATACTCCTTACAACACCCTTCCTGCTCGCAAGCAGCTCGTCGCCATGTTTCATTTGAGCTATCCTAGACCGATCTTGCGGCCCACGAGCTCTCTTCTTATAAGTCTAAGGGACCGCTTATCAGTCTATCAGTCCGTGGACTTGCGAAACATTGCCCCGCGACCTCGCGGGAGGGGGTAAGGCCACGCCTCTCAAATATAAAGATACCCGCGGACTCGCGAAACATTGCCCCGCAACCTTGCGGGAGGGGGTAAGGCCACGCCTCTCAAATATAAAGATGCTCGCGAACTCGCGAAACATTACCCCGCGACCTCGCGGGAGGGGGTAAGGCTACGCCTCTAATATATAAAGCTGCCTCGTGACCTCGCGGAAACAGCCACCCACGAGGGGGGCTTGCCCTTGAACTGCAAGTACTGCCACAGGCTGGAATCTCAAAGTTTGGGAAAATGCCACTCTCGAACGCACTCAACGCCAATGCAATATATATGTTAAGAGAGTTCTGAGCACCCCGCTGACTGTAAGTTCGTGCCTATTCTTTAGGGGTTGCCCAACTATGTTACTTGCATGATCAGGTACTTTGCTCGATTGAGCTATCTGCGAATTCAAACTCTTACGAGCTAACATACTGTTATTATTATAACTGACTGCAGTTAGCGAGCTCGTAAGTTAACATGATTTTCACGATTGTGATTTACTTAGCAAATTTTAGCGTACTTATTATAATGTGCTTATTACTTAAACCTACTAATTACTCATCATATAACTGAGTCATGCATATTTACTTGTTCTATACTTGGACAAAATACTGAAATTTGCAGGAAATTCAATGTCATAAATTCGAGCTACAAGCTCATCGTCCAGACCTCTACAGTTAAAAAAATGTATATGAAGTCCTCACAGAAGGAGGAAAATGTCCAAATATTTCAATCAAAACAAATAAAAGAAAGCGAGAAGAAAGCTTAAGTGCTGGCGGGCGCGTCCTCAGGAGCAGTAGGATCAGAAGGAGCTTCTGTTGGGAGCTCCGATGCAAGGACATTCTCAAGAGTAGGAGGATCAGGAGAAACTTGTACTGGGGGCTCTGGTGCTAGTGAATCCTCGGAAGCTGGAGGTCCCTCAGGGGCTTGCTTTGACGAAGGGAATGGGACAGCAGATGGATAGGCCGGATGAGCAAGGGACGCACCACTATGTTGCGCGCCCTGAGTGCTGGTAGCATGTTCCACGAACTTCTGCATGTGCTCGACAGCTGGCGGCCCAAAGAAAGAGTAGTCCAGTCCGGGTAGTGCTCCCACATGGTGAACAAGAAAGCCCTTTCGTTCTCTGAGGCGGCCTGGTCCCGCTCTTGGGCTATCTGGGCTGCAATGTTCCCCTCAGTTTGAGCCAGCTTCTCCTCTACCCCGGCGAGCTTTTCCTTGGCTGAGGCCAGTTCCTACTGTTGCTGTTTTACTTTATCCTCAACAACCTTTGCTTTCTTCTGTGCAGTGCTAAGCTCGCCCTTGACTTGCTTCAGCTCGTTATGGGCCTTGCTGACTTCAGAGGTAGCCGCCTCCCTACGAGCAATTTCTTCTGTCAAAGCTGCATCAGCATCCCGGAGCTTGGCATCGAGCTTCCCATGCTCGTCCTGGAGGAGGTTCACTTCATCCTGCAACGTCTTCTTTTCCTCCTCAAACTGCTCTTTGGCCAGCCTGAAAGCCTCATTCTCACCAAGCTGGTCCTCAATCTCCTTCATCAGCTTCATCGCTGCCATGCCCAACTGGAAAGGTAAAAAAAATAAAAAAAATAAAAAGGGGGGGGGGAGGGGGGGGGGGGAAGGGGGGTTAAAAATTGAAGTGAAGGGAAACCAGAGAGTGTGAAGGAGCTTGGGTCTTACCAGCGCTGCATGACGGGCTACATAGCCCACGAGTGTGCGACCTGCGATCTCAGGCTTCTGCAGCTTCGGGCTACGCTTCGCCATGACTTCAGGCACGAGATCCACGAAGCTGTTGAAGTATTCCATCTCCCTTACCACATCAGGGTGCAGCCCTGAATCTGCTTGCGACTCCCCAGCAGGCCCTGCGGATGGTCTAAGTGCCCCGGTGCTCGGCTCCCTGCCAATGACGACTGCCCTGGGCTTGCGGACTTCAACGACGCCCTTGCTCTTTGGGGCTGGGGGCTCAGCTATGGCCTTCCCCTTCCTCTTCCTAATAAGGGCCTCAGACTCCGGCGAAACTGAGCCCCTTTCGACAGAAACCCCAGTCCTCTTCGCTGAGGGAGTGCTTCCCCCTCCAGATGGAGCAGCTCGCTTCTGAGGTGTCGCCACCAACCTGACTTGAGGAGAAGCAGCTGAAGCGGGTTGAGAAGGCACTCCCTGAAGAGGGTCCGAAGATGTATTGTCCACATCAATGACCTCTGGTGGCTTGGACGGTAGGACCGATCTGATGGGAGGAACGGACAGCGCGAACCTTCGCATATCGTCCGAAGATGTGCTGGTGGACGTGCTTGAAGAAATTTATGGCAAAGGCTACGGATTTGACTCAGACTGTTCAGGGGCAGCAAAGACAGAGCGAACCTCGGACCTTTCTCCTCGTATCCCCAAGTGCTGGATTATGTTCAAAAGAGGACCTGTGGCAGATGGCGCGAGGCCCCGTTCTACCAGCTCGCTATTAATGGGGAAGAAATCGTCGTTTGGTCTCTTGGCCGCTGCGTAAGCGTCCAGGATAGCGAGCTCGTCCTCTCTAAGCTTGTACTTAGGGGCAGCAACGCCTGCAAAACAAAAGCAAACTCATAAAAAAAAAAAAAACTATTATTCTAGTGGCTGTATCACTATTTCTGTAAGCTACAGGTCTCTAACTACCAGGTTCCAGCATGAAGCTTTTATTGTGCAAACTCCTAAGCGAAGTGCATGTGACCAGGGCCCAGTGGGACTTATATTCCCCCACATTGGACTTGGTGCAGTCTTGGGGTAAATATGCCCTGTATGGCGAGGACTGATGAGGCATGACGTAATAAAGCCCGTCCTTTCCAGAGATCCCCTTGAAGCTGAAAACGCTGCGGAGGATGCGAGGCGTAGGGGGCCCAAGCCCGTGCTTGATGAACGCCGCTGCTAAAGTGGTTAGGTAGGCGTACGAGTTCGAGGTCAGTTAGAATGGGGCGAGCTTCAGGTCGTTCAGAAGGTTCTTAAGATAGTCGAGGACTGGGAACCTAAATCCGAGCTCTATATGCTCGCGACTGATCGCCACAAAGCCCGCAGGAGGATAAGCAGCTCGATCACTGGCCTTGGGGACGTTAGCTCGGCACCCCAAGGGGAAGTTGAAGTCTTGAGCCCAAGCCTCCAGCATCGAGAGGGTAATGCTCGAAGGCGTATGAGTGAAAGGATGTCGGTCTTCCCTCTCAGCGACCTCATCCCTTCTCGCGACCTCCCCGATAGACCCTCTAGCTCGTGAGGTCCTAGCCTCGGCTTCACTAATCTGGCGCCCTGCCTGCCTTCTAGAAGCAGAAGCCCTGCCTCGACTAGTACGTGAGCGACCTGACATCTACAACACAGAAGGAACGACATCAGAACGCTTACAGCATGCTGAGCCTAGCAAGCCACAGAAAAGAGTTCTTGGAGTTATTGTCCTATGCGTCAGGTCGCACACTTGGCCACCAAAGGCAACGGAGGCCCAGGAACGTGGGCCCGTCAGGTACTATGTCTCCCTAAATGTTTGTGTTGCTAACCCTATGTCTATAGGTACCCTATCAGGCAGTACAGGGACATTCTCATCAAAATCCTAAGCAACGTCAACAAATGACAAAGATTCTAAATGACCAGCACTATACAATCCACAAAGTGCGATTCCTAGCAAGAAAAGTCCAGAAACGGACTTCACAAGTTCATCAACAACGATATGGGACACTCAGGCTGACAGCCAGGTCGCCCCTAGTGAACACAAGTACTCAAACAATAAGCACAATAAATTTCTAAAGGCAAGGCAAGCGCACAGTAACTAACAGACATGGTACGAGGATAGAAGCTGACGCTACAAACCAGAAGCAAATCCTCAAAAAGCATGAAAAAGCAAAGTTAGGAAAAAATTACCTCGTTCGAGCTGTAAACGGCTTGCTGGAAATGGCAGTTGATCCTTGAAGCAGCGGAGTCTGAAGAAGTTGTTAAGTGGTGAAAGAGGGGCAGAAGAAGCAGAGAAGAAAAATGGTGAGAAGCGGGTATTAGTGTCATATCAGAAAAGCAAAAAATGGGAATTGGAAAAGACCTCTGAATTATATATGCCAGGACTTCCATCCCCAACCATCCGATCTAACATAAAGGCATAACCATCAAGAATCCAACGGCCCAGCACCAATCTCGGTCATATGCCGTCATGCATGTCAGTTACAAGACATGCACATTAAATGCGTACGGTCCCAAGGCACGTTTGTGGCTCCAACGCCTGTATGAACGCCACGTGTCAGCGGTTACAGTACAAAGGTTGAAACGACGCCAAAAAGCTCGCAAATGGGCGCTAATCATGTGTTTGAATCAGCTCCCAGTCCACAGAACGCACAGAGAGCTAGGGGGCTTGATGTTATGCCCATTTTCTCATTTTGCCTAAATGGGCTAGTATAAGCCCTATATACTTGAACAAGAGCGGGGGCCTAGAAGGCCCAAGATCGGGACCAGCAGTTACAGGCCCAGCTCGTGAGGCCGTCCAGGTCATGAGCTCGCAACAGCTTCCAGACCTCCCAAGCATGCCTCCTGCCCACATCGCCAGCTCGTTCAGCTCGCGAGACCGCTTAGGTCGCGAGCCCGCAGAAATCTTCAGACCGCCTGATTGCCTCTCCCGACCATGTCTGCACCTCTACAGCCTGCACGGCCTGACTGTCTAGAGGAGTTTATTCAGGGGATATCGTGCGCAACAAGTCATCAAAGTCACCAACTCCCCTGATTTCCTGCTGGAAACTGTCTACACCATTACCCAGAAGCATTCAATGCGGCGGCTATGCAATTAATGAAGGAAAGACCTCTCCTGGTGCATTAAATGTAGATGTGTGCAGAGAGAGAACAATCATCGCCTCTACAATCAATGCAGCATGACTATGTCAGGATTAGTTGAAAATAATCATTGCCTGTGACGTGTATGACTTTCTTTTGTATTTCTGTTATTATCTCACCCTCTCTATAAATAGGGGAGATTTTTACTGTACAAAAAGGCTGAACATACTAGAGAACCGTCACTCTACTGAAATTACCTCAGAGTGACCGTGGACGTAGGCGCAGTCGCCGAACCACGTAAAAATCCTTGTGTGTTGCATCCTTCCTCCTCTCTCTTATCTTCATTGATTATCTGATTGCATTCATCTAACTGCCACAACCAATACTCCTTTACCTTAATTGAGCTTCACCAACCTTAAACTTCACTTACCACTCATTTATCACCCATCCATCGCCATTATCATTCTTTAATTACCTTGCTTGCAGTCTAGGCCCCAGAATCTCTGGGTTGACCGTTTCCGAACGTCAACAGGTTTCTAGTCGTCTAGAAACCTAAATTTAGGTTTCCTTACGATTGGAAACCCAGTCTAGAAACCCAAAATTTGAGAGTAAAGAGGGGAGAGAGACAAGGAGAGAGAAGAGAAAGAAAGAGGGAGAAGATGGAGAGAAGAGGATGTGGAAGAAGACTGATGATTTTAAACTAGAAGAAGATTGATGTGGGAGAAGATTGATGGTTGATGATTTTGAATTGGAAGAAGATTGATGTTTGAGAAGATTGATGATTGAATATTTAATTTTAATTTTATTTTTTAATATATATTTTTAAATTGATCTCTAGAGATGTTATTAATTTTTTTTAATTTAATTTATTTTAAAGTTTTTAAAATTAATTTTAAAAGAAAAATAAAAATAACATCAAAAGATAAATTTACTCCTTTAGTTAGTTAATTTTAACTGGATCCACTAACGATAGGGGGGTAAACTGTAATAAAGATGAAAATATTACTCTGTTTGAATTAAAGTTTCAACTGGATAACTAAATTATAAGTTGTTATTTTCAAAAATAAGTGATTGCTTTAATAATTGCTCTGTGGAAACTCAAGCAGGAGATGAACAATATTGTTGACCCTTAAGACATGAACCAAAACTGTCCTACAGGACACTCTTCTCTGGTTTCCTCTATAAAGTCCACTCATATCAGCTTGAAATATGATATTAAACAATCCTTTCACTAGTCCCAGCCTTGTAAACATGCCTAGTTCCATTAGCAGCTCTGCCATTCTTTTATGGTGCTTTTGTTTGTTGCTAATTCATAGCTGCTCTACCCCATCCAATGCCACAATCCACTCAAACGTGACAGATCGTGATGCATTACTTGCCATAAAGTCTCTGTTTCACGATCCATTAGGGGTCACAAATTCATGGAACAATTCTGTACCCTTATGCCTCTGGACTGGTGTTTCATGTGGTCGTTGGCACCAGAGGGTCACAGAATTGGATATAAGAAATCAAAGCATAGGAGGTAACTTGTCACCTTTTATAGGAAACCTAAGCTTCCTTAGGTCGATCCACCTTGAAGACAACAACTTCTATGGTATTATTCCCAATGAAGTTAGTTTTCTTTTCAGGCCAGAAATTCTAATACTAGCCAACAATTCCTTTTCAAGTGGAATTCCGAAAAATTTATCCTCAAACCTGATCATATTTATAGCCAACAGAAACAACCTTCATGGAGAAATCCCAATAGAGATTGGCAACTTGTTCAAGCTTGAGAGATTGGAAATTGGGCGAAATCGTCTAACAGGACAACTTCCAGCTTCTGTTGGGAGTCTTTCAGCTTTGCAGAAACTTGATGTCCCCTGAATAGCTTGTCTGGTACAATTCCATATTCTCTAGGCCAACTAAAAAGGTTATTTTTCCTTCAATTAGTTTCAAATAACCTCTTTGGTACAATTCATCCTTCAATTTTTAACATATCTTCCCTTGTTGTTCTTAATCTTGGATTAAATAGATTCCATGGAACTTTACCATCCAATATAGGTAATGACCTTCCAAAGTTGAAAAAGTTTGCTATCAATGACAATAATTTCACTGGTCCACTCCCATTTTCGCTGTCCAATACATCAAATCTTGAAGAGATTGTACTTTTTAAAAACCATTTTAGTGGGGAGGTTTTAATAGATTTTAATCGTTTTAAGAATTTATCATATTAATTTTGAATGAAAATAATTTAGGAATTGGAACAGCTAATGATCTTCATTTTTTTAACCTCTCTCATAAATTGCAATAAATTGGAGAGGATTTTTTTAGGTTGGAATCAATTTGGAGGGATGTTACCAAAGTTTATAGGAAACTTCTCAAAGACAATGACTATATTAGCTTTAGACGCTAATCATATATATGGCTCCATACCTCCTAGCATAGGAAATCTAGTCAATCTTAATTTTCTTGGTTTGAGTCAAAACCAATTAAGTGGCACTATTCCTCATGCCATCGGTGAGCTTAAAAATTTGCAATTCCTCATCTTGGATCAAAATAGCTTACAAGGGAGTATTCCAACCTTTCTAGGTAATTTAACATTATTAAACGAACTAGATTTAGGTTCTAATAGATTGCGAGGCAGTATACCCTCCTCCCTTGGAAATTGTCAGCTTTTGTCTCTACTATATCTCAACAAAAATAATCTAACTGGTGTTGTGCTGCAACAGATTCTTGTCATGACAACTTTATACCTTGACCTGTCCGAGAACCATCTCAATGGTCCTTTTCCTTCGCAATTAGGCAACTTGAAGACTCTCCTTTGGTTTGACATTTCTAGAAACAATTTTTGTTGTGAGATTCCTAGTACCCTAGGCAGTTGTACCAGCTTAGAAGGTCTTTATCTGCATGAGAATTCTTTCAGTGGAATCATTCCTTCCTCCTTGAGTTCTTTGAAAAGCATTCAAGAGTTAGATCTCTCTTCCAATAATTTGTCAGGTCAAATTCCAAAATATCTTGAGAACCTAACATTCTTGAAATATTTAAATCTATCGTTCAATCACTTTGAGGGAGAAGTACCAATAAATGGCATTTTCAGCAATGAAACAGGAATCTCACTTGAAGGGAATAACAAGCTTTGTGGAGGTATAGTTGAAATGCATCTGCCAGCGTGCCCCTCCAGGAGATTAAAGAAATCAAAAATCCCTCTTCTCAAAGTAATTATTCCTGTGATTGTGTCATGCTTGATCTTAACATCGGCATTCATCGTCATTATTTTGGCTCGGAAAAGGTATGCAGAAAATAGTTCAACTATGTTGCACATAGATGAACAATTTCCCCTGGTGTCTTATGTTGAGCTGAGTAAGGCAACAGCTAATTTTTCATCATCCAACATCATTGGCCAGGGAAGTTATGGTTTGGTGTACAAGGGAATTTTGGGTGAAAATAGAATGTTAGTTGCTGTGAAAGTGATTAACCTTCAACAAAAAGGGGGTTCAAGGAGCTTTATTTCTGAATGTGAAGCACTAAGAAATATTCGACATCAGAATTTCATCAAAATCATAACTATTTACTCAAGCATAGATCTTAAAGGTGCTGACTTTAAAGCTCTAGTTTACCAATACATGGAAAATGGAAGTTTAGATGAGTGGCTACATCAAAATGAAGATAAACTTGACAGAAGTAATTTAAGTCTCATCCAGAGACTAAATGTAGCAATTGATGTGGCCTTCGCATTGGAATATCTTCATCACTATTGTGAACCACCAATGGTTCATGGTGACCTAAAGGCAACCAATGTCCTGCTTGATCATGACATGGTTGCCTATGTTAGTGATTTTGGGCTATCAAAATTTCTTTTTGATAGCCGACTCAATACAACTCCTCAAATTGATTCCAACTTGACCGAAGGTCTCCCACTCAATGTAGCTCCTGAAATTGAATCAAGCTCAATCGGACTAAGAGGAACGGTTGGTTATGTTGCACCAGGTAATTTTTATGACATTTAAGTTGATGACATTATCGCTAGCATTGAACATATATTATAATTAAAATAATGAATCCACGTGGTTTTTTTTTTTTTTTTTCCAAAGTATGGTGTAGGCAATGAAATGTCCATAGTTGAAGACGTGTATAGTTTTGGAATTCTATTGTTGGAGATATTAATTGGAAAGTGCCCAACTAATAGCATGTTTGATGGTGGGCTAACTCTACATGAATTTGTGAAGATGGCTTTGCCAGAAAGAGTGATGGAAATTGTTGAACCTTCAATGGTGCTAGAAATCATACCTGGCAACAACAATGTTGAAAATTTTGCAAGACTTACTGGAGAAAGAAGAGACAGAATTCAAGAGTGCTTGGTTGGTGTACTGAGGATTGGAGTGGTCTGTTCAATGGAATCTCCAGCTGAGAGGATGGAGATGACAGAAGTTGTGGCAAAGTTATGTGCTATTAGGAAGAACTTTCTTGGTAGGAGGATTTGAAATAATGTATTAATTAGAGATGTTAGGTTAATGTCTGCCACAAACGCAATGCTTTTGTTTGTCAGTATTCTATAAATAAATAAATGTTCAGTTCATCAATTTAAATGGAAGTGATCATTTGTATTTTTTTCCTCTGTTTCTGCTGCATATTTGACACACCACATTTATACATTCTACAATCATAAAATTTGCATTTTTATAAGGTTACTTTGTGCCAAATTCACATGCTTCCTGTGGTAGAAAGAAATATGCTCTATTTTACGATTCTTTAAATTTTACCAATATTATACATAATAAATTACTAGATCAAAACAATTATTTTAGTGACCACCTCCTATATCTTTAAATCAATAAAGAGCTCAATGTTATGATCCTTAAAAATTACATCATCTTAAATAGCATGTTATGCAAATGTAAGCTATAGCAGCAATTTGACATGGCTGAGCCCGCATTCCTTCGGATTTCAGTTCCAGTTCGAGCTATAGTTTCCTCAAGGAGGTAAAATCACACACCATAACGCTCATAAAGATCACAATTTTAATATACCGAGTTCATGTGACGTAAACACCTGGTTTTGGAGCAACAGAGTACTCTGTTTGAAGAAAGTCGGACAAAGGTTTACCATCAGTGGTCACTCTTACTTCAACTTGGTGTATGATTAAAAAGTGGTACATACAAGGAGATGTACATGCTATTCTAATCAAGGTGTGCATACAAGGAGTTAAAAAGTGCTGCCTAATTAAATGAAGAAACAACACCAGCAACAGTCAAATGTGAATCAATTGCTGTTACATAAACCTCCAACAAGTGATCAGTTAAAATTGTTTCTTGCTTAATTTACCACTATATAATTTTATGAAGATGCCATACGTTTTCGTCCATAGTTTTTCTCTCTTCTCTTCAGTTCACACTCTGCAAGTCCAAAACTGAACATTGGCCAGCAAAGATGATTCCATCTCAAGAAACACATGAATATGCAGATGCCGTTCTGAAAATTATACGGATGCAAGAAACCGAGAGATGGAAGATAGCTTGAACTGCAAGGGTATGACCAGCCGATAGATCCAAGCAAAAATTTTATGAATATATTGTAATCTACCAACCAATACACTGTTAATTGTATAGCATGCTAATAAATATTAAAAGTTCTATATTGAAATAGATTTAAGTACTACATTTCAAGATAAAAGAATGTTTAATTAGCAACGATTATTTCATTTTGCTTTCATTTTTTTTATAGAGTTTATTTTATATATTTGAATGAGATTTCTCAAAATCATTGCCCAATCAATCAATTATTTTTATATATAGAGCACCGAACCAGGAAAAAACCTATATATATATTTTACATAATTTCTTCCTAAATGTTTTTTAATATTCAAATAAATTATAGTAGCTTGTTTAAATCATTACCAAATTGGCGATGTGTAAGGATGGCAATGGATCAGATCGAGTAAGATTTGGTCATTAGTGATGTGTCTTTTGGCTTCTTAAACAAATCATTAGCAAATGGGTTGTTACTTTCCACCCCAAACCCGGTCCCATCGGGTTTGGATCGGATCAGATATTTTTGTCATCTCAAATGATGTGTCTTTTGGCTTCTTAAACAAATAAGAAAAATACAAGGTTAAAAAAGTTATTATTATTATTTTTGGGTTATATATATCTTTGAATTCATTACCTAGTCATTATATTATCAGTAAATATCTTAAACTAAATTTGTTATTTGTATATAAAAATTTTGTGTATTTTATGAATTTGATATTAATAATTATATAAATGTGATGTTATATCATAGTTAAATTGAATTAAATTGAATTATTAGAAGTTTAAATATATTTTTTTGTTTGTATATTTTTTTATATTAATTATATTATTAGTTAAAAATTGAATTTAATCAATAGGTCAGGTTTGGAGTAAGTCCTTTCAATTGGACTCAGATTTGAGGAGGAAAGTTACGACCTGTTTGGAGCATGTGTCGAGTTTGGGACACCCTTAAAAAATTCTGAGTCAGATTTGGGTGGGCCAACTTGAACCTCATTCGACTCGTTGTTATCCCTAGTCATGACCAACTGCAGCAATATGAAAACTGAACACAAGTTGTGTAAGGATACATGCATCGACTCAATGGGTTTCTAGATGGAAACTACTGTGCATTTTGAGTTTTTGGAACACTTTATTATTTATTTTTAAAAGTCTAATTTGGAAATCAACCTTGATTCAATCTATACTGAGTTGTTCAGTTGTTGCTATCTTGGTTTGAACTGCTTTATTTGAATGACTCAAACCAAGAAAACCAGAGACTTCTTACAATTAAAGGAGTGTCGCGTTCATTGAATGATGGCTGCAACTTTCTTCCTCAGGAGACATAAAGTTATGGACCCATGTAAGGTGAAAACTACAGAGGAAACTGCGAAGGATGTTGATGGCCATACACGTCTTGAAGGATTTTATGGTTGGGTTAGGTTAGGTGATTTATTTATTTAAACAAAATCCCCCAACATAATGTGAAAGGAATTTGATCATGAGAGCTTTTATGTAACTATGCACCAACTTGTCACTCAATGAGTTTTATTAAATTTATCCGTATATTAATAATGAAAATCAAGTAAGTTTGTTTAACAGATGAATACGCATGGTGCTGTTCAAGTTTTATGATTTGAATCAGTTATAAGGTTTTTTTTTTTTGGCGGATTAGTTACCACGGTTAAGCTGATGATTAGAAATGGAAACTAATGGTATTAGATAAATTTTATTTTATTAGCACCCTCACATTTTGTATGTACACCCCACATAAAAATTGTTCTTCTCATGTTTTATTTATTCCAAATATAATTTTAAGAATTTCATTGAAGTTTATTCACTATTTTGAGATTCAATATTGTTGTATTTCCAAAAAAAAAAAAATGCATACAATATGAGATAATAGTATTTTAATTTGTTTTATTGTTTAAATAATTTACTGTTTTTTTCTTCTTACTATGATGCTTGAGAGATGTATATTAATGTCTTTTAAGACAATTAGATTCGTATTGTTTGTGCTATGATGTATATAGTAGCCGTATATTTAAACTCTGTAATTAAGGGTTCAATTTAATAAATTTCGTAAAAGATAAAATTGTAAATAACAAATATTCGAGTATGGGGGTGCATGAACAGAATAAGGAGGTGCCAAAACTGTGACTCCTAATTAAACCTATCTCCTAATTAAAAATTTTAATATGAGATTAATTATTGGAACACTCTTATTACCATAGGACAAGTGGTCTCGAAGGCTCACAAGTTGATGCAATAATTGAGCCATGACTAATTACAGTAATACGAAAACTGAACTGGATTTGCATCTAAATGAAGTGCATTGACTTAATATTATTCTACGTGAAAGATTCTGTGCATTTTGAGTTATCTGCACACTTTATATATTTATTTTTACAAGTCTTACTATTATTATTATTATTTTGATTATATTATATAATTGAGATTGATCAAAGAAACAACTGGGACCAAATGAGATTATATATTGAACACATAGTTTGGAAAGAAGCTCCCATACGAGAGAAGGCAACCTACACATTGGTGGGGGATTGGCAGAACTGCCCTCACATAAAAAGGAGTAAACAGCTAGCAACACACATTGCTAAAGGATTTGATTCTCCAAGGTGTAGAACCATACCAAATTTGGCATGGGCCAGCTGGTGCAAACCCACAGCGCCAGTCACTAACTACATTTTTACAAGTCTTATTAATTTAGAAATCAATCTAGCTTCATTCAATAAAATAATCAATTCTGTGCTTTATGTTTTTTCCAGTTGACAATTAATGCTGGCAGCAATTTTTTTTTTTTTTTTTTTCCCTGGGGAGACAAAGTTCTGGACCCATGAGAAGTGAAAAATACGTATAGGAAACTGCAAGGAAGTTGGTGAATGGTGATTGTACAAAAGAAGAAACTTTATTAAAGTGGTTTAGTTATATGATTTATATAAACCAAATTCCTCCCACATAATGTAAACACCGAATTGGTGAAAAGTCTATCAAGACCGTTAAAATCACTTTTTTCTATTCCACTACAGCCAGTATCTAAAAAAAAGGTGAACTTTTATTAAGTGGTAGGGTCATGTCTCCCTTTTCATATGAATGAAGATATCAATCCAACCAAAGCAAGTCATTCAGGTATGAATCCTGATCACCTCATGCTTGCTCGCACAGAATGTTCTCAGTTGCAATCTGAAGATTTTATTGAGTCTACATCTTCTCAATGGGCTTGTGATTAAAATTTTATATTTATTGCTTACGTAACTTTGTTAGTCTTAAATTAAGCAATAATTCACTAAACATTCCAACCTCTTGTAACTGGAAGTCCCTCCCAAACGGCTGCTGGATTACTATGAGAGCACTAGTATCATTAATTGACATGAGACCTTCCTTTATTGAATTTTCAAAAATACAGGGCTGCCTTGACGACTTCAGCTAAAATCAGGAAGAGGGAAATGGAGGGGTGACAAACTATTAGGCGTCTTTGAAACTATATTTTAAGTGATGTTTTTCAAAATTATTTTTAAAAAAGAAAAACTTATTTTAAAATACAATGTATTTTGTAGGATCTCTCAAAACTTGTTTTGAAAACATGTTATGAAAATGACCAAAAAAAATGTTTTTCACTTTTCATTTTCAAAAAAGGTGTTTTCAATTTTTAAGAACACATTTTACAAAATAACTAATTAAATACTTTTAATCTATTTTTTATTTGTAAAAGTGAAAAACTATTTTAAAAAAGGATCCAAACAACAACTTGATTGCTTTGTGGAAATTCTAGCATGAGAAAGACATTATTGTTGACGATCAAGATGAGCATAGAAGATTTGTGGAAAATTTTCCAAGAGATGAATACGCACCAAAAGTGCTCCACATGAGACTGTTAATTTCAGTATAGGAAAGGACTTCAAGGCACCAAGTGGAATTCTTTTATTTTTGTTTTTTTGTTGGCACCAATTGGAATTCAGTGGCAAGGCTTTTAAGAATAGAGATAGCGTGCAGAATTCATTGCATACCGATATAGGATACCGTGAAGAATGAGAAGTAGCGATCAATAGCAGAAAGGAGCCAGAGACAGATCGACAACCACCTGTCAAAAATGACAATAGTTTGGTAGCACGTCTAGCTCAGCCGACAACATATACAGTGGTTGGTTTGCATCTCCATAAATAAACTATTCACTAAAATGTTAAAACTATGGCAACTAGGTTTAGTATGTAAACCCATCTTCTGTAAAGAACTCAATGTCTCCCTCCCTTTCTCTCACTTCTCTCATTTCAATCAACTCTAGTAAGTCTTGGCTTGCAGAATTGTTACTTTATATGCACTCACACTAGCAATTTTCATGCCTTTATCTTTTCTTCTTTGTGTAATATTTTCTAATTTTATTGTCATTATGATAAATCTTTAAGTAAATTCTGTTCGAAAACTAAGATCACCCTCCACTAATTTATGTGTACATGTATGTACATATTGTGGATATAGAAAATAATATATATCAATTTTATTTTAGAGAGCTATTATTAACTTAAAATTTTGATTTAAATTTGTGATTTCAATATTTATCTACCATTAAATTGAGTGATAATGGATGATAAATATTGAAATACTAAATTTAAATTAAAATTTCAAGTTAATGTAAACTAACATTCATTTTAAATATGAATAATTGATTATTTTGGAACTGTTCAATGATTTGTCGGTAAAAAGCCTACCTTGTGTACCATGCTCATTTGATTGACTCAAACTTTTTGATAATAATCTATTTGTATGGTAAATTCTTGCCACTTATATGAATATCAGTGTTAACAAGTAAAAGAGTTGTGGAAATTCTTGCACCAAACAGTCCTACAGGACAGGACTTCCTTGGTTAGTTTTCTCCACGGAGTCCCTTCACACCAGAAACAAATGGGCATCCAGATAGAAAGTGCAAGGCTGTTGATGAGTCTACTAGTTTGACAAGAAACCTTGTTGTCTTTGTCAATTTTCAAGACAGGACTGCTTTGAAAATGAAGATCACTCCGGTTTAAGTTATAAAGACAGGAACAGAGGGATTGCAAATCGCTTATTAATTGATTTGTGGAAATTCTAGCAAAACGAACACATCATTGTTGACTATCTAGAAAGGTTTGTGGAAATTCTAGCTGGAGACAAACATTACTGTCGACTATGAAGCTACGCACCAAAACCGTGATACAGGAGACTCTTGGTTAGTTTCCTCTATAAAGTCCCTCGCACCAGCTTTGAAATGAGCATCCAGATTCCTAACCACATCCCTGCTTTGTCTAATTCTGGCCTTGTAAACATGCTTAGTTCCGTTAGCTGCCCAGCCATTCTTCTATGGTTCTTTTGCTTGCTGCTAATTTATAGCTTCTCTACCCCATCCAATGCAACAATCCACTCAAATGAGACAGACCGTCTTGCATTACTTGCCATAAAGTCTCTGTTTCGCGATCCATTAGGAGTCACAAATTCATGGAACAATTCTGTACCCTTATGCCTTTGGACTGGTGTTTCATGTGGTGGTCGGCACCAGAGGGTCACAGAATTGGATCTAAGAAATCAAAGCATAGGAGGTAGCTTGTCACCTTTTATAGGAAACCTAAGCTTCCTTAGGTCGATCCACCTTGAAGACAATAACCTCGATGGTATTATTCCCAATGAAGTTAGTTTTCTTTTCAGGCTAGAATTTCTAATACTAGCCAACAATTCTTTTTCGGGTACAATTCCAAAAAATTTATCATCAAACCTCATCACATTCTATGCCTACAGAAACAACCTTCGTGGAGAAATCCCAACAGAGATTGGCAACTTGTTGAAGCTTGAGAGATTGGGCATTGGATTTAATCATTTAACAGGAAGACTCCCAGCCACTATTGGAAACCTTTCAGCTTTGCAGGTACTTGAAGTCCGTCTCAATAACCTATCCGGGGCAATTCCTTCTTCTCTAGGCCGACTAAAGAGCTTGACTTATGTCGGCTTAATCGGAAATAACCTCTCTGGCAAGGTTCCTCCTTCAATTTTTAACATGTCTTCGCTTGTTTATCTTCTTCTCGGATTAAATAGATTCCATGGAACTTTACCACCCAATATAGGTTATGATCTTTCAAAGCTGCAAGTTTTTTCTCTTTCTAGTAACAATTTCACTGGTCCACTCCCATCTTCATTGTCCAATACATCAAATCTTAAAATAATTGATTTTTCTGAGAATTATTTTAGTGGAAAAGTATTAATTGATTTTAGTTGTCTTAAGAATTTATCAGAACTAACTTTACGTGCAAATAATTTAGGAATTGGGGCAGTCGATGATCTTCATTTTTTAACCTCTCTCATAAACTGTAGTAAATTAGAGCGGTTTAGTTTATACCAAAATCAATTTGGAGGGATGTTACCAAAGTTTATAGGAAACTTCTCAATGACACTGACTAAATTAGTCCTAGGTGCTAATCAAATATATGGCTCCATAACTCCGGGGATTAAAAATCTAGTCAATCTTGATGCTCTTACTATGGATGGAAACCAATTAAGTGGCACTATTCCTCAAGCCATTGGTGAGCTTAAAAAGTTACAGTTACTTACCTTGCATGAAAATAGTTTAGAAGGGAGTATTCCAGCCTCTCTAGGTAATTTAACATCATTAAGCAAACTAACTTTATCTTCTAATAAATTGCAAGGCAGTATACCCTCCTCTCTTGGAAATTGTCAGAATTTGATTTATTTGTTTCTCTCCAGTAATAAGCTTAGTGGTAGTTTGCCTCCACAAATTCTTGGCATAACAACCCTGGCACTTGCCCTTGATATATCTGATAACCTTCTCAGTGGTCCTTTTCCTTCACAACTGGGCAACTTAAAAATTCTCCTTGTGCTCGATATTTCCAAAAACAAATTTTCTGGTGAGATTCCTCGTACCCTAGGCAGTTGTACAAGCTTGGAAATTCTTTATATGCACGACAATTCATTCAATGGAAGCATTCCTCCTTCCCTGAGTTCTTTGAAGAGTATCAAAGAGTTAGATCTCGCTTCCAATAATTTATCTGGCGAAATTCCAGAATATCTCGAGAATTTACCATTCTTAGAATATTTAAATTTGTCTTTCAATTACTTTGAGGGAGAAGTACCAACAAAAGGCATTTTTAGCAATAGAACAGGAATCTCACTTACAGGGAATAAGGAGCTTTGTGGAGGTTTAGTTGAAATGCATTTGCCATCATGCCCTTCCAAGATATTAAAGAAAGCGAAAATCCGTCTTCTTAAAGTAATTATTCCTGTGGCTGTTTCATGCTTGATCCTATCATCAGCATTCACCATCATCATTTTGACTCGAAAAGGGAGATCTGCACAAAACAATTCAACTATGTTGCAAATAGAAGAACCATTTCCCATGGTCTCTTACGCAGAGCTGAGTAGGGCAACTAACGAATTTTCACCATCAAACATGATTGGACAAGGAAGCTATGGTTTGGTGTATAAGGGAATTTTGGGTGAAAGTAGAATGTTAGTAGCTGTGAAAGTGATCAACCTTCAACAAAAAGGGGGTTCAAGGAGCTTTGTTTCTGAATGTGAAGCACTAAGAAATATTCGACATCGGAATCTCATCAAAATTGTAACTATTTGCTCAAGCATAGATCTTAAAGGTGCTGACTTTAAAGCTCTTGTTTATCAATACATGGAAAATGGAAGTTTAGAGGAGTGGCTACACCAGAATGAACACCAACTTCACATAAATAATTTAAGTCTTATCCAGAGACTAAATATAGCAATTGATGTGGCTTCTGCATTGGAATATCTTCATCACCATTGTGAACCACCAGTGGTTCATGGTGACCTAAAGGCAACCAATGTTCTGCTTGATCATGACATGGTTGCCTGTGTTGGTGACTTTGGGCTATCAAAATTTCTTTTCGATTGCCCACTCAATATGGCTTCTCGAATTGAATCCAGCTTGACTGAAATTCTCCCACTCAATGTGGCTCCTGAAGCTGAATCAAGCTCAATCAGGTTAAGAGGAACGGTTGGTTATATTGCACCAGGTAAATTTTTATGAGTTATATATGTTTGGTTCTTTATGAGATTATCACTACCATTGAATAGATACTACAGTACCATAATTGAAGTGACAAATCCACAAGTCTTTTTTTTTTTTTAGAGTATGGTGTAGGCAATGAAGTGTCTATATTAGGAGACGTGTATAGCTTTGGAATTCTCTTGTTGGAGATATTCACTGGAAAGCGCCCTACTGATAGCATGTTTGATGATGGGCTAACTCTGCATGAATTTGTGAAGATGGCTTTGCCAGAAAGAGTGATGGAGATTGTTGAACCTTCAATGGTGCTGGAAATCATACCTAGCAACAACAATGTTGAAAATTTTGCAAGACTTACTGGAGAAAGAAGAGGCAGAATTCAGGAGTGCTTGGTTGGTGTACTGAGGATTGGAGTTGTCTGTTCAATGGAATCTCCGGCTGAGAGGATGGAGATGACAGATGTTGTGACGAAGTTATGTGCAGTTAGGAAGAACTTTCTTGGTAGGAGGATTTGATGTAATGTATTAGAGATGTTAGGTTAATGTTCAATGATCAGGAAGCGGCACACACAATGTTTTTGTTTGTCAATATTCGATAATCTATATGCAAATAAATGTTCAGTTCATCAATTTAAATGGGAGTGATCGTTTGTTTGTTTTTTTTTTTTCCTCTATTTCTGCTGCATATTTGACACACCACATTTATACATTCTGCAACCATGAAATGTGCATATTTATAAATTATAAGTTTACTTTGTGCCAAATTCACGTGCTTCCTATGGTAGAAAGAAATGTGCTCTATTTTCTGATTCCTTACATTTTACAGATATTGTACATTATAAATTATTAGATCAAAACAATTGTTTTGGCTAACATGTTACTGACTGCCTCCTATATCTTTAAATCAATAAATAGCTCAATGTTATTATCTTTAAAACTTATATCTTTTGAAATAACAAGATGTCAGCGAATGTAAGCTATAGCAGCTATTTGACATGGCTAAACCCACTTTCCTATAGATTTTAGTATCTGATCGAGTTCCAATTTCCTTAAGGAGCTAAAATCACACACCGTAAAGCTCTTAAAAATCACAATTTCAATGTACTGAGTTCATGTGACATAACAGGGTGCTCTGTTTGAAGAAAGAAGGACAAAGGTTTACCATTAAAAAGTGGTACATAAAAGGAGATGTACATGCTGTTCCAATCAAGAGGTGCATACAAGAAGTCAAAAAGTGCTGCCTAATTCAATGAAGAAACAACACTAGCAACAGCCAAATGTCAATCAATTATTGTTACACAAGCTTCCAACAAGTGATCACTTTAAATTGTTTCTTGCTTAATTTTATGAAGATGCCATTCATTTTCGTCCATAGTGTTTCTCTTCTCTTCATTTCACACTCTGCTAGTCCAAAACTGAACATTGGCCAGCAAAGATGATTTCATCCTAAGAAACACACGAATATGTAGATGCCATTCTGGAAATTATGCGCACGGATGCTAGAAACTGAGATATGGAAGATAGCTTGAACTGCAAGGCTACCACCAGCAGGCAGATCCACGCAAAAATCTTATGAATATATTGTAATCTACCAAACAGTATACTGTCAATTGTATAGCATATTTACAAATATTAAAAGTTCAATATTGAAACAGAATTAACTACTACTTTTGAAGATAAAAGACTGTTTAATTCAATGATTATTTAATTTTGCTTTCATTTTTTTATAGAGCTTATTTTATATATTTGAACGAGACCTGTCAAAATCATCATTGCCCAATCAATCAATTATTTTTATATATAGAGCATCGAATCAAGAAAAAAACCTTTTTTTTCCTACATAATTTCTTCCTAATTGTTTTTTAATATTCAAATAATTATATTAGCTTGTTTAAATCATTGCCAAATTGGTGATGTGTCTTTTGGCTTCTTAAACAAATGAGAAAACAACAAGGTTAATAAAGTTACTTTTTTTTGTTATATTTATATTTTTGAATGCATTATCCAGTAATTATATTATCACATATAATCTTAAACTAAATTTTTTATTTGTATTTAAAAAATTTGCGTATTTTATGAATTTTATACTAATAATTATATAGATTTGATATTATATTATAGTTAAATTAAACTATTAAAAATTTAAATTTATTTTTTTATATTTATTTTTTATATTATTTATATCATTAGTCAAAAATTGAATCTAGTTAACGGTTTGGGTTTAGGACAGGTCTCTCTAATTGGGTTCGGGTTTAAGTAGGAAAGTTACAATCGGTTTGGAGTATGGGTCAAGTTTGAGGCACTCTTAAAAAATTCCGAGTCGAATTTGAACGAGCAGACTCAAACCTGATCCGATCCGTTGCCATCCCTAGTCATGACCAACTGTAGCAATATGAAAACTGAAACACAAGTTGTATAAGGATACATGCATCGACTCAATGGGTTTCTAGATGGAAAGTACTGTGCATTTTGAGTTTTTTGAACACTTTATTATTTATTTTTAAGAGTCTAATTTGGAATCAACCTTGATTCAATCTATACTGAGTTGTTCAGTTGTTGGTATCTTGGTGTGAACTGCTCCATTTGAATGACTCGAGCCAAGTAAATCAGAGACTTCTTACAATTAAAGGAGTGTCGCGTCGATTGAATGATGGCTGCAACTTTCTTCCTGAGAAGACATAAAGTTATGACCCACGAAAAGTGAAAACTACAGAGGAAACTGCGAAGGATGTTGATGGTCATACACGTCTTGAAGGATTAATTTTATTGAAATGGTTGGGTTCAGTTAGGTGATTTATCTATTTAAACAAAATCACCCCAACATAATGTGAAACGAATTTGATCATGAGAGCTTTTATATAACTATACAACAACTGGTCACTCAATGGGTTTTGTTAAATTTTTCTGTATATTAAAAATGAAAATCAAGTTTGTTTGTTTAACAGATGAATACGCATGGTGCTACTCAAGATTTATAATTTGAATCAATTACAATTTTTTTTTTTTTTTAAGCGGATTAATTACCAGTGTAAGCTGATGATCAGAAATGGAAACTAATGGTATTAGATAAATTTTATTTTATTAGCAGCCTCACATTTTGTATGTACAGCCCACATCAAAATTTTTCTTCTTATGTTTTAGTTATTGCAAACATAATTTTAAGAATTTCATTGAAGTTTATTCACTATTTTGAGATTCAATTTTGTTGTATTTTTTTTTTTAAAAAATGCATACAATATGAGGTAATAGTATTTTAATTTGTTTCATTGTTTAAGTAATTTACTGTTTTTTCTTCTTGCTATGATACTTGAGGGATATATATTAATGTTTTTTAAGACAATTAGATTCAGATTGTTGTGATACAATGTATATAGTAGTTGGATATGTAAACTTTGTAATTAAGGGTTCCTGTACAGTACAAGAGTGTGCCAAAATTGTGACTCCTAATTAACCTATCTCCTAGTTAAAAATTGGATAAAAATCATTTGATCTTTAAGTCTTGAAAAATGATCAAATTTTTACTTATATTTCAAAAAATATTTAAATCAACTTTAACTTTTCGAAAAGTATCAAATTAGTCCCTTCCGTTAATCAATTAACAGTTAAACCTAACGACGAGCATGATGGACGGGGATAAAATTATCATTTGCAATCACACTTCAGAATGATAACATATGTACAAACTAGATACATTGAGAAAAAAATTTACAAAAGAAATTAAACATAAATTAAATTAAAAATAATAAAATAAAAGACAAATTAATTTAAAAAAATTGAAAAAAAAAAACTGGAATCTAAAAAAAAAAAAAACTTAAAAAAAAAAAAAACAAAAAAAAAACAAAAAATGTATATATATTTGAAAATAAAAATTTAAAAATAAAAGAATAAACAATTAATAAAATTAAAGATTAAAAAAATAAAAAATAAAAATAACTGATCTGGTGATTCATCACCAGACCACAATCTAGTGACCGATTTTATTTTATTTTTTGTTTGAAAAAAACACTGATCTTGTGAGAATCTCGTGATGAACCACAAGGAAAAATAAAAAATAAAAAATAAAAAATAAAAAACTGATCTGGTGATGGTTCGTCACCCGACCAGAATCTGGTGATTTCATTGCCAGAATTTTTTTTTTTAAATAATAAAAACAAAGAAACTGATCTGGTGATGAACCAGATCGACGATCTAGTGATCTGGTTCATCACCAGATCTGGTGATGAACCAGACGACTATGAACCAGCCGACGCTGCGGTGACCGAAGCTGGAGCTGCGGCGATCGAAGCTAGAACTGCGGCGACGGGCAACGTTGAGCCAGTGGAGGACCAGAAACAGCGGCAGTGGGTTTGTTCATCAATGTGTTTGAAGTTTGAACAGCGGCGGTGGTGGGTTGAACAGACCAGGTTTAATTGATTTTTTTTTTTTTTTTGTATTTTTATTTGTGATTTTTAATTTTTTTTTACATTATCTGGATTTTTATTGAATTGCCGATGGATGAAGAAATTTAGTTTGATTTTATGGATGATGTTTGCTTTCTTGAAGATGAATCTTCATGTAGAATGGGTTGAAATTGTTTTATTTATTTATATTTTGTGTTTAATTTGATGGGTATCTAAGGGGTGTATTCAATCATGACTGTGACTTCTTTTAGTGAATAACTTTTGTAGGATTTTATAAACTTTTAATGACTTTAAAAATTCATGAAAAACTTTCGGAGACTTTAATAAATTCATTTTAAAAAACTTTCATTAATTTTATAAATTGTTAGAGACTTCTAAAAAAAGAAATATCAAAGACTTTCATAGACTTTTAATATATTTTCATAGACTTTCATAGATATTAATAAACTTTTGAGTCTCAATAAATAAGTTAAAATCGTCGTTTATATTAACTAGTAATAATGATCAAGATGAAGAAGATTTATAGATATTAATAGGCTTTTATAGATTTTTATTTACTTCTAAAATAAAAATATATTCTTTTAGCAAATTCGTACAAATTATACTCTTTGTAAGTTATATTTTTCGTATCAATGAAAATAGTTTTTTTTTTTTTTTTTAACATAATATAAATAGACAAGTGAAAAACAACTATCAAAACTAATATTTTACTAAATTCAAGCTGATTAATTTTATAATATTTTACAAATATAAAATTGATTACTATATCTCAAGTATTAACTAATCAAAAGTAAAATTCAAGAAATTTCTCAATAAGTACGTACTATGAATAAAAGTTGAAAAAAATATTACATATATAGATATAATTAAATAATCAAATTTAAAATTTTAATTTTTTTAATAAATCATTAGCTAAAAAATCACCAAATATTAATTTTTTTCTTTTTATAAATAGAGGTTTTTCCTTTTATTTTTATTTATATTTATTTATTTTTGGTATTGTATTTATATAACTATAAATTATAAGATATTTTCCTTTTTAAAATTTATTTTGTCGAGATCTAACTCCTCAATTTTGATGCAAACTTGAAGTCTTTTACAAAATAATAAATTGATGTCCTTTGAAAAAGAAAGGGTTTAATAAGATTCAAAAACTAAAAAGCTAACAATTTGAACATAGAAAAAAAATATTAACCATTATAATTCACAATAAAATAGGGATAAAATATATATCTCTCTATGTATGTGTATATTTTAAAATAAATTAAATATTTTTATTTATGTAAGATTCAAATGTAAAAGTGATTATGAGGTTTGTTTCTATAATAAATAAGAAAAGTCTACAAAAGTTTTTAAGGGGAGTGGAAGAGAATTTGTGGAACTTGATTATTATAAATTTAACATAAAAGTCTACAAAAGTTATTAAAATTTTAAATTCTGTAAAAGTCGTTGACATTTTGAGTACCTCATAACTTTTATAAACTCTTAAAAAGTTTTGATTAAATACACCATAACTTTTATAAACTTTTTAAAAATCATTAAAAGTCTATATTGAATATCACATGACTTTTATAGAGTATTTAAAAGTCTGTATTGAATACATCTAAATTTTTAAACTCTATAAAAGTCATTAAAAGTTTAGATTGAATACACCCCCCTAAGTAACTTTAGAAAAAAATCCATAAGGAAAATTTTTATAATTAAATATTATTATAATATTTGATTATAGATAAAGGTATAATGATTTTTTTGTCTGTTTTAATAGAGTTCAAGGATAAATGAATTTTTTTTTTTATATTTTCAATTAGGTTTGATCGACAGTTGACTAATGGAATGAATTAATTTGATACTTTTTCAAAAATTTAAGAATGATTTAATCATTTCTTAAAATATAGTTAAAAATTTGATAATTTGTCAAAATTTGGGAACCAAAATGACTTTTATCCCTTAAAAATTTTAATATGAGATTAATTGTTGGAGCACTCTTATTACCACAGGACAAGGGGTCTCGAAGGCTCACAGGTTGACTCAATAATTGAGCCATGACTAATTACAGTAATATGAAAACTAAAGTGGGGTTGTGGAAATCAAACTTGATTAAATCTATACTGAGTTGTTCAGTTGTTGCTATCTTGGTGTGAACTGCTTTATTTGAATGACTCAAGTCAAGAAAACCAGAGACTTCTTACAATTAAAGGAGCCTCGCATTGATTGAATGATGACTGTTGTTAGTTATCATTAGACTCAAAAACTTAAATTAATAGGAAATGACCCAATTATAGTATTTAAGATTTGAGGTTGACACATGATATGTTCCTTTACGTGTAACGTAGACAGATGACAGATATATATTACAGACCTCCTACCATATAACATATGTAACAGGATGATTTTCAAATAAAGGGAGGAGAGAGAGTTTGAATAAGAGATTTTCAAACTCTGATACCATGTTAGTTATTATCATATCTAAAAGTTTAAACTGATAGAAAATAGTTTAACTATAATATTTAAGACTTGAGGTTGATGCGTGACAATTGCAACTTAATTTCTGCTTGAGGAAACATAAAGTTATGGACCCATGAAAAGTGAAAACAACAGAGGAAACTGCGAAGGATGTAGACGGGCATACACGTCTTGAAGGACTTTATTGAAATGGTTGGGTTTAGTTAGGTGATTTATTTATTTAAACAAAATCCCCCAACATGATGTGAAAGAAATTTGTTCATGACTCATGAGAGCTTTTATATAACTATCAAACAACTTGTCACTCAATGAATTTTATTAAATTTATCTGTATATTAAAAATGAAAATCAAGTTTGTTTAACAATTAATGAATACGCATGGTGCTGCTCAAGTTTTATAATTTTAACTAGTTACAATTTCCTTTTTTTATTTTTTATTTTTTATATTTTTTTATTATAAATAAAAAAAGCGGATTAGTTACCAGTATTCAGCTGATGATTAGCAATGCAAACTAATGGCATTAGACAAATTTTATTAGCACCCTCACATTTTGCATGTACACCCCACATCAAAATTGTTCTTCTTATGTTTTAGTTAGGGACAAGGACAAAAGTGGCATATTTAAGTAGTGACTTAACATTTATGTCCCTGTCCCTTAAAATGTAACAATGGAGGCTCAAATGATGTATAAAAGTACGAAAATACCATTCCAGTTAAAATGTGGTTTTGAAAAAAACCTGTTCCTCCCAAAATCAGACCTTGAAAAAAACCTTTTGCCTCTCGTAAAAAACCTTTTGCCTCCAAAAAAAAACCTTTTTGGCTCCCAAAATCAACAGCAGCCTCTGCCTCCCCAAAAATCAACACCCGCCGTCGTCTGTCCACACCGTGCACAGAGCCACGCAGCGTCGTCGTCGTCGTCTGCCCTTTGCCATCGAGTTGTCTGTGTCAGCCTTGCATGCGCGGCCACCAGAAACTCATCTCCTCGCTGTGAAAGTCGAACTCGTTGCCTCCCCCGCCGTTGGTCGCTTTCGTCGTTCCCTTCCTCAGGCGGAGCCGCTGTGCCCCTGACTTCGTTTGGTCACTCGCAGGCGAGAGTTTGTTTGGTCGTTACGAAACGCGAAGCCCCTACCTCCCCCTCTATTGGCCGCGACTGTCTACCTTCCTCACACAGAAACTGGTACATCACACAACTTGTATTTCAGATTTTTGAAGCATAGTTTGGCTTGAGTTCTACATTGCTGTCCAAATTTGGCTTTGCTTCATGTTTCGAACTTTACTTGTAATATGGAAGTTTGATTCTTTACTCTGTTGTGATCAATGATTTGTAAAAATGAGTTATGAAAGTGACTAAAGGTGTAAGCTTTGCCTTTGTTGAATGAAATTGATTTATGTGTTTGAAGTAGTGATGGAAATTGACAAATGGGGTATTCGTTTTGTGTGACATGTACTACTTGTCAATTTTTATAACAAAATCGAAACAATAATCTGTGTTCTTTTATATTCTGAACTTGGAAATCAGAACAAACTTTGAAACCAAGTAGAACATGCTTTGAAATCAGAACATGACTAGTGTTTCTAACACAAGTGGTGTCATTGGTTTATGGAGGAAATCAGTATCCAAAACACTAGTCACACCAAGGTGCGAGTGTTAATAATACTAGTTATGTCGGTGTGATTAATGGTGCTGTGGATATATGCAAAAAGCCAGTAGCCAAAACACTAGTCACACTAATCTGACTAGCATTAATAATACTATTTAGCTCGGTGTGACTAGTGGTGCCATGAGTTGATGAAAAAAAACCAGTAGACAAAACACTAGTCACACCAATGTGACGGGTGTTAGTAACACTAGTTACTTGAGTGTGACTAGTGTTTTGCAACTGGTTTTTTTCAATCAACTCATGGCACCACTAGTCACACCGAGGTTACTAGCATTATTAACACTCGTCGTCTTGATGTGACTAGTGGTGCATTAGGTTGATGGACAAACCAGTAGAGAAAGCACTAGTCACACCAAGGTGGGGAGTGTGAGTAATGCTAGTTCTGTCTGGGTGTGACTAGTGGTGCATTAGGTTGATGGACAAACTAGTAGAGAAAGCACTAGTCACACCAAGGTAGGGAGTGTGAATCATACCAGTTCTGTCTGAGTGTGACTAGTGGTGTATTAGGTTGATGGAAAAAACCAGTAGCAAAACCACTAGTCACACCAAGGTGGGGAGTGTGAGTAATACAAGTTCTTTCTATGTGTGACTAGTGGTGCATTAGGTTGATGGAAAAAACCAGTAGCAAAACACTAGTCACATTGGCATAACTAGTATTATTAACACTCTTCACCTTGGTGTGACTAGTGCTTTGGTTACTGGTTTTTATCATAAACCCATGACATTACTAGTCACACTGAGTTAACTAGCATTATTAACAATCTTTTGTTTCGTCTTCTCTTCTAGCTCCCTTTCCACTCTCTATAATGAAAAGATAAACACTAAAAGGCTTTTGGCTAATATAGTTTACTTTCTATGTTATCAATTAAGGTAAAGAGCTTGCAATTAATACATATATATTTTTATTTGTTTGCAGATGGAAGATATTAACTATGATCAATTTTTGAAGATACCTAGATCAGAATGGGTATCAGGGAGGTCGATTAACATGCACTCCAAGTTTGACATGATAGGCTTGATTGAAAATATATTGCGTCGGGAAGGGGAGTACGAACTAGCTGAAGAAACAGTTTTCAGGTATTTATTAAAAATACCTGCTCAACACATGTTTGCTGCCCGGTTGATTCAGCAATTACTTCAAAGAGAAATTAATTTGGAAGAAGCAAGTCCGCATGAGATGTGGTTTTCCATTGGGGGCAGGAAGAGTAGGTTTTCCCGTGTTGAGTTTTGTCTAATGACCGGATTACGTTTTGGTCCATTACCTGATATTATTCAACGACCATATGTCATGGTACCTGGGGGGATACACGATCGATACTTTGATGGGAAAATACCATTGCTGCTTTCCGAGATACACAACCATCTTGCCACCAAGGAATTTCACCAACAAGGAGATTGTTTGAAGATGACCCTTGTGTTGCTAGCAAACATCGTATTATTTGGGCAACTTTCGAAGGGCAAAACGACATTATGGTTGTTAATGTTGGTAGAGAATATAGAGGAGTGGAATGCATTTCCATGGGGACATTATGTTTTCAAGTTAACGCTGTACTATTTGAGAACAGCGATTGGAAAAAGTAATTATTATGGGTTTCCTTATGCTTTACAGGTTGGTTTTTATTTGTTTTGTTTCATGTCTTGATGTATATTTTATATGTTTATATTTTGTATTATAATATTGAACTTGTAGTCATTTTTGTATTTACAGATATGGGCGATGGAGAACATCCCATCAATGAGAGAAATGTTAGCTACTCGGGTATCGAGTGGTAAATACCCAAGAATGTTGAAATGGAGTTTCAATCGGCGCCCAAAAACTTTTCAGCAGCAGCTTAAACAAATAGAGGAGCGTGGAGATGTAAGTTTGAAAAACGGTTATTATATTTTACCAGTTTTGATTGTTTCTAACATTTGAATATATTGGTTATAGTTTGTTCCAGTTCGTGAGTTGTTCAGACCAAAGAGGGAGGAGACCCGCCGAGATTACTGGAAGGGTATTAAGATCAGTTTGGATGAAGGTGTGGAATTTGTTCCACTCACAGTAGTGGATACTGATGAAGGTGATAATGATGCCAGTGTGAATAGTCCAATACATCGTCGTGAGAGACAGAAGAAACGGTCGCGCACTTCATATCCATCTCCCCCCACCCCCCCAGCAGCAGAGGACTCAATACCATCGAATACCTCTGCAGAAGTTAGTACACTTCATAAAACCATTATTACGTAAAAGCTCATGTTTTTTTTTATCCTTTGAATATCATTGTTCTTCTATGTAGGGATTGGAGAAATTAATGGAGTTAGTGAAGAATGTGATGGAGGAAATCCCGCGACGTATGGAGGACTATATCGATAAAAAGTTGGAGGCATTAGAGGGTCGATTAAATGATCGTATTGATAAAGCATTTGAAAATCGTCAGCAATATTCAGATGATCAGGTATGTGCACAATAGTGTCAGTTAGTATGCTTTTGTAATGCTCGCATGTTCGTCGAATATAACCAACTTTTGTTGAATTAGGGGTATCATAATTATACATTCTCTACACATGGGATGCAAGATGATGTCCAACCTGCCCAGTTCACTTCCTTTGTCGCACAATCAGTTCCTACAAATGCAGCAGTGACTCCCCCACCTACTGTTGTGACACGTCAACCAAGTCCATTTAGAGAATCACATGATGCATGTGGTTCTACTGAGGAGGCACACTCAGGAGGGCTACAAGAGGTCCCAAATAAGGAGGCGCTGCATGTTTATGAAAAAAAGGGAAAAGGAAGGACAACGAAGGATAGTCAGGGGTTGTTGGCAAGTCGGTTGGAGGAATTGTATGGTGAAGGGTTTAATCTTGACAGTGCTGTTAATATGATGGCGGAGGATGTCCAAGTGGGTGATGATAATGATGTCATATTTGCGGATGCTCCCCGTCCGGAGACACAGGCTGATCGAACTGTTAGAGTAAAGATTGCATCAAAATATTGTGCTTCTCCGTACATCAATCCTTGGGCAACAGAGTCTGCAATACTGTCGCAGAAGAAAAAGGAATATATTGTCTTCAAGAAAGCAAAAAAGAGTGCAGCCCTGTGAGTATATTTATGATTTCTCTTCAATACAAGTCAATTTGAAGGTTTGTTTATTAATGATTTATATTCATTTTAGACTGAATATTGGCACCGAGTTGTTTGCGGATTGGTCGTTCTTTGTCGAGTTAGAGAAGCCGAAAGTTTGGATGACAAATGAAGTGAGTAACTCGTTTAATATGTCAGCATTGGCTTTATCTTTGAAATATGTTGCCAACTTTTATGTATAAGTTTACTTTTGTTAATTTGTGTGGAATTGTTTTCGTTTGAATACAGCACATTGATGGGATTCTAGCACTTTTTGGCAAGCGGAGAAACGAGTTCCCCAGTCTATTTGTTGATGATATTGCAGTGTTGTGTGTTGATTTCTTTGTAAGTTTAGGGTCTTATTACATTTAATTAGAATTTATTATAACATTGTTGTACAATCTAATTTGTTGTCACATGTTATGGTATAATTTGCAGTCAAAATTGTCAGAGGCTTGGAAGGAAATTCATCCAAATGTGCAAGAACCATTTACTGGTCAATTTGATCCATTATCGTTCAATGCCCCTGATGATTGGATACTATATGGTAGCGGAGAAAAGCCGGCATGGGGGAAGAGATGGACACTTGTAAACACAGTAAGTATGCCTTTATGACCAAACACAATGTTTTGTCACCATGGTTTCTTGTAATTTTTTGTTGTTTCTTATGCAGTTGTTAATTCCGTGTGCGGTTGGATCTCCTGATGGTCATTGGATCTTATGTAAGGTAGATTTATCACAGTGGAGTATTGTTATATATGATTCATTGTCATATAAGATCCCAGCCGAGTCGACATATAGAGAGAACCAGGTGATGCCTTTGCGGTACTTGTTGCCTTCTGTGTTGGCAAAGTCAGGTTATTTTGAGGAGAAACACATGGAGAGGAGAGGGGACTGCTTTAGTGTACAAACCATGAACCATAAAAGCATACCAACTCAGAAGGATGACAGTAGTTGTGGTGGATTTGTATGTAAGTATGTCGACTGTATCATTAGGAAAGGTGTATCATGGAATTGGCGGCTATCGGACATTCACAAGATGAGAAGGGAATACGCCTTTGCCATATTTTGTAATGTTGTTGAGGCCAATGACATGTAATTGGGCTTTACATTGCCACATTCATATATCAACATGTATATATATATAAAGTTATTTACAGGTCCAACGTTACCTTTGTGTTTTTTGCTTAAATATTTTGTGTGATATTTGAGGTGTTATGTTAAAGTTGGGCTATCCCTTTTATAATCTTGAAAACCAGTAGCGAAAACACTAGTCACACCAAGATGGGGAGTGTAAGTAATACCAGTTCTGTCTGGGTGTGACTAGTGATGCAATAGGATGATGTGGATATAGGACCCCTTAGAGGAATGTTTTGATATCAATTCTGAGCCCAAAGAAGTTAAGTCTTGCTGCACCTCCAACTGGCCCTGCATCTTCTGTTGATGCTTATGAAAAGCTGCTTTATTCAATTCCAGAATTCTCAGACGTTGGGAAGCTTTTCATGGTTCAGTGACCAAATTTTCATTTATATTTTTTCTAATTTTCTTTTCATACATACCAGTCCTCAGCACCTGTGGAGCTTACTGAAGCAGAAACAGAATATGCAGTTAATGTTGTTAAGCACATTCTTGATAGGCATGTTGTGTGAAGAGTGTGAGTAATATCAGATCTGTCTGGGTGTGATTAGTGGTGCATTTCACTGATGGTCGATTAAACCAGTAGAGGAAGCACTAGTCACACCAGTGTGACGAGTGTGATTAATACCAGTTCTGTCTGGGTGTGATTAGTGGTGCATTTCACTGATGGTCGATTAAACCAGTAGAGGAAGCACTAGTCACACCAGTGTGATGAGTGTGATTAATACCAGTTCTGTTTGGGTGTGATTAGTGGTGCATTTCCCTGATGGTCGATTAAACCAGTAGAGGAAGCACTAGTCACACCAGTGTGACGAGTGTGATTAATACCAGTTCTGTCTGGGTGTGATTAGTGGTGCATTTCCTTGATGGTCGATTAAACCAGTAGAGGAAGCACTAGTCACACCCAGACAGAACTGGTATTAATCACACTCGTCACCCTGGTGTGACTAGTGCTTCTTCTACTGGTTTAATCGACCATCAGTGAAATGCACCACTAATCACACCCAGACAGAACTGGTATTAATCACACTCGTCACACTGGTGTGACTAGTGCTTCCTCTACTGGTTTAATCGACCATCAGTGAAATGCACCACTAATCACACCCAGACAGAACTGGTATTACTCACACTCGTCACACTGGTGTGACTAGTGCTTCCTCTACTGGTTTAATCGACCATCAGTGAAATGCACCACTAATCACACCCAGACAGAACTGGTATTAATCACACTCGTCACACTGGTGTGACTAGTGCTTCCTCTACTGGTTTAATCGACCATCAGTGAAATGCACCACTAATCACACCCAGACAGAACTGGTATTACTCACACTCTTCACACAACATGCCTATCAAGAATGTGCTTAACAACATTAACTGCATATTCTGTTTCTGCTTCAGTAAGCTCCACAGGTGCTGAGGACTGGTATGTAATTCCAGAAAATTAGAAAAAATGTAGATGAAAATTTGGTCACTGAACCATGAAAAGATTCCCAACGTCTGAGAAATCTGGAATTGAAGAAAGCGGCTTTTCATAAAGCATCAACAAAAGATGCAGGGCCACTTGGAGGTGCAGCAAGACTTAACTTCTTTGAGCACAGAATTGATATCAAAACATTCCTCTGAGGGGTACTATATCCACATCATCATATTGCACCACTGGTCACACAAGACAGAACTGGTATTAATCACACTCCCCACCTTGGTGTGACTAGTGTTTTTGCTACTGATTTTCAAGATTATAAAACATAGCACAAGTTAACTAGTGACAACAGAACCTGTTTTCATATAAATCCTTAAGAATGTCACTATTGTGATTAACAAAATCACCAAACACATACACAAACTAGTTTATTAGTAAATGAAGATAGTTTTGCATTTGTTACAAATCAAAACAACGATATTTGAACAACCAAAATACAAGGTTATGGTTGACATTGTTCTGGTACAGTGGGTCGGGGAGCATTCTTACAAGTCTTGCTATTGTGTCCTACTTGATGGCAGGTCCGACACTTTCTTTGTCTTCTTACTTGGGTAACAGATGCTTCACTATTGTTCATAGGGGGTCGTTGAGATGGATGTGGATTACGACAATTTTGTCGATAATGGCCTTTTTGCCCACAATGGGAGCATTTCAAAACCCTTCCGCTATTCTCGCCAGCAGATGGAATCCTTTTCTTTCTAGGCCTGCCAGCTTGCGGACGCCATGGTGGTGGTAAAACAATCATGTTTTGGATGTGTTCTGGAACTGTCCATTCATCTGGGTCAGGAACCGGGAAGATAGCACCAGCATATGCAGCCAATAGATTGGGTGTTTTGTAACAGTCGGATATGTAGGGGATGAATGACCTATTACAATACCTGTACAACCGAAAACAATATTAAACTTTTATTCTACAATTAGAGCAAAACCTCGCAAATATTATGGTCTTACCTTAGCACCGCAAGTGCATGTGAACATGGTAAAAGATCCATCTGGAATGCCACACAAGTACACGTCCTTTCGATTAGATTGACAACGGTCTTCCTACTCCCAGCCTTTACAGCATACTTGCTATCATCGATTGGTGTGACCGTGTAAGTTTGTGAGTCTCTAGTATACTCTGCAATTTTCTTCTCTGCCCATTGTGTTATCTCTGCTGATATTTTTTCTGCATTCTTCCGGCGGTCATAAAACCATCTTTGCATCATACCCCTTATATACTCAACCAAAGTCGTTAATGGATATTGGCGAGCTTTAACCAAGCATGAGTTCATGCATTCAGCAATGTTGGAAGTTAAAATCCAGTAGCGCCTTACTGGAGACATTGCCAATGCCCATCTATGTGGTCCAAGTTCGATTAATTCTCTATGCGCCGTTGGGTGTATTTTGCTAAGGTCTTCCATCATGCCCCAAAACTTGGATTGACGATAACACCTTGATGCGCGATGGAATAATCCGGTGACAGTCTTATTTTTGTACAAATTTTTCACATTTTGTGTCATGTGATACATGCAAAGGCCATGATGTGCATCGGGGTACACTTTTTCCATCGCTACTTTAATTCCAAGATGCCGGTCGGATATGAACATGCAATTCTCTGGACACCCAATTACATTTCTCAACTTTGTTAAAAACCATGACCATGATTTCTCATCTTCAACATCCCCAAATCCAAATGCTAAGGGATACACTTGCTCGTTTGCATCTTTACACACCGCAATGAACATAATCCCACCAAATTTCCCTTTCAAATGTGTTCCATCAATGGCAATAACTGGTCTAATCACTTGACGAAACCCAGATATACTAACACCATAAGCAATAAACATGTATAGAAACTGGTTGCTGTCATTTGTCTCAATGTTTGTGACTGTACCTAGGTTAGCTAACTCCAACTGATAACAATACGCAGGCAACTGTTCAAATGACAACTCTGCAGACCCAAAAACGTTGTCTTCAGCATGATCTTTGGCTCTCCGACATTGATTATATGGCAAAATAACTCCATAATTAACTTGAATTTCTGCCTGGATTTCTTTGGGTTTCATGCTTTGACCACTGACTTGCAATTTCGGAGTGATAAGGTCTCCGATTAATTTTGCACTCACTTTCTTGCACCGTCGATGTACACTATCAAGCGAACAACAATGTTGTTTTCGGAATTTTCGCACCTCCCATTGGTCTCCAATCTTTGTTTTGATGGCTACAAGCTGAAATTTACAATTCTTATCCTTGCACCTAACATCATAACGGATGTTGTTTGATTTCTTGACCTTTTTACAAAAACCTTCCTTCAATGCATACATCTCTACAGCTTTACCCATATCACGCTTTGAAGGAAATATTTTCCCTCTGAAGAAATGATGGTCTTCTCTTTCTGACACTTCAGTGGCGATTGTACGAAATGCGGAAAGATCTATTCCAGGGATGCACCATTCACTAGCTACTCTTTGTTGCGTGTTATTATCATCATTGGCTTGACGGAAACACCCACTGCCATCATCCCTAACATCGCGAACATTATCATGATCTATATCACAATCCTTATCACGAACATCATGATTAAATCCACCACCACTGTCACATCACCACCTAAATCTTCTGCCATAACTGCATGTCAGCTTCCTCCATCTCCTCTAAAAATATTAGTGGCTATAGGAATGCTTGTAGCTGGACGATAGTAGTCCGAAAACTCGTCTGAATCAATGTCATCCAAGCAATATTCTGTAGAATGATTATACTCACTGTCATTTAAGTTATACTCACCGTGTGAATCAACATTATCTTCTTTTTCTTCATCATCATCATCATCATCATTGTCATCATCATCATCATCATCATCTTCATCTATGTCTTCACATTCATCTTCAATGTTACGATCCTCATGGATTGGAACTTCGTTGCTTGACGAAACAGACTTGAATTGAGAAACTAATTCAACAAAGCTTTGGTGTTGTGGCTGGTTTATTAATTGGATTTGTGATTGGCTTGATAATTGGATTTGCGGTTGGATTGGTAGCTGTATGAAGATTGGTGGTTGAAGTTGTTGTCGGATTGGTAATTGAACATTTCCTTTATCTCTCAGACGGTCATTTAGATTGTTTGGAACAACAGATACGTAAACTTCAGGATTTTTCTCATGTAGCCAGAAAGACACAGCTTTATCAGTTGTTAATTTTGGAATGGCATGCCTACCGGAAGTCTCCACCAATATGTGTAAGTCAAATGTACTCTTTGTTATATCAACTCCAACAATATTCTCAACGGTCTTCTTTAAGTCATCAAGCGTCGCATTCGTAGAAACAAATGCTATTTCTGATTCACCACCCTCATACTTATAACCAATCCATTGTCCACCATGGGTGACTATAATTCTAGTTTCGTCCATATCACTGTAAACAAATAAATGATCGAATTTATTAATGGAGGACTAAATCAAGACTAGCAATATATCATTACTCATACTTTGATACAATTAAGTAATTAAACGACTAAATAAATGCTCATAATATGACACTAATAGTGACGCCAAGGTGATATGCATTAATAACACTAGTTACCTCGGTTTGACTAGTGTTTTGGCTACTGTTTTTTTTTTTTTTCCATAAACCTATGATACCACTAGTCACACTAAGGTAACAAGCGTTATTCACACTCGTCACCTTGGTATGACTAGTGTTCTAGCTACTGGTTTTTTCTTCAAGTCATGACACCATTACTCACACCAAGGTAACTAGCATTATTAACACTCGTCAGCTTGGTGTGACTAGTGTTTTGCCTACTGCTTTTTTTTTTTTTTTCCATAACCTATGATACCACTAGTCACACTAAGGTAACAAGTGTTATTCACACTCGTCACCTTGGTATGACTGGTGTTCTAGCTACTGGTTTTTTCTTCAAGTCATTACACCATTACTCACACCAAGGCAACTAGCATTATTAACACTTGTCTGCTTGGTGTGACTAGTGTTTTGTCTACTGGTTTTTTTTTCTATAAACCTATGATACCACTAGTCACACTAAGGTAACAAGCGTTATTCACACTCGTCACCTTGGTATGACTAGTGTTCTAGCTACTGGTATTTTCTTCAAGTCATTACACCATTACTCACACCAAGGCAACTAGCATTATTAACACTCGTCTGCTTGGTGTGACTAGTGTTTTGCCTACTGATTTTTTTTTCATAAACCTATGATACCACTAGTCACACTAAGGTAACAAGTGTTATTCACACTCGTCACCTTGGTATGACTAGTGTTCTAGCTACTGGTATTTTCTTCAAGTCATTACACCATTACTCACACCAAGGCAATTAGCATTATTAACACTCGTCAGCTTGGTGTGACTAGTGTTTTGCCTATTGGTTTTTTTTTTTCCAGAAACCCATGTCACCACTAGTCACACTAAGTTAACTTGTTCACTTGTGTTAATAATGCAAATCATCTTGGCATGACTACTGTTTTCGTCTTTGGTTTGTTAACTAAGTCTAAGTCTTGTCATCACTAATAACGTCGTACATGTGTGCCGTTTCCATCAACATACATAGAAATACTAAGTTCGTAAACCCTAAAGCCAATTTCTACAGCTCAATATCAGTATAGCTAACCACAATAATCAATAACAACTGAAAAATAAGTGTTCAAAAGTTAAGATACATTACCCGTTGTGCAGAAGAAGATTATGGATGGTGGATGGAAAGAATGTTCGCTGGTGGATGGTGGATGGAATTTGTCGCGCAGAAGAGAATCACGATAGATGGCGAATGGTGCCTGTGAAGAAGAAGGTAAAGCTGGATGAAGCTGAATGAAGCTGGATGGTGGCTGTCAAGACGAAAATGAAGCTAGATGTAGCTGGATGGTGGCTATGAAGAAGAAAATGAAGCTGGATGGTACAGACGAGAATGAAGCTCGATGGTGGATGGTGGCTGTGAAGAAGACGAGAATGAAAGAGTAAGAGGAGCAGCAGAAGAGAGAATGCAGAAGAGAGTAAATCACCTGTTTTATTTTTAGAAAGGGTATTTGTGTCCAAAAAAATAGGGCTTGAGACACATTTGTTAATTTTATTGAAATGTGACAAAATTGTTGTTGCAATAATGGAAAGTGCCACCTGGTGACATTTCCTCTTTTTGAGTTATTGCAAATATAATTTAAAGAATTTCTTGAAGTTTATTCACTATTTTGATATTCAATATTGTTGTGTTTCAAAAAAAAAAAAAAAGCATATAATATGAGATAATAATATTTTAATTTGTTTTATTGTTTAAGTAATTTACTGTTTTTTTCTTCTTACTATGATACCTGAGAGATGTATATTAATGTTTTTTAAGATAATTAGATTCATATTTTCTGTGATATGATGTATACAGTAGCTGTATATTTAAACTCTGTAATTAAGGGTTCAATTTAATAAATTTCGTAAAAGATAAAATTGTAAATAACAAAAATTATAGTATGGGCTGCTTGTAAAGAATAAGAGGGTACCAAAACTGAGACTCCTAATTAAACCTATCTCCTAATTAAAAATTTTAATATGATATTAATTATTGGAACACTCTTATTACCACAGGATAAGAGGTCTCGAAGGCTCACAAGTTGACGCAATAATTGAGCCATGACTAATTACAGTAATATGAAAACTGTAGTGGATTTGTGTCTAAATGAAGTGCATCGACTTAATATTATTCTAGGAGAAAGATGCTGTCCATTTTGAGCTTTCTGTCGACTTCATATATTTATTTTTACAAGTCATTATTATTATTATTATTATTTTATTACATAATATAATTGAAACTGACTCAGGAAATAATCGGGATCAAGCGAAATTGTACATTGAACGCGTGATCCGGAAAAAGATTCTCATGCTGGAGAAAGCAACCCACATAGATGGAAAACTGTGGGAACTACCTTCACATAGGAGGGAGCAAATAGCCAGCAGCACACGTTGCCAAAGGATTTAGTTCTTCAAGGTGTAGAACCATGCCAAATTTGGCATGGGGCAGCTGGCACAAACCAACGGCGCCAGTCACAACTACATTTTTACAATTCTTATTAATTTAGAAATCAACCGAGATTCATTCAATAAAATAATCAATTCTGTGCTTTAAGTTTTTTCCAGCTGATAATTAGCGATGGCAGAAATTTTTTATTTTTATTTTTCCCTGGGGAGACAAAGTTTTGGACCCATGAAAAGTGAAAAATACGTATAGGAAACTGCAAGGATGTTGGTGAATGGTGATCGTACAAAAGAAGAAATTGCAAGGATGTTGGTGAATGGGGATTGTACAAAAGAAGAAACTTTATTAAAGTGGTTTAGTTATATGATTTATTTAAACCAAATTTCTCCGACATGATATAAACACCGAATTGATAAGAAGTCTAGTAAGACCATTAAAATTAATTTTTTTATTCCACTGCAGCCAGTATGTTAAAAATGGTGAACTTTTATTAAGTGGTAGGGTTGTGACAATGATTCCAATCATTAATTAAAATTTTATATTTACTGCTTACCTAACTTTGTTAGTCTTAAATTAAGCAATAATTCACTAAATATTCCAACTTTCTCAATTTCTAACTTATGTAATATACTTTATGACCAACTATTTATAGTCACATATTTTATCATATTTTGTTTAGACTTTTTGGTTTCTTTATTTGAAAAATGCATGGCCTTTTGACGGGATTAAACTTTTCCATGCTTTATACTCTCAGTATTCATTGTTGAGCCTTGATCAACTTTCAATGGTGTCTCACAGCGAAGCCTTCATCTTTCATTTTCCATTAAAGCGATCCTTGGTTGAAGAAAAAGAATTCATAAATTCACAAGATTCTTTTTTAGTTGGTGGGACTTCACTCATAGACTAAACAGTACACACCAAATTCTTTAGTGTAAATGGTTTGCAAAAACAAATTCATAACAAGAGATTTGTACCGACACAAATCACTAGAAGACATAAATTCACTTATTGAAATTATATGTTTTGATAAATTTGTGATCTAAAATTTTTCATCCACACGTTCACACCGAAGAAGCTTTTTTTTTTGGTAATAAATTAATAATTTTTAATAAATATGATCACAATCAATAAATATGATCACGTTTACTGATTATAATCACACGTGTTTAATTGTAATAATCACATATAATAAATTATAATCATATATTTTAGAATACAATCAGGTGTTTTTTTTTGTCAAGTGTATATATGCCCTAGGTGTATGCTAGAATGTACCATACACACACACACATATATATATATATATATGCACATGTTCTAAGAATTTCTTTTCTTTTATTAAAATAGATTTCGAAGCCACCCAAATTGTGATCAGTATGTTGGACAAAATGTAAGAATTTGCACACCCTAAATCAAGAGTCGCTAAATTGAACCAAAAGACACTTCGACCTTTAATTTGGGTCTACTGCTAAATAGATATTACTACAACGATAGTAAATTGGTAATCTAGATTCAAAGCACATTAGAAATGCCATTCTTTAAGACACTATTAATTTGTCCCACCAAGCAGTTGACATAGAGAGTTAAGCATATAAGCCACCCTTCGATCAAAATTAATGTTATGTCCACTCCATTCAAATTAAATTTATTTGTATGTTTTTCAACATGATATTGGTAATTCCTAACAATCGTATAGTTAGCTCCGTGTCAGCCTTAAAAAAACAACAAAATATTTGATGAAATGAAAAATTAATTTGCTTCTTAGCAATCACAAAGAAAAAGCCATGAAACCAGAGACTTTATACAATTAAAGAAGTGTTCAGTGGGTAATTGAAAATTACAGAGAAAACTGCAAGGATTTTGGTGATTGTTCTTTCTTCTTGAAGATTTAATTAAAATGATTGTTCAATTAGGTGATTTATTCATAATAATCAAATTAGTTTGTTTGACAAGGAATAGGGTGCTGCTGCTTCTTGACTGTTGTAATTTGAATGGGATTTAGTACCAAAATTTAAACGGCATTCTAATATACTATTCTAAGCTTTTGACATACATGAAAACAATTGTAGCAGACAATTCCTTACAAGAGCACTCGTATCATTAATTGACATGAGACTTTCATTTATTGCATTTTCAAGAATACAGGGCTGCCCTGACGACTCTGGCTAAAGTCACAAAGAGGGAAAAAAAGGGGTGGCAAATTATTAGGATGTATTTGGAACCGTTTTTAAAGTAATAAGAAAACTATTTTTAAAAGAAAAATCTTATTTAAAAAAATGTTTGAAAATATGTTTTTCACTTTTCATTTTCAAAAAGTGTTTTCCATTTTAAGAACACATTTTATAAAATAGTTAACCAAACACTTTTAATCCATTTTTTATTTTTAAAAATAAAAACTATCTTAAAAAAGGGATCCAAACGACATCTTAATTGCTTTCTGGAAATTCCAGCATGAGAAAGATATTATTGTTGACTATCTACATACGCACCAAAGGTTTGTGGAAATTGTAGATAGAGACACACATTACTGTTGACTATGAAGCTACGCACCAAAACTGTGATACAGGAGACTCTTGGTTAGTTTCCTCCATAAAGTCCCCTCGCACTAGCTTGAAATGAGCATCCGGATTCCTAACCACATCCCTGCAGGTTTGTTTAATTTAATAACTTTCAATAAACTTTAACAATATTATTATATTTTACTGATGTAATGAATCATAAGGGTGGCTGATGTATCGTATAGAGTGGTCTTCTCAAGATATGTAATAACCATGAAATAAAAAACAATTATTTTCGTAAAAAAAATATTTATTTAGGTAAATTAATGCTCATAAATGGTTTTTTTGAGGAAAGGAGTTTAAGTTTTTAGTCTCTCACAATATTTTTGAAATTTTTGCTAATAAATGAAAGCACAATGACCAAGATACCCTTATATTATTTTAACATTTTTAAATAAAATTAAATTTTTTTATAGAAAATAGTTCCATTTACCAACAGTGGATAATCAAATGGAGATTTCTCAATTGACCTCCATTGATGGAAGTTGTGTCATATTCAATCTCCTTGTTTTTGATCCGTGAGCATCGTCTCCAGTCTTTGACTTCTCTGCGCTTTTGCGGGCTTAAATTTCAGTGAAATTTCCATGAAATTAATGTTTTGTGCATGAATCTCGCACTATTTTCTTCTCATTAAAGCATGAATTTTAGACGATATTCATGCAAAAATGATAATTTATGTGTGAATCTTGCACAAATAATATTTTTAATATTGCCAATAAATGATTTTTTTAAGTAAGATTCATGCATAAATACCATTTTCATGTGAATCTCGCACACATTTTCATTTTTTTAAGTCACCAGTGCAGGTGACCTTCATTATAAATGGAGGTTGTTTTTCTTTATTATTGTATTAATCAATATAAGAATGGCATATCTGTAATCTTGAAGTTAGTTGAGTATAGGTATTATAAGACAATTACTTCAAAGAGAAAATGTATAAAATGACTCATTTGACAAAGTGGACTCCAAAACTAACCCTATGGCTTTTGATGGTACAAAAAAGAGTGGGATTGGACAAAAATGCCCTTAATGAAATAAAAGCTATAAGCTGAAATGCATCATCTTTGATTCTTCGGCGACGACACAAAAAGGGCCAGCAAAACTTCATCGTCCTCAAACTTCTGCCAAACTTTGACAGACCAACACATCAACCAAACCAACATAGCAGAATCAGGCCACCAGAAAGAAGCCAGACCAGTTGTAGGAGTGGAAAGGAACAGCAGTGTAGCAGCATGGGCTTTGACAGAAACAAACAGTGCACACGCAACGCAGCTGAAGTGAAATGTAGTGGCAACAGTGTGGATAAACAGCAGCAGTAGCGTGAAGCACCCAGCATGGATAAGGAGTAGCATCGAACACAACCGAAACGACACAACAGCAGCGTCCCTTGGCAACGAGAATGATGGCAATGAGAGCAGTAGTGAATGACGGTAACAAGTGCAGCAGCGACTAGCAGCAATGAGGGCAACAACGAAGGCGATCCTAGTTATGGTGCTGTCGTGTTTCCATTAGGCAGCAGCCATTTTTATAAAAAAAAAAAAAATTAGAAATAATTCCAACTATTAGGTTGTTACTACATTTCTTTGAAGAAAAAGCAGAATTACTTTGATCATAGGAAGAAAGAATGGTGAGAGAATTTGGGTTTGATGATGGTGATGATGTTTTTGATGAAGAGAATAGTGGTGGTGATGTTGATTTTAATGACTTCGGGTAGGTTGAGATTCCCACCCTTCAGGTTTGAAATCCCAACCTAGGGGTTAAGAATCTACTTAACCTTTTTATTGAGATTTCTAAGCTTTGGGTTGCGAATCCCAACCCTCTGGTTGGAAATCTCAACCACAAGGTTGGGTAGGAATGGTGGCAATTCCATTCCCAACTCGAAAGTTGGGAATCCCAACCTAGGGGTTAGGAATCGTATTCTGAGTTTGGAAAGGTTCCCAACCTCTGGGTTGGGAATTCTAACCTTCGGGTTGGAAATCCTAACCCTTCGGTTGGAAATCCCAACCATAAGGTTGGGTGGGAATGGTGGCAATTCCATTCCCAACTCGGAAGTTAGGAATCCTAATCTAGTGGTTGGGAATCGTACTCTGGAGTTTGGAAAGGTTCCCAACCTCTGGGTTGGGATTCCCAACCCTCTGGTTGAAAATCCCAACCACAAGGTTAGGTGGGAATGACGATAGTTCCATTCCCAACTCGGAAGTTGGGAATCCCAACCTAGGGGTTGAGAATCGTATCTTGAGTTTGAGTTGGGAATCCTAACCTTCGGGTTGGGAATCCTAACATTTCGATTGAAAATCCCAACCACAAGGTTGGGTGGGAATGGTGGCAATTCCATTCCTAACTCGGAAGTTTGGAATCCCAACCCAGGGGTTGGGAATCGTATCCTGAGTTTGGAAAGATTCCCAACCTCTGGGTTGGGAATCCCAACCACAAGGTTGGGTGGGAATGGCGGCAGTTCCATTCCCAACTCGGAAGTTGGGAATCCCAACCCAGGGGTTGGGAATCGTATCCCAAAGTTTGTAAAGGTTCCCAACCTCTGGGTTGGGATTCCTAACTCGAAGGTTGGGAAATGTATATCTAGGTTTGGAATTTAGTACTCTTTTTTGTACTTTCAATAATTCTTGGATAATGAATATCAAAACCCTTCTGGTTGGAAGCACCCAAGTTGGATAATGGAGGTTGGGGTCATCATTTTCCTTTTCCTTTTCTTTTTATTTTCCGTTTCATGTTCATATTTTCATTGTTTAATTCATTAGCCTAATTTCCCAACTGAATTATATTGTGAATGTCAACAGGAGAACAAGAAAGACTCTTAGCAACCTACTGATGAGGTTCCTATAATTGTATCTTTATTGCATAGTCAATGATGTGATACCTTTAGGAGTGCACTTCGAAATCATCTTATCATGGTAAAGCAAAGTAGGAAAAACTAACACAAAAGCTATTCATATTGACTAATCAACCCAATCAAACCTCAAAGGTTGGATTCACAATTCTTGTTTATAGGTGAAGACTAAACATCCATTATAAGAAGAATCTAGAAAATACTTAACATATGTTATAAAAGGAATAACATTAAAAATTTCATTGTTTTAATCGGCGTGTATTTCAACAATGAGTAATACAATCATTCACAACTCAAATAGTAGGAATACTCAAGCAACAATACACATGAAATCTTTTACAATAAACGCAACCTGATAACATATTGAGATAATATTTGCACAATAATAATAACGTAATTGCACAATAATAATAATAATAATAATAATAATAATAATGTGACAGTGTACTGAGTACACTATTTATATGAACAAGAATAATAATAATAATAATAATGTGACAGTGTATTGAGTACACTATTTACATAAACAAGGATAATAATAATAATAATAATAATAATGTGACATTGTATTGAGTACACTATTTACATGAATAAGAATAATAATAATAATAATGTGCCACTTTCTTTTTACAAGACATCAACACCATAAGACCTTTTCATCATTCACAAAATATTAGAAAATTGCTTGGCACGCTTTTGTTTGTTGTGGAGTTGATGTACGTCCAAACTTATCAAAACTTATGTTGAACCATTTGTAGACTTCATTATGAATAGCATGGTATCTACAAAGTTGTAATTCACAATTTATATACACAATTCATATACTTGTAAGTTGTAAGAAGAATTGATCATTACTCATAAATAAGAGGAGGTAAAAGAAAGAGATTTGAAAAAGAGGAGCAGAACAACATGAGAGAATTTGAAACAACACATCTGCATTAGTTGTTCATTCATTTTTGCATCCCACCCACATGCTAAGTATGCAGTCTCCAAACAAGCAACCCAGTTCACAGCTCATTATAAAGAATGCACATATCAACCTGCAATGATGCCCTAACAAGAGGGCCACGTCCTGCTCCTACAACCATCAGTACCTTGCCACAATTGAAAACACATAAATGTCATGAACTTGCAATTTTATGTCCTCATCATAAGAAGACCCATACAGTGCAATGTTTAGATTATCAGCTCAAAGTATAGATAACATAAGCAGGACATGGAAAACTTACGGTGGTTAATGAAGATGCTTCTTCATAAGGAACCCGGTCCAACAAAGCTTTACTGATTGCCCTTTGGTATTAGCAAAATACAAGTATTTGATGACTAATCAGAATGAAGAAAATAAACAAACTTATGGGATGTCTTTAGAAGAATTAAACTTCCAACCATCAGTATAGAATCCAGTGCTATATATTGGATTTTTTCCAGAACATGCATACATTATAATACCTGGATGTATTTAACACAGTCTTTCTCAAATGTCTCATATGTTTGAGCCTCTAGATTATCCATAAGCGGCTACAATGAAATAGAAGAGGAACACAACTTGTAATTACAAAAATTGAACTAGAAATTATCGCAAGTGCAAGAAAATCATTACAAAATAAAATTCGAAGCCGATGATTGAAGAAAGAATTGCAAAAAACCCCTTGAGATTTAACCTTTTGTCGAAACAACTCTCTAGTCTTGAATTTAGATGAAAAACACCTTGTAGGGTGGTTTTTGACATTTAGGGCATTTTAACTAAATTTTGAAACTGCAAGGTGGTTTTGGTGTACAGTAAGGGAATTTTTTCCTAAAATCAAAAGTGGAAGGTTTCTCTTTAAAAAAGATACACCAAGGATGTTTTTGCAAATATCCCTTTTAAAATTTAATTACTTCCACAAAGACGATGGAATTTTGAACAAAAACTTAGCCATAACAGAAGAGAGTGCAAGGCATATAATCTTACTTGCAACGGAGACTACAAAAAGTCTCGATAACCAAGCTGCCATGAGAGGTTACAAGTGTTAGAAGAATTATATATAATACAAAAGCACACATCTCAATTAGAATTGTACCTCAAAACGCTCTTGCTCAGTCAGGGGATCCATCCTTTGGTAGAGATAAGCAACATAGTCCAAATATGACCTTAGCGGATGCCTTTGGGCATCTGAGTGACAGGAAAATTTCACGTTTATTTAAAAAAACAAAAAGAATAAAAAAGATGTTCTCAAGCAACTACATATAGAAGCAATAAATGCATACATATGTGCACACTTGTGTACATAAATACACAACCACATCGTGTGAACTGCATGAAAAGCGGTAAGTACCACTAAACAACAGTAGTTACACGAGCACTTTCAAAGAAGAAAAACAGAAGTAATTGCAACATGTCCAAACTCCTTCCAATCATCAGTTTAAAAATGCTTTAGTACTAACTACTAAATTAATAGTTTAAGCAATTTATCAACACAATTCATAGCTAAACAATAGTTAAGTAGTATAGGAACTTACTGTTGGCATTACTACCAGTATGATTGGCAGATGAATCTGAGCTTGCTCCGGGAAGACTATGTACACTTTTTCCTGAGATAACCATCTAACAAATATTCCCAAGGGTATCATTAAATTGAGAGCTGACAGTTACCAACAAGATAGAAATTTGCTGTCATATGAAAGCCAAAACACTAAGATATACCATCATACATGATTGAAAAATGAAACTGGTTATTAGGCACAATGAAAAAGACTCATTAGACACTATTTCATCTCATGTAAGAATTACAATGCTTTTGTAGGAGTGTCAACTACAAAATTATTACACTTGTGCTTTGACCATCAAGAGCAAAGGAGAGAGAAGCAAAGAAAAAGTTTAAGTGATAAAAAATCGCAGAAGAATATAAGAGTCAGCAGTCAAGATCGCTATTCAAATGAACAAAAGGCTCAAGAAAGTATGCAAATTGTTGGAATACTTGTACATAATGGTTAAAAAACCTAGTAACAAGCTTTTGGTGACGCCTCGACAGACATGGATAACCACGAGCGTTTGTTAGGAAGGACTGCCAAATTAATAGAAATCATTGATTGAATAATGAAGAAAGGACAGATAAATTAATTAACAATAAAATTCTCGAATTACTAGAAAATGACATAAGCCAAGCAACATGCAATTAGTTCAATATTCCAAAGGTGCAATAACAAAAGCCTAAAGATATATTTACATCAGTATTTATTATGGCAGCTCTAACAGGCTCTCCAAACCATCGCCCAAGTGAGTTGGCTGAAGGCAGCGAGCTCCTAGAGAATAAATCATTGATAGTAAACATGAGTATATATAACAGGTGGTTTGGTCAAAATAAAGGATAGATGTTGGCGGATCATAATTCTTTTAACTCACAGAACATTAAGAGCAACTGAGAGCTGATTGTGATGTTCACAGAGAAGACAAAATGAATTCCACACTTCCCAGGAATCAATCTGCAGCCAAGATCAGGAAAGAACAAAATAAAGCAAGAATCCCAAACATTCAGGTCTTTACAAATATATCCCAGATGTATTGCATTACTAAAGTAGAAAAAAAAATAATAATAATCATGTGATTCTGCTAATTGAAACATTCAGAGGAGGAACTTAAATCATACTAAAAAAACCTTTGACTAACGATTAGAATATTTCATTTGCAATGTATACAAGATAATCCCCACAAGTAAGAAGCCAAGAATCTGTTTATCACAAAACCTTACATTCACAAAATATAGTATAACATTCTAGAAATCATTCAGAAGTAAGACTTGAGTACGAAGCGACATGCGCAAGCTCACCATTTGATTAGAATCTACAGAATCATCATCTGTCTTTACCAAGGGGATCCTAAGGCATAACTTCAATAACAAAGTGATAAAAACAGAGGCAATGATGAGTAGACAGACATAAATCAAATAGCTAAACTAAGAAAATAGTAATAAAAAGTTAATAAAAAGGAAAAACTATGAACACCTGCATATTGTTTAGGCCTTGCAAGATCTGATTCACACACCTAGCATAATTAGCACAGGATGCGCCTTTAGGAGAAGGAAGAAGGCATGCCTGCAACAGATAAATAGAAATTCAAAACCAATTGGTATTTTTTTTTTCAATGATGTTCACAATGTTGTATGGCTTGCCGCTTTTACTAATACAAATATCAGACAGTGGAAGAATAGGATGAGATCAATAACTATAAGGAGGCAAAAATAGATAGGATCAATATTTAGTGGCAATGCGCCAAGGCAACAAGTCCAATCTCAATAATGAAGGTTTAGGTTTCGTTTCTCAAAGTTTGCACATTAATATTAAACAAAAAACGAAATCTTGGATCGGTAAGGGTTGAGTAGGGATGGGATGGGAGACCTGTAGGGAAAGATGGGTAGCCCATGCTATTTCTTGCTTCAAAGTAGTTTCAGAATCCATACGAAGGATGTCATCTTCTGAATCCAAGTCAATCCACGAACTAATCTTTCCTGACCAAATCAAAATATTGTTTGCGACTAAACAAGAATAAAATCATAATTGGAATGACTGAAACTGAGACAGAGACAAGATTTGTTCTTACCCACAACATGACTACTCCACTGGGAAGGGCTCAAAACTAAGTCGGAATTGGCAAATGGCAGAACATCTCCCTCATTACTCTGGCTTGGCCTATAACTGGGATCCATCAAGCTAACAACCACGAAATCAAACCCACCCGTCGACAGCTTCAAACTCAATACATTAGGCATGTCATCATTGAGCTCCGTCTCCACTCCACAGTATTTGGATTCGCTCTTATCCCACCCTCCTCTCTCACCTAGCGGCATCTTCAGCACCACCAAACCACTTCTGAAATGACTGGGACTAGAGGGGGAGGGTTTTTGTAGGGTTTTATGATTATTAGTTGTCACAATCCTCTCCCTCGGCTGTTAGATATGTCTATATTCACCTTTCAAATTCACTCACATGTTGACAATACCCATAAACGACACCATGCAACCAATCGTGTACAACATTCATAGCAGAAACTCAACAATCTTAACAACATCAAACATTTTATGCTACAAATAACATACAACCACTAATACAATAAAAACACCCCACAAGCAATGTGTTCTTACTGTGGAGTTTTTCTAGGCCTGTCGCGTCTCTCACTCACGTTCAACTTGTTGCCTCTTCTTCCTTCACCTTTTTGCCTCTTCTTCCCTCAACTTCTTCCTTCTTCTTCCGTCCTTTGCTTCTTCATCTACTTTTGGTAGGTTACTTTCTTCGACAGAGATAGAAAATGAGATTGGGTGGGTCAGGTTTCCTTCTTCATCGTGTGTAGAGGTTGACAATCGATGACAGGCGACGGTGATGCGGTCTCACAGTGGGTTGGAAATGGTTGACAGTTTCTGTCACGGAAAATGACACCAACACCGGTGGGTGCGTCGGTGGGAACGTCGGTGTGTGCGTCGCCTTTGCGTCGTCACTCATGGGTGGAGGTCCGCAATGGGTGATATGCGACGGTGCTACGGTTGGGCGGTTGCTTCGTTTTCAATGGGTTTAGATATACGTTGGGAATAGAGAGACAAAGAGTCAACCGTTTGGTTGAGAGAGACACATCCACACACAAAAGAGAATAGGGCAAGGGCATTTTCGTCCAAAAAATGCCATTGTTCTGTGCTTTAAAAAAAAAGGGGTAGTTTCCCAATGGGTTATCAAAAATGAGTTATTTTCAACAAAACCCACTGCTCCGTGTTTTCAAAAATAATTGTCGTGTTTCTTAATTAAACTCATGATTTTAAGAATAATTGCTCTGTGTTTTCAAAAAAACTCATGATAACTTTTTTGAACATATATACCTTGTCGTGTTTCCTTGCTGAATTTTCAAGAATAATTGATTGCTTTAATAATTGCTCTGCGGAAACTTAAGCAGGAGATGAACAGTATTGTTGACCCCTCAAGACATGCACCAAAACTCTCCTACAGGACACTCTTCGCTGGTTTCCTCTATAAAGTCCACTCACATCAGCTTGAAATATGATACCAAACAATCCTTTCTCTAGTTCCAGCCTCGTAAACATGCCTAGTTCCATTAGCAGCTCTGTCATTCTTTTATGGTGCTTTTGTTTGTTGCTAATTCATAGCTGCTCTACCCCATCCAATGCCACAATCCACTCAAACGTGACAGATCGCCATGCATTGCTTGCCCTAAAGTCTCTGTTTCACGATCCATTAGGAGTCACAAATTCATGGAACAATTCTGTACCCTTATGCCTCTGGACTAGTGTTTCATGTGGCCGTCGGCACCAGAGGGTCACAGAACTGGATCTAAGAAATCAAAGCATAGGAGGTAACTTGTCACCTTTTATAGGAAACCTAAGCTTCCTTAGGTCGATCCACCTTGAAGACAACAACTTCTATGGTATTATTCCCAATGAAGTTAGTTTTCTTTTCAGGCTAGAAATTCTAATATTAGCCAACAATTCCTTCTCAGGTACAATTCCGAAACATTTATCCTCAAACCTGATCATATTTAGAGCCAACAGAAACAACCTTCGTGGAGAAATCCCAATAGAGATTGGCAACTTGTTCAAGCTTGAGAGATTGGCCATTGGGCGAAATCATCTAACAGGACAACTTCCAGCTTCTATTGGGAATCTTTCAGCTTTGCGGTATCTTGATTTCGGTTTGAATAGCTTGTCTGGAACAATTCCATATTCTTTAGGCCAACTAAAAAGCTTATATTCTCTTCAGTTAATTTCAAATAACCTCTCTGGTACAATTCATCCTTCAATTTTTAACACATCTTCCCTTGTTGTTCTTAATCTTGCAATGAATAGATTCCATGGAACTTTACCATCCAATATAGGTAATGACCTTCCAAAGCTGGAAGTTTTTGAGATCTCTGTAAGTAATTTCACTGGTCCACTCCCATGCTCTGTGTCCAATGCATCAAATCTTAAAGAGATTATACTTTCTGAAAACTATTTTAGTGGGGAGGTTTTAATAGATTTTAATCGTTTTAAGAATTTATCAATATTAGAATTGGCTTCTAATAATTTAGGAACCGGAACAATTAATGATCTTCATTTTTTAACATCTCTCATAAATTGCAGTAAATTGAAGTATATTCATTTAAATGAAAATCAATTTGGAGGGATGTTACCAAAGTTTCTAGGGAACTTCTCAAAGACTATTACTCGATTAATTTTAGGCGCTAATCATATATATGGCTCCATACCTCCTAGCATAGGAAATTTAGTCGATCTTGAGGTTCTTGATTTGAGGAAAAACCAGTTAAGTGGCACTATTCCTCATGCCATCGGTGAGCTTACAAAGTTACAATACATCATCCTGCATCAAAACAGATTACAAGGGAGTATTCCAACCTTTCTAGGTAATTTAACACTATTAGATAAACTAGGTTTACATTCTAATAGATTGCAAGGCAGTATACCCTCCTCCCTCGGAAATTGTCAGCATTTGACTGTACTGTTTCTCAGCAAAAATAATCTAACTGGTGTTGTACCACAACAGATACTTGTCATGACAACTTTATACCTTGACCTGTCCGAGAACCGTCTTAGTGGTCCTTTTCCTTCACAACTAGGAAACTTGAAAACTCTCCTTTGGCTTGATATTTCCGTAAACAATTTTTCTGGCGAGATTCCAAGTACCCAAGGCAGTTGTACCAGCTTAGAAATCCTTGATATGTCCTGCAATTCTTTCAATGGAAGCATTCCTCCCTCCTTGAGTTCTTTGAAAAGCATTCAAGCATTAAATCTCTCTTCCAACAATTTGTCAGGTCAAATTCCAAAATATCTTGAGAACCTGACATTTTTGAAATTTTTAAATCTATCGTTCAATTACTTTGAGGGAGAAGTACCAATAAATGGCATTTTCAGCAGTAAAACAGGAATCTCACTAGCAGGGAATAACAAGATTTGTGGAGGTTTAGCTGAAATGGTTCTGCCAGCATGCCCCTCCAACAGATTAAAGAAATCAAAAATCCCTCTTCTCAAAGTAATTATTCCTATGATTGTTTTGTGTTTGATCTTAATATCAGCTTTCATCATCATCATTTCGTCTCGGAAGAGGTCTGTAGAAAACAGTTCAACTATGTTGCACATAGATGAACAATTTCCCATGGTTTCTTATGCTGAGCTGAGTAAGACAACTGATAATTTTTCATCATCCAACATGATTGGCCAGGGACGTTATGGTTTGGTGTATAAGGGAATTTTGGGTGAAAATAGAAAGTTAGTTGCTGTGAAAGTCATCAACCTTCAACAAGAAGGGAGTTCAAGGAGCTTTGTTTCTGAATGTGAAGCACTAAGAAATATTCGACATCGAAATCTCATCAAAATTGTAACTATTTGCTCAAGCACAGATCTTTATGGTGCTGACTTTAAAGCTCTAGTTTATCAATACATAGAAAATGGAAGTTTAGATGAGTGGCTACACCAGAATGAAGATCAACTTGATAGAAGTAATTTAAGTCTCATCCAGAGACTAAATATAGCAATTGATGTGGCCTCTGCATTGGAATATCTTCATCACTATTGTGAACCACCAATGGTTCATGGTGACCTAAAGGCAACTAACGTCCTACTTGATCATGACATGGTTGCCCATGTTGGTGACTTTGGGCTATCAAAATTTCTTTTCGATTGCCCACTCAATATGGCTTCTCGAATTGAATCCAGCTTGACTGAAATTCTCCCACCCAATACAGCTCCTGAAGCTGAATCAAGCTCATTTGGATTACGAGGAACGATTGGTTATATTGCACCAGGTAAATTTTTATAGGTTATATATGCTTGGATTTTTATGACATTATCGCTACCATTGAACATGTATTAGAACTAAAATGACGAATCCACATGTTTTTTTTTTTCCCAGAGTATGGTGTCGGCAATGAAGTGTCCATAGTAGGAGACGTGTACAGCTTTGGAATTCTATTGTTGGAGATATTCATTGGAAAGCGGCCTACTAATAGCACGTTTGATGATGGGCTAACTCTGCATGAATCTGTGAAGATGGCTTTGCCAGAAAGAGTGATGGAAATTGTTGAACCTTCAATGGTGCTAGAAATCATACCTGGCAATAACAATGCTGAAAATTTTGCAGGACTTACTGGAGAAAGAAGAGGCAGAATTCAGGAGTGCCTTGTCGGTGTATTGAGGATTGGAGTTGTCTGTTCAATGGAATCTCCGGCTGAAAGGATGGAGATGACAGATGTTGTGGCCAAGTTGTGTGATATTAGGAAGAACTTTCTTGGTAGGAGGATTTGATGTAATGTATTAGAGATGTTAGGTTAATGCTTCAGTGATCAGGAAGCCACCAGCGCATGTTCTTGTTTGTCAATATTCTATAAATAAATAAATGTTTAGTTCATCAATTTAAATGGGAGCGATCATTTGTTTTTTTATTTTATTTTTTGTTTTGTTTTGTTTTGTTTTTTGTTTTTTTTTCGCTTTGTTTCCGCAGCATATTTGACACATGACATTTTTACATTCCACAATCATAAAATGTGCATATTTGTAATGTTACTTTGTGCCATATTTGCATGCTTCCTATGGCAGAAAGAAATGCGCTCTATTTTCCTATTCTTTAAATTTTACCAATATTATACATAACAAATTACTAGATCAAAACAATTATTTTGGCTAACATTTTAGTGACCGCCTTCAATGTCTTTAAATCAATAAAGAACACAATGTTATTATTCTTTAAAATTACATCAACTTTTTTTCTTTTTAATAGAAAAATGACATCATCTTAAATAGCATGTCATGCAAATGTAAGCTGTAGCAGCGAGTTGACATGGCTGAGCCCACTTTCCTTCAGATTTCAGTACCAGTTCGAGTTCCAATTTTCTTAAGGTGGAAAAATCACACACCATAAAGCTCATAAAATTGACGATCCTAGTAAACCAAGTTCATGTGACGTGAACACCTGGTTTTGGTGCAACAGGGTGCTCTGTTTGAAGAAAGTAGGACAATGTTTTGCCATCAATGATCACTCTTACGTCAACTTGGTGTATGAGTTAAAAAGTGGTATATACAAAGAATGTACATGCTGTTCCAATCAAAGGGTGCATACAAGAAGTTAAAGGGGCTGCCTAATTCAATGAAGAAACAACACCAACAACAGTCAAATATCAATCGATTGTTGTTGCATAAACCCCAGCAGAAGGACTACCAGATATTATTCCAACAAATGATCACTTATTTAAATTGTTTCTTGATTAATCTAGTACTATATAATTTTATGAAGATGCCATTCTTCTTTCTCAGAAGTGTTTCTCTTCTCTTCAGTTTGCACTCTGCTAATTCAAAACATTGTTTAAAGAAGAAACACATGATGTATAATGAAAACTTTTTAATTTTTTTTTAATAAATCAATTAATTATGAGATTTCGTCTTTTTGGCCTAAGTAGACTGTAGACCCAAAATTTTGGACTGCAATAAAGGGAGTGATGATGGAAGTCAATTTTGGTAACAAAATATTTATTTTTTAATCATTATAATTAGGGTTTGAAGCCATATATACATATTTATTTTCTCTATTTGCAGCCAACTCTCAACCAAGAAAACATATATATTATTTTCTTCATTAACAAATTTGAACTCTCAACTATAGCAACATTGGAGATCAAGATGGATTTGGAAGGTGTTTGGAAATCAAGTAGGTTTTCTACCCTTTATTCTTTTTTAATTTTTTAATTGATATTAGAAGTTTATGGTATGATAGGCTTATTGTATATCATATTATTTAGATTTTGAGTTAATTCAAGGTTAGATTAAATTTTTATGCATTATTTTAGAAGAATTAGAGACTGTTGGAAATTTTGCTTCCCAATAGAAATGTCAGCTTTATTTGACTATTTGAATAGGCAAAGCAAAGTATAAAATTATGGAATTTGATATGAATGCTCTTTAGGATGTTAGCTTAAGTCTAAAAAATTTCGTTGTCATATGATAAGTATGCAATTAATTATGATTTTTTATTTACCTTTGACTCAGTAAAATGGAAATTTGGACACTACTGAACTGTATTGAAACTCAGTTTTTTTTTTTTTTTTTTTTTTGGACATGCATTGATGTTATTTCGGTCTCATTAAATTTCTATAGGAGTCATTATGAGTTTTCTTTAAGCCATTAAAATTTCAATGATTTTTATAAAACGATTTAATTTTAAAAAGTCAGACATTTTGGAATGTTTAGTGTATGTTTGGTACAACTTATCTACTGACCAAAAATACTTTTTTAATGCCAAAAGCTCTACTTGGTTTTTTTTGTGTCGTTTGGTTGACATCCTCGTAGAACTTTTGGGGAATTAAAAAAGCTGAAAAATGTCTATTTGGAGAATCTCAAATTTTGAGCTTCTCCAGGTAGACCTTTTTATGTTTTTATTTTAAAATTAAAATGTCTAATATATCCCTATTTTATTTTGTTAATTTCTTTAAACCCTTATAATGCTATTACACTTTCATTATAAATATAAACATATAGTCTCCACTTTCATTCACTTTTTATTTCATCAAAACTTCTGAAAACTCTTCTCTAACCAATAAGTTTTTTATATTTTGCGTTCTTTTTTTTTTTTTTTTTTTTTTTTCAATTAGTTTTAGTTGATATTGCAATTTTTTTCTATCTTATTATCATGAATATTATACTGTTATATATATACTGTAATTGCAGTGTGTATATATATACTGCAATATATATACTGCAATTGCAGTGTATATATATTGCAGTGCAGTGTATTTATACTGCAATTGCAATGTGTATATATAAACTGCAATTGCAGTGTATATATATTGCAGTGTAGTATATATATATGTTAGTGCAGTATATATATATGCAATGCAGTATATATATATTGTAGTACAGTATATATATATGCAGTGTAGTATATATATATGTTAGTGCAGTATATATATATACATTGCAATTTCAGTGTATATATATACGCAGTATATATACTGCAATTATAGTTTACATATATTGTAGTGCAGTATATATATAAATTGTAATTTCAGTATATATATTGCAGTGCAGTATATATATACAGCAATTGCAGTGCAATTACAGTATATAACTGCAATTGATGAAATTTTAATGAAAATCTACTTAGATCAAATAAAATTGAAGATGTAAAACCTTATTAACAAATATAAATAAACACTTCTCTTTTGAAAATAAAAAATAGAGAAACAAAATAATTTTACATTTATTTTATTGAAAATCTATGTTTTGAAAATATATTTACATTAAATTATTATTAATTGTTTAATTGATTAATTTTTATGGTTAATATTGAAGTAATTATATTTCTAGAATGAATATATTACTCCTCTTTTTTTATACCCTTTTTGGTAAATTAATAATCTAAAAGTGCTTTAAAAATAATTTAACCAAACGCTCTACAATTTAAAAGAGCTTTTTTAATTGACAACCAAATAATTAATAACTTTTTTCCAAAAGATCTATTACCAAAAGATCTACTTCTAAAAGATCTATTTGGAGAAGTTGTATCAAACGAAGCCTTAGTTTGAAAACCAATGTTTGAAAGATGTTGCCAAAGTTGTTAGATTTTGATTAGTACATAAAAATACACCTTTAATATTAGAAAATTGATTGCATTTATTGAAGTACGTTGTTTAATGAATCATTTTTATTTAATTATTTTCACAAGTGTAGTTAGTTTAATCATTTGAATTTAGTGTATTTTTATGCTCATTAAATTGATATATATTTTTAACCTAATTTATGGATAATTCATTTTAGGGTGTTGGTTTTCTAGAAGAAGCTCAACTTAAGAGCATCATCAAGCCCAAATGTTGTCTAGCCCATCAGCTTAGTCAAAGTCAAGTCAAACCCAAATAAAGGAGAGATTTGCGTACGTAATTGGTTGTTTAATTGATTGAGAAAATCTCTCAATTCTCACAAATTTGGGCAATCAATTAAAGGAGAGATTTGTGTAATTGGATGCATAATTGATTGAGAAAATCTCTCAATTCTTAGCCTATAAATATCAGCTTCAACATGATTCAAAGGGGAACCAATTCAGAGAGAAAATCTGTGATTTAAAGAGAAAGAGTCTTGTTGAATTATCTTCATACTCTCTCTATAGAATGTGTGAAATAATAAGTTCAATGTTTTTCAATGTTTATGTTTAAACTTTTTTTTTTCCTGTTTTAATTTTAGAAATTAAATTTACACTTTTGTATAATTTTAGTCATGCTTTCTTTATGTGATTTATGATAAAATTAAAATTTTCAGTTTGATATTATTATAAGTTGATTTTTGACTATAGTATTTTCAATGCAATATATTGTTATTATTAGATAACTTATAAATTATATCCAAATTTATTCTTAAATAGAAAGAATTTTGTAAATATTATTGCATTTTTTATTTGATCTTCAAATCCATATTTTTTTATTGTTTGTTTGAGATGTGAAATATGCAATTAGGGGTGGGCGTTTTCGGGTTCGAGTTGGGTTGGGTTGAAAATCCCCCAACCCAATTTAATTTTCAACCTAACCCAACCCAACCCATCCAATTTTTTTTAAGATGTAACCCAACCCAACCCAATAAAAAATGATCGGATTGGGTTGGGTTGAGTTGGGTTTGTCGGGTTGGATTTATAAATCCTCTAGATTTATAAACCATTTGAGGTTTCTGATTTTTTCTCTTGTGTCTTCATTCTTCTACTCTAGATTTGTAAATCTTCTGTGATGGATTTCATGTAGTAGCGTAAAAGTGTATGTCTAGGAAAGATTCTAGATAAGAAAGACTTGGACATGGGTGAGTGTTTTCTGGTTCGGGTTGGGTTGGGTTGAAAATCTCCCAACCCAACCCAATAAAAAATGATCGGGTTGGGTTGAAGTTGCCCACCCCTATATGCAATTCAGTAGTAATTAGAAATCAAACTTGGTAACACTAAATTAAACAATTAAGTGATCCTCAAAGATTTGCTACTCTATTGGTTATTATCATTTTTGTTCCTTTTTAGTTTGTTTCATTCATTCTCTATTTAAAAATTCGCGAGTAATTCTTCCTTTAATTTTTCACTATTATTATTATTATTATTGTTAGTTTGCAAAATTTTACTATTTTGAATTATTCTTGTTATTCAACTTTTCTATAAGATCGATACCTTAAAGTTATGCTATAACAATTACTTAGCCAAACGAGATATTTTGGACATAACCAGATTTTGATGTACGTGACGGCATATGAACAAGAGAGTGATATATAAGCTGAAATGATGGATTACGTGACGGCATATGAACAAGAGAGTGATATATAAGCTGAAATGATGGATTACGTGGCGGCATATTGTTGATGACAACATGCACAACCTTAATGCTCCTAATTAGTGTTTTGTTTAAAGTCATTGAGTCATATATTCTTGACATATTGCTTGTTTTGCCCTAAGCACACAGAAATAGATACAGGTTTAGCTGCCTTCTTTTATGCAGAATTTCATGTTAGTCCCTAAAATATCAAAAACTAACAGTTTTTCACCCAGTATTGGCGAAATAAGGTGTGTGATCCCTAACGTTTTAGAAAATACATCAATTCGGTCCGACCATTAGTTAAAAATAGAAAGTTAGTTGCTGTGAAAGTCATCAACCTTCAACGAAAAGGGGGTTCAAGGAGATTTATTTCCGATCATAACCATTTGCACAAGCATAGATCCTAAAGGTGCTGAGTTTGAAGCTTTGGTTTACAAGTATATGAAAAATGGAAGTTTAGAGAAGTGGCTACACCAGAACAATTATCAACTTGATAGAAGGAATTTAAGTCTCATCCAGAGATTAAACATAACAACTGATGCAGCTTCTATAGTAGAATATTTTCATCACCATTGTGAACCACGTACCAAGACATCAACAATGTTGAAAAGAGTTTTTCTAACAATTTGTTCTAGCTCTTCTTTTCTAACTCGAGGACCACTGTGAATCTAAAAACTCTGGAAGCATACAATGACAACACATCACATTTGTCATCTTTCAGGATTAGAAAAATGTATACAACTGCCAAGAGCAACAGGATTTTAGGAATCAATGAACTGGAGATATCCAGATTAGTTCAAACTTTTAAAGATTGCATGCAATTGTAGATACCCATCTATAATTTGTTCCTATTCTTATGACAGGGTAGTAATGTGTAGTTAACTGCTGCCAGTACCAAAGAAAATCTCAACACAGCTTTGGTACTGCGAAAATGGAACACTACACTCTACTGTCTTCACAAACGATATCAAACATCTAAAGTGTTCTGTCTTATATCGACTGAATTTCAGCTTTTCTGGCATTCCAAAAGTCTGCTATGGGGTAAGTGGACTTGGACTTGCTCTTGAATGATAAAATTGTCATTTGCATGAAAACTTTTGCAGTTATGTATCTTTGTCCTTGGATAAACTCCGTGGAAATCTGCTAATAACATTCTCAATTTCTCATCCACGATTTTATAATGCTTGGATAATCTTTTATGGATCATTCCACAATATCTATCCACATGTTCTTCATATCTACTGTACAAGGCAGGAACTGTGATGGATAAGAGGGTTCCTGTCACCAAAATAATGACAAATATGTGAACAAAAACATTGTAGTTTTATATGTAATAAGCTGTATTATATCAAATGACAGCTCCTTTACTAAGCAAAAAAGTACTAAAAATGTGTTTTCCTATTCACTTGAGCTAGAGCGCAGATAGGCATGCTGCAAAACTATTATGATGTTGAAGAGAAACCATGAGTTTTTGTGATAAAAGCTTCGAACAGGTACTAATATCCCTCTCCTTCACTATGAGAAAGCAGTACTTCATGACACCTTGTGAATTTCAGTGGCAACAACTTCTAAGGATAGAGACAGCAAATATTAAGAAACCAAACAAAAATTCCAAATAGCAAAAGGCCAAACATTTTTGATTCATTGCATATTGCATTGACAAAGGATGATCGCGCATACCAGTATAGGCTTGTGTGAAGAATGAGCAGTAGCTCCCAATAGCAAAAAGGAGCCATAGACAGACAACCACCTGTCAAAATGATTGATAATAGTTTGGTAAGATTGAAAGCTCATCTAGCTCAGTCAACAACATATACGGTGGTTGGTTTGCATCTTCATAAATAAACTATTCACTAAAATGTTAAAACTATGGTAAGAAGGTTGAGAATGTAAATGGTAAACCTATCGTCTGTAAAGAACTCAGTGTCTCCCTCCCTTTCTCTCACTTCTCTCATTTCACTTCAACTCTAGTTAAGTCTTGGCTTGCAGAATTGTTACTTTATATGCACTTACACTGGCAATTTTCATGCCTTTATCTTTTCCTCTTTGTACTATATTTTCTAATTTTACTACCATTGATGCATAAATTTTATAATAAATCTTTAAGTCACAAATTGATGCAGGAGTAGTCACCCTACTCTGTAAAGCCACCCTACTTTGCCCAACCACCTTACTACCCAACCACCCAGAGCAGCCAACTAATGCAATAAATTCTTGTATTTTTTTAAAAATATTTTTATAACTCTATAAATAGGTTTGTAATTCGTAGTTGAAAGACAGTTAACTTATCAATCAAAATCCATTTGTAAACTTCAGTTGAAGTTGTATATCTTTGTAAAGGTTCCTAGAACCATACCTAACCATTGCCAAATAACTTTCAGAACAAGTCTACCTTATCTGTCTTATCTGGAAATTATCTTGCATCATTTTAGTATGAAAGTAGTTTAATTCCAGGCTGGTTCACCCTTAATTGAAGCTCACTCTCTACCGAGCCTCTTTGCTTTACTATCCAACCCCAAACACAACCCCTTTTCATCCACCAAAATCAACCCAAACCGTATGCAAAAGAAAGACCAAAAACCAAAAAAATAAAATAAAGAAAAAATACACTAAAAAAAAAAAAAAAAAAAAAAAAACCCCAAAACAAAACAAAAAAAAAAAAAAAAAAAAAAAAAAAAAAACAAAAGAAAGGAATGAGAAAGATATAGAGTTGTTGTAGCCCTTTTTCTATAGTAGTAGAATCAATTGAAGCTTTAGTTACCTTCCTCCATACCATCATCTCTACCGGCATCTTAAAAAAGAAAAAAAAAATCATTGTCATAGATCTGTCTCTATCCCACTCAGATCCATCATAAACACCACATTACCGATACCATTTTATTTCTTAACTCAAACTCATCACCTCCAATATCTCCACCCCTAGGGATGGCAATGGATCGGATCGGATCGGATTTTGTTCTTTCCGAATCCAATCCGAAATTTTTGAGGGATGCTCCAAACCCAACCCTTGCCCCAAACGGATCGTTACTCATTAACCCAAACCCAAACCCAATTGGAGCGACTTGCCCCAAATCCGACTCATTGACCCGATTTAATTTTTAACTAAAACAAATATGTAAAAAAAACACACACACACACACACACACACACAAAACAAGTATCAAAAGATTAACTACATTTATGACGAAATGTCATTATACAATCCAAAATATTAATACTATATAGTCATAAATACCAAAATAATAGCAACAATATAATCAAGTTTCATTTAAAACACTAAATAAATAAATAACCGAAAACATTATAAAAATCCATGCTAAAAATCCATCCCAATGCTTTCAAACACGAACCTATAACCCCAAAAAAAAAAAAAAAACTTAAGTTAATAAGTTTTAATGTTACATAAAAATAATATTAAAAATGTAATATATAATTATCATAATTTACCACTTCACCATCACCGTCACTATCTTCTTTATAGCAATCAACTTGTTGAGCTTTTTTATCTAACCCTACACATATGTACAAATAAAATATATTAATCAGTATCAAATAAATACAATAAACTAACACTAATTTAAATTTTATAACTTTCATACCTTGCTTTTCAGCCAATAACCAGTTTTGTGTGCACATAATGCTTCTAATGTGTTTGGATGTAATTTACTACGATGTGGACTAACCACTCTACCACCAGTGCTAAAGGTTGATTCTGAAGCAACTGTTGATATGGGGATGGCATAAACATCTCTAGCAATCCTAGCCAAAATAGGATACTTACTTCCATTTGTCTTCCACCACATAAGAATATCTAAGTTATCGCAATTTGGCAAAACCTTTTCATCCAAATAAGCATCCAACTCTGACTTAGAAAAAGTTTTATCATGTTCACTCACATAATCATCATAATATGCCAATCGACCAGCTTTTCTTTTACTTGACAAACGAGACGGAGAGTGATAATAACTAGAAAAACTTTCACCTGCTTGAGCCTTCAAGGTGTACTCATTAACCAAATCACAACAAAAATTGTAAGCTCGTGTGACATTATATCTTGAGTCAGATGAATCAAAAAGTTGATCAAAATAAAATCTTAGCAATCTAAGTTTATACCGTGGATCTAAAATTGTTGCAATCGCTAGTACACCATGAAGTTTTCCCCAATATTGGTCAAATTTTGCAATCATTTTTTTTGCCATTGTTTGTACCACTTCACTATCAGACTCAAGCCAATCAAGTAATGACAATCTAATTTCACAAGCTTCAACAAAAAAGAGATTAGTTGTTGGATACTGTGTACCAGAATATTTTTCAGTTACTTCATAAAATTTTTTCAGATTGTCTTCTAGTTTACCAGCCAACTCCCAATCTTTATCACTTGGGACATTTTTGTATTGTCGCTCACGAGCAGCCAAACGAGGAAAAATTGTTTTGAATTTCAATGCAGTAGTGAGCATTAGATAAGTAGAGTTCCACCTAGTCTTACAATCAAGAGCTAATCTCTGATTACATAGAATGTTCATTTGTCTAGCCATATCAATAAACTTTTCTATTCTTTTTGGTGTTGCTACCCAATAAGCAACACTATCTCGAATTCTATCAATTCTATCCCCAATCACAGATAAGCCATCCTTCACAATCAAATTCAATATATGTGCACTACACCTCATATGGAATAATTGTCCATTCAACCATAAATTAGATTTATCAAGTTTTTCTAACATCAACTCAATCATCTTGTCATTAGTACTACAATTATCAACAGTTAATGTAGATAACCGACAATCAAGGTTCCAATTTATCACACAATCATACAAAGCATCACAAATTGTCTCCGCCGTGTGTGGACATGGCACATATATAAACCTAAAGTATGATAATGCAATTAGAAACATATTTTATATAACAATTTAAATTAATTCAATTTCTATACACCAACAAATAATCAATAAAATGTAAAGATTATTGTAAAGATTATACCTCAAAATTCGACTATGCAAACGCCATGCCTCATTAACAAAATGTGTCGTCACCGCCATATAACCTTTTCTCTGGCTACTAGCAGTCCACAAATCAGTAGTCAAGGCAATACTGGAATTGCTTGTTTCTAGTATATTTGTTGTCTTCATTTTCTCCACTCCATAGATTTGCATAATCTCCCTTTTTATTGTATTTCTTGAAACCGGCTTAAAAGCAGGTTGAAGAGATGTGGAAAAGTCCCTAAATCCTACATGTTCTACCATACTCAATGGATATTCATGCATTACAATCATATGTGCAAGCTTTGTTCTTGATACATTTTGATCAAATGCATATGGTGCCAACAAATCCATCCGACCATCTATTTTCTGTTGTCCTAATTTGTATTGCCTTAAATCAGTTTGAATTGATTTTGACTTACTACATCTTTTTAAACGATTTCTAAGGTGACTTGTGCCATCATTTGGACCGCCAACTAATTGTGATTTGCAATAATTACATATTGCTTTGATGTTGTCACCTACTTTTTCTCTCCTATAATGTTTCCAAATTTCTGACCTTAATCTTGAGGTATCTAATTCATTAGGAGGAGTCGCCAGTGACTTCAAATCATCGAGTAGTACCATGTCATCATCTTCAAAATTAGGTGTAGACATAGTGATTTGAAGCCTAAATAAAAATACATATTTAATATTAGTTAAAACACCTAAAATCACAATCATAAAATCACCACAAACACATCTCTAAACTACAAACAACATTCGAAGAAAACCTAAATTATTATACAATACAAAATTATTTATATAAGTTTTAGAATATATTTGTTAAGAATTAAACCTCTAACAATCCATCTACGTATATGTATATATATCTCTATATATAGAGAGAGATATAAATATCTATATATATATATATATTTAACAAAAAAGCTACTAATTTGATAAACTAAATACTTTAACATTATGAAAAGTATGAACTACAAATTGACACGCATTTATTAAATCTAATCATATTAAATCAGTTATATTATTAAATTAAATAAAAATTAAGCTAAATCATGCTAATATTATCAAATAATAAAAATCTAATGGTCCTTGATATCTTTGCTTAGAATGAACGGTCTAGATTGAGTGGTGGACCATCCAAATTGCAATGCATGACAACAGAACACAACACTTCAACTTGAAACAATCAAAGACAAAATGAGGATTGATAAAAGTAGATATGCTAGTCAATTTGACTCTCCTTTGCAGATCCAAAACGTGTCAATTCCATCCACATGTCAATCACTTAACTTGTCCATAACCACACAGTTTTTGCAAGAAATAAATATGGCAGCAAATAGCAATATATATATGCATAAAAAAACCTGGTGCAAGCAAGAAATAATATATGACAGCAATATATACGTGCATAAAAAAACCTGGTGCAAGCAAGAAATAATATATGACAGCAATAAATACATGCATAAAAAAACTGGTGCAACCGTGCAAGCAAGAAATAATATATGACAGCAATATATACATGCATAAAAAAAACTGGTGCAACCGTGCAAGCAAGAAATAATATATGACAGCAAATTAATTAAGATAGAATGTTAATCGGAATGTTATTTTATCAAGATATGTCATAGGTAATTGTAGTTGTGGATTACTTCCAACTAAGGCTGAAAAAGAAGATATCATATATAATTAGATACTTGAGAATTAGTTAAATAAAAAGAATTACCTTTGATATATTGTAAACTTTGTTAAGATGTGCAGAGATTGGACAATTGAGACTCTCTCAATGGCTTGATTAATTTTTAGCTCCAAATATTGATAAGCAAAAGCAAAAGTCTACTGTCTTAATTAACAAAAATGATGACAACAACCAATTTAAACAGGGGAATAAACTGCCGACAGGGGAAAGGACAAGAAGGAGAGCAGGAAAATTGAAGAAGTGGCTGCTGCTGCCTATTAGGTTTTTTTTTTGTTTATTTATATGGCGGGTTAATGGGGCGGGTTGGGGCAAAAAAGTTTGCCCCGTTACCGACCCGGTAACCCAATTGGGTCAGTCTTTTGGCTCCAAACCCGCCCCAAAGTCAATTTTTTTGGCTCCAAACCTACCCCAAATAGACCGGATTTTTTTGGATTTGGATCGGATCGGGTATTTTTGCCATCCCTATCCACCCCTTACACCAACAAAAAAAAAAAACCCCCCAAATCCACCATGGACACACCTTTCATCACCAAAATTATCTTCATAAACACTTCAAACAAACCCAACCCCCCCCCCCCCCCCCCCCCACACAAAAAAAAAAAAAAAAACTCACCTAAATCCATCATTGATCACTTATCTCGTACCGGAATTCAACGCCATCCATTGACCTACAACCCTCTCATCTTCCATTTTGCCTTTCTCTCTCTCTCTCCTCCAAACCCATCTATTTCTTTCTTTCCCTCTCTAGTTTCTTTGCACTTTGGTTTTGTGAGAATGGTAAGTGAGAAAAAAAGACTTTAAATGTCCAAATTTTGACCAAACTAGCAGATATATATATTTATTTATTTATTTTTCATAAAATTATGATTTAGTCCCTATATGTGGCTTTTTACAATGTAGTCCAAACATAAAATTACAATGTAATCCTTTTATCTGTGATATTTACTATTCATACCTTGAATTTTTTTTTTCTTAAAAAAAGAGAAAAAAAAAAGCTTATAGTTCAAACATTATTAAGCAAATTGATGTTAGATTCGCAATCAATGATGATTTGATTCAATTGGTCCAACAAGTCACAAAATTGCAACTTTTGATGAAAAATATATGGCACAATTGAAGTTCTTCACAACGTGCTAACCTTGAAAATGCTAGAGTGAGGCTTATTCTTTAAAGTGTTGCTCTTGAAAATAATTCAACTGATGAAGAGATAGAAGATGTGATCTTGTAAAATCAACAATGAGAACCCCAACACTAAGAAAATAAATACTGATGAAGCTAGATCTCCCCACATTCAAAGGTTACTTGGGAATAGAAGATTTCCCTGATTGGATCTCAGAGGTTGAACTTTTTTTGAGTACATGAGAATTAGGGAGAATATGAAAGTTAAGTTAGTCATCTACAAACTAAAAGGAGGTGCCTCAGATTGGTGGGAACAATTGCAACTTACTCGATTCCAGCAAGGAAAAAATACAATCAAAACCTAACATCGAGTGAAGTAATGGTTAAAAACAAGATTTCTACCTCTTAATTATGACCGAATTTTATTCTAATATTACTAGAAGATTATGTGGTAGAATTTCAATGCTTATTAGCTCGGAATGATCTTATGAAGATAGAAGTTCATATAATAGCTCAATTCAAAAATGGGTTACAACCTAATATTCAAGAACAAGTAGCTTTGCAGACCCTTTTTACATTACAAGATGCTGTACGGTTGGCTACTCGTGTTGAATCACAGCTTAATAGGAGAAACTATAAAAGTGCGTTTGTAAGTTAGTCCTCCAATAAGTTGAGTGATGATAGCGGAAGGACTTCAAAAAGTGAATCTCCAATTAGAACCAACCAAGGATAATCACCTCCTCCCATTCAAACTCCACCAAATGCATGACAAGCTAGAAATCAGTTCACCGAGAGACCTACCATCAACAATCCTTATACTGCTCCTCGAGAGAACAAATGTTTCAGGTGTGGACAAACAGAAGATTATTCTAATCAACATCCCAAAAGACAACCGTTTTACACGGCTATACGAGAAGATAAAGAAGAAGAATTAGATTCGGAAGAAGAGGAGGTATGAGGAGAAGAAAACCTGGAGGAATGTACATATGAAGATAAATAAGTATCTTTGGTTGTCCAGCGACTTATGGACACACCAAAGATAGACATTGATCTTCAGAGATATAATATTTTCAGAAATCGATGTATGATGATCAATTAAAGGGTTTGCAACCTAATAATTGACGGAGGATTCAATGAGAACATCACATCCAAAACAATGGTCGACAGATTACAACTATAGACACAAAAACATCCTAAACCATATTGCATAAGTTGGATCAATGATGTCGGAGAAATTACAGTGACAAAAAACAATATTAAGTACCTTTATCCATTGGAAAGTATTACAAAGATGAGTTACTATATAATGTTGTTGATATGAATGCTTGTCATTTATTACTTGGCAAGCCATGGCAATTTGATTTAAACATTATCCATAATGGTAAGGATAACACATATACCTTTCATAAAGACCACATGAAGATCATCCTTGCTCCTATGAGACAAGATGTAATACTAGCAAATTCAACCTACGTGGAAAGTTCATTGTTAATCGTACCAAAAGGGATGGAAGCAATAGTAACTACCCAAGAGATAATACTAGAATCTATTAAATCTTTACATTTTGAATACCAAGTCATTATACTAGATGAACTTCCTATTGAGTTACCACCCATGTGAATAGTTAACATTGTATTAATCTCATTCCTGAAGCAAGCTTACCCAATCTACCATAGGGATCTTTAAGAGAGCATATAATTCAAGAATTACATGAGGAAGGATTAAGTGGACATATGGGAAGAGATAAAAGCATATCTATTGTATAATTTGCTACTATTGGCCATGCTTTAGAAGCAGTGTTGAGAGATTTATGAAACGATGCTTAATTGTCAAACAACGAAGGGTCAAGCACAAAACACATGTTTATACACACATCTCCGTATTCCAAAAGCTTATTGGGAAGAGTTATCCAAACTCGAGACGAGTTCTTTTGAAGAGGGAGGGATTTGATATAGGAGAAGCCACCCTACTTTACCTAACCACCCAGAGTAACCAACTAATGCAACAAATTCTTTTTTTTTTTTTTAACTCTATAAGTAAGTTTGTAATTTGTAGTTGAAAGACGGTCAAGTTATCAATCAAAATCCAGTTTGTAAATTTCAATTGAAGTTGTTTATCTTTCTAAAAATCTCTTGAACCATATCTAGTTATTGACAGATAATTTTCAGAGCAAGTCTGTCTTGTCTGGAAACTATCTTGCATCACAAATGAGGATAGATGCTTGACCAATGTTCCAATACTCCAATAACAATCTATAGAACTTGGATCCTCACCACTGAATCTTTACTGACCTGAAAAAACAGTCTAAAATCCTTTCCAAGGGTGATGTCATCACCACAAAGAACAAATAATTCACTTTAACATGAAATGACGCTGCAACATTATTAACCATTTCCTTTGACAATTCTAACTCCGGCGATGTTTGCAGCTGTCCGCTTGAATAAAAAATCAGTCACCGTCAGAAAAGGTTATATGTTTCCAGTAACCTCTCTCTCTCTCAATTTCTCTAATTTCAATTCTGTTTAATTTTTATTTATTTAGTGTTAATTTTTTTGCCTTGAAGAATAACAAAACCGATATTGGACTCACTAAACGAAGCAAACTACTACAAGCCACCAAAAGAAAGCAATGCCGCCCACCACGAAATCCATCCTCTACAGTCTCCTCGACGCCGCCACCAAAACGACGTTGGAGAGTAAAAGCGCATTCAAACAGTTGACTCTGGTCGCCGGAGGTCAAAGTATGTCCGTTTCTTTTACAAAAATTCGGTTGGTTATGTTAGTTTGAATTGTTGATGAATTTATTATTGTTTTCAGGGGCAGGGGATGGCTGTGTTTATACATGTCGCAAAAAATGTAAGTGCTACAGAGATTGGTTGGTAACAAGATGTGATTATTACACATGCTGCCAGAACATCGCGTTTGCTGATGAGATATGGGACCTTGTAATTGAGATGTTTGTGTTGCTCGTGACAAGTAATTGTCGTAGTTTGTGGTATAATTTAGTTTTCTAATTTATTTTTTAGTTGTTGATTAGTCTTGTTGTAGTGTATCAATTGTTATTCCAGTGACAATTCCCGTAGTTACGCTTTTTATTTTGCATGTAAGTTAAATTAATTTCGACATGGTAAGTGGACAAAATTGAGTTAGCAATACAATCCCCTGGACCTGTCATTTTCTGCTTTAGGATTTTATGTAGTCATTTGAAAATTAAATGACTTGGATTTGACATTTAGGTGTCTTACGGTAGGCTAGAATTTGGTCTTGTGGATTTGTCGATATCTAAATTCAATCAACCCAAGTTCTTGACCCAATACTACAAACAAGGCAAAACAAAGACAAAGATAGAAGAAAGAGGAGGAAAAACAATGAATGCAAGGAGATTTTTTACATGATTTGGCCCAAAAAGATACATACGTCTACGACTGCTTCTCTGATTATTTTGACAGAGCACAGTATCTTATTAATTATTGATCATTCTCCTTTACAATGAATTTTTAACCCCTATTTATAGCGTGAGGTGTTATAATTTGAGTACAATAAGAATAGGAAAGAATCCTACGTTAATTACATGCACTTCCAAAACCGGTATCCATTAATTTAGGAATTAATTCTGCTGAAATAAGAGTTTGATTTTACTTTTAATTTTGGTAGTTGACTCTTTCTCAACTTAGACGGTTGCCTTTTTGGAAGAATTTCTCTAATGAGCGTTTCGAGTTACAAGCTAGACTTCACTCTTAGCGACCTAGAGCTGAGCATAAGACAATCTTGACTATGGTTTAACAGCAACCTGAGAACTGCAATAGCAAACTAAGAGCTTGTTTTTACGAACTAAATGTTGGCGAACTAGGTTTTTATCTATTGAGTCAATCCATTGAATCGGTTTGTTGACTTTCACCAGCCCACTTATGTAGCCCCAAATATACCCATGACAGGATTCAACTAGGTGAAGAGCTTATGTTCGATGCAGTAATTGAGACCCCTTTTTATTCTCCCATGTTGTTACCTGTTTTTCTCCCATTTTATGCTGTTTGAGTGATGGAACATTGATTTACATTGATGATAGAGTGTGATGTTACTTAATGGCAAGTGGATTAGATGCATGATTATGGATCTGTGACCATGTTCTTTGTCCTTCTAACCCATCGTATTTTTATCTCACCAAATTGTTAGTTTTCTTAATCATATTCTGTTTCTGTGTAGGTTTCAGAAGATTCTAAATGAGATGTCAAGTCATTTGGAGCGCCAGCCAAGAAACAAGGACCGCCGTAATTTTATTGAGCCACTTCTTAATGCTGTTGGTCTTGTTTTATTGGCTCAATTTAGGCTTATATTTCCGCTCTTCTTTTGGTGGATGCATGCTGATGATGATGAAACTGTGTTGCTGGTGAGATGCCACACCTTGCAATTCAATTAGTATCATATTTGTTTTCTTTTTTCCTTGTTCAACAATTTAGGAAATAAAATTTACGTGATTTTTTTTCTCACTGTTACATTCCTATCGTTTATCTCTCTGAAGATATAGTGAAATCCAATAATGAAGCAGTTCAGAGTTTAATTCTAGTTTATGTGCTTTGAATGGCTTTATGTGTTGGCTTTCTATCTTGCATAGTCTACATTTTGTGATATATGTCTCTAGGTAATCTCCATGGGAAATTTCTATCAGTATGAGTTACCTATATTATTATTATTTGAAAACAATGGGGAAAAGCGAACATCTCTTTTTTGCAATTTTTAAGACGTATAAAACTGAATATAAATATTAGTGGGCCTTTAATGATGAACTTCATTTATCATTGACAAACATTGATGAGAGTGTCATGGGAAAATGCTTTTGCAATGGGAATCTAAGTTATTTGTGCTTTAATTTAACATTTTTTGCTGGTGCAAACCAAGTAATATTTCTGCTGCTCATGTTTGTTACAAGTGTAAATGATTGTTGTTTTATTTTAATATTCTGCAGGTTCTCAAAGGACTCCAAGCAGTTATAAAGTTAACGTGGATAAGGAACACACCATATGTTGAAAGGTGAATACCTTATCATCATTTTGGAAGTTTGTTGGATTAAAACAGAGTTTGTTTCATTATGTATACAGCATTTGAGCATGCAAGCTGATTATGTATCGCTGTGCATTTTTATGAGATAAATATCATTGAAATATCAGTAAGGGAATTGATTGACTTCAAATGCCTTCGCCTTTCAGTATATATGTGGATTAAATTTTTCTTGTGCTCTGCTGCATGGCTTTGTTGTCTAATCTTTGTTGTTGGGGGTTCTGTGATTCCAAACTGTTGATTTTTTTGGTGGGGTTTCTCGAAACCTACTTCTTTGAAGAATGGTTTCTATACAGCCATGCATGATCATTTTAGAGATGGGTAGACGAGCTTACATAAACAGCTCAATTGTTTCAGATTTCTCGTGAAGCCCCATATGCACTTGTTATTTCGACATCTATGTGCTTACTGTTGATCTCATTTCATTTTCTGGACCTTTATGTTTCTAGATTTCAAGGAAATTCCAATCTCCACCTTTACAACTAAAAGTTTGAGCATTCATTTTTACAAAAATAAATATGTAGTTCAGGATATGTTTCTTTCTAGTTTCTAATTCCTCACATGTTTGGGTTCAGATTGGTAGAAGAGCTTACCAAATTATATAAGGAGGCAGCATTGAGAAGGAGTCGTGAAGAAATTAGAACCAATATTCTTCAGATATTAGTCTTACTACAGCAGTAAGGCTTGCGTATGCTTTACTTTTAGTAGTTACAGTGAGTTCCCTTGATTAATAACATTTTGTTTATCGATTAATCTTCCTATATCTGGCGGATTCATAGGCATGCAGTTCGAAACAGCCTGGGATAAGTATAAGGGTGATCCAAACTTGAGAGTTTGATTTAAGTGACCATCTGCCATTCGAGAATTTGCATAATATAATATGCATTCATGCTACTTGGTTTACACAAAGTCATTGGTAACATACAGCTAGTTACTTGACTTCCAGCATCGTGAGGTTGTTGGTTTCTCTACTAAACTATGCGGTTTGTATCTTTTCAGGCAGCTGAGGAACCATTGACGCATCAGTTGCTTGTCCTTAAGCGTGAAATCTAAAAAGTTGGCATGTGAATTGACGTCACAAAACCATAAAACATATTTTGCAGTGTCTGGGCTCGGTCTTTAATGGGCTGCACCAGAGTTTTAAGCTAGTGTCACGTAAAACTGATCTATGATAGGATACACGGTTTGATGTTTTCTTTTTGGAGAACAATGTTCATGAAGTTCTTAGCTCAGATCCATGAATGGTTGTGCTTTAGATGTTGCCTACGTACAAATATGTTTTACCATAGCTCCAGAAAATACTGTGGAGACAGTTCTACTAGTGATCTTGTATGCTTTGTCACAAAATAGATGGAATTAACTTTTAATTTTAAAAACTGATTCATTTTTAGTCATGCTTTGTTTTTGTGATGTGATGAACTTTTTGAAGGCATAAGTTGTCTAACATTACTGAGCCAATCTTCTGTCGTCAAGTTTAGCTATTAAATGAAAATAATAAATCAGTTGAAGTATACGAGCACAACTAATTAATACAATTTGTTGATCATAAAATTAAATTGTTAATTTATTCTTAATAATTATCAATAGTGTTTCTATATTTATAGTCTTTGCGAAGTAAAAAGGCATGGAATATAAAAATGATTAAGTATAAAAGCATAAAACTTTTTTGTTACTCCTAAGTACCACTCCCACCTAGCTTTTCTTATTCAAGCAGAGAGCTGGGTTTGAGTGCTTTTGCTCACAAAAGTTGGCAATTTTCCATATAACTCATAAGTGTGGGTAATTTCCTAAAACGTCTCACTAGTATATTTTCTACTTTGTATAGGTCATTTTCTCCCACCTTTTGGGAGTAGAATTACAGACGGTCCAGACAATTGTAAAATGTACTTGTAATATATAAAAAAATATATTTTTTGTTTTTCAGTAAACATATGTATGCTAGATTTGAATGAACAATGTGGATTCAACAATAATTAGTGATAAAATAATCAGGCAACAAGGCTACCGACTTATTGGAGAATCCCCTAATGGGAGGTTCTAGGAGGTGGACCGCCTGGGCGGCCAAGTTAGTCTTTGTAGAGACCTTTTTCCTTTTTTCAATAACTTTTTGGTCCAAAATGTCACCATTTTGGACTTTCCAAAACAATGCTATTTTAATTATTTTTAAAATGTTTAAAAATAGACCAAAATGGTTTCATTTTTAAAAACCCAAAACAATGCCATTTTGATGTTCAATGCATTAATAAAAAAATTGAATCTGCTGAGTGCTAACAATGTAGCTTCAATCACACCCATCACCACCAACAAAACACAAAACAGAGCAAACCCAACTTGATTTACAAACCCTAACCCCGTTGACCTTGACCATTCATCGCCATCGAACGTCACTTGTTGTCTCCGTTGTACTAATCACCACCAAGAGAACAGAGCAAGCTTGCCCATTGGTTAACTAATCGTAACCCTGACTGTTCATCACTGTTGACTTGCTGTTGAACGGGATTACGGTTACTAGTCACTACCAACAAAATGTTTTTGGCATTATTTTTTTTCAGGTTTGATCGACGGTCAACGTGTTGATCGTTGACCGTCAGTCAAACTGCCTAGGCGGTAGGCGACAAATGTGATACAATTTTTGGAAACGAATTTGTATGAATGATACAAAAGGTAAATAAGAAGAATTATATGGAAAAAAAATGAATATATAGCAACACAAGAATTTGTCAACATGTAATTACTAATTACCAAAATTCAGATTACCAAAATTTCTATTTGAAAAGTAAGTAGTATTGATTATATGGTAAAGAAAGAATATAATGTGAAAAAATGTAAATATAGCTAAGGCAATAATTGGTTGAGATCCAATCTAGATTGCCGACATTGATGTATATAAATAGAACGACTTGAAGGCAGTAACACCATCCAATCAAAAGTATGAAATTCTTAAGAAGAGTCTTGTTAGGCTAAGCCAAGAATGATTTGATAGAAATTAGACACCACATACGTGGTTTCAATAAATTGAGCCATGCATTGTGCAGATTAATTTCCAGCAAATCATTTCTGGCTTAGCTTGACAGGCTCTTCTTCCTCATATCAGGCATACACTACTCCTTCCTCACAAAACTGCTCAACATATAAACAGTTGTGTATGTTGTGCCTATAATAGTATTCAGACGTCCCATCTCTCTCTGGAAGCTTTCCATGTCATATATACATCTCCTCTATTTTTGATAACTTGATTATATGCTTTACTAATTTGATCTAAATTGAATGTATTATAATCGTGTGATATGTTATCATTATCTCTTATTGTGATACATACATAGTCACTATCATTCTTATAAATTAAAATCTATTTCTGAATTTGTTATATATTTAATTTTTTGTTTATTTGATATTAATTAGTTTCATATACAGATACTAGAAAGTGAGAGAGGGAAGATGGCTTGAGCTGTAAGGCATGCAGATTCGCAGCAAAGAATTTGTGAAGATTTTGTGTTATATACGATAGACTGCTAACTGTATAGCATACTAGTCAAATAAAGTTACATACATTGAAATGTTTAATTGATTTCGATTGTTTCATTTTGCTCTCAATTCATTTTATTTGATAGAACTTATCTTATACATTTGAATGGTTATTTAAGTTGAGACCTCTTTAAATCATTGTCCGTTCAAGCAGTTTTATATATATATAGAGCACCTAAACAAGAACAAAACCAATTTTTTTCCTTCTCAATTGTTTTTTAATATTCAATTGAAATATAGTAGCTTGTTTAAACCAGTACACAATCGGTAATGTTTGTGACGATTAGAGAAGATTCAAGAACAAGCTTGATGTGTTTCAATGTATAAAGAGAGAAATTGCAGATATCAAACATGGAGGAAATTTCCAGATTTCATTCACTCTAACTAGCATAGAACAAGAACCACTATTTATACAAAGATTAAACTTAATCTCAGCCCTTAATGACTAACTAAATTAATCCTAACCATACAAAGATTAACTGAAAAACTGCCAGCTCAGCTCACACTTAACGAACCTGACCCCTGTTTTAACCATCTATCAGATTGCTTGCTTCTCAAGCAATCTGACTTGGGACTTATATAAGCTATGCTTCTTACTACGCGTTCATCGCTAGGATGTTTCTGATCACGTGATTGATATTGCTGTTTAGTATGATGATCAGCTGAAGAGGTTAGCACATGATCATTACCATGAAGCTGCTGGTGGGCACTGTCATGTGTTGCTGCTGTGATAATATTCTTATAATGTTTATATATCGGCTTATTGATGCAGATACAATTAAGAATAATACGAGACAGATATACATTACTTTATTTTTGTTATAATACGTATTTTTGAATACATTATTCAATACATACATTATCGCAATTAATCTCAAATTAAACTGAGGAGAGAAGCCATATGTGGTAAATTCAAGATTTTTTATTGTTCTTTTCCTTTTCTTTGATCCTTAATTAACTCCAGTTCAATCAACTCTCTTGCAATAATGCAGACCAGTCCAGGGAGGGAGACGCAACCCAATCGACCATCTACTATTGATTAACTACCCTCAGTGTTGATTCTTCTAATTATTGTTATTAAATTAAATGCTTTGGATATGTAGGTCGAATAAAGTTTCTAAACTGTATGTACAGTATGCCATTGTTGTCTAACTTTGTTGATAAGGTTCTGTTCTACCAAATTGTTGATTTTCTTTTTCTTTTTTTTTTCGGGTGGGTTTCTTGAAATCTATTGTTGGTAAAGGATGTTCATTCCACTGGTAGAGTTCAAAGTTTATGTCACTTTACTATAGCCTAAAGGCGGTTTTGTTTTTTTGGAAGCCATCACTGAATTGATAAGAAGTCGATCAAGACCATTAATATATATATGTATATATATATATATATATATTTTTTTTTTTTAAGTTGACATTGAATAAGGGATTGTTTGTTTGTTTTTTTTTTGTCAGAATACTATTAAAGATCGAATGATGTTGAAACTTGAAATCTGAATTTTTTTTTATTGCTTTTAAATGTATAATAATCTTATTTGTTTTTAAAGTTTAAATTATTTGAAAATTAGTAATTTAACATTTATATCCCTTAATTGTTATGTAATTTCATTTAATATAATTCAAATAATTATACATAAATTATTTAACAAATACTAAAATAGTAAATTAAATTTATATATTTAAATAAAAATAAACAAAATGATTTTAAGTTGAATTACTATTGCAACGAAAGTTTAAATTATAAAATAATATATATTTTCTACTAAAATTAAACAAAAATAATCAAATACTTAAAAAATTGATTTGCAATTTGGTCTTAAGTTGTTTTTATTTTTCAACAATATTTATTATAGCATTAAAAAGAATCAATATAATGTAAAATTAGGATAAATTTGAAAGTATATTAGTTTAGAGAGAATAGACTTGAAATAATATATTTAAAAAATCATTAAGTGTTTTGGTATTTAGATAAAAATCAGAAATTGTTACCATTTTTCAATGATAGTTTTAAGTGGTTTGACCACTTATAAAAAACAAACAAAATAATATAATGAATCCAATCCAAACCCATTAAGTGATAAGTATTAAAAACAAATAATATGGAAGTCAAAATTCTACTAGAACCTGTTGAAGTCATATACTACTTATCCAACCCAAATATCTACTCCATTGCAAGTAGTATAAAAAAAAGGTGAACTTTTCTTCAGTGGTAGGGTCATGACAATGATTCCAACCATTAATTAAAATTTTATATTTATTGCTTAATTACCTGACTTTGTTAGTCTTAAATTAACCAATAATTCACTAAATATTCCAACTTTCTCAATTTCTAACTTATGTAATATTTTATGACCAACTATTTATAGTCACATATTTTGTCATATTTTGTTTAGACTTTTTTGTTTCTTCTTTTTAAAAATGCATAACCATTTAATGGGAGTAAACATTTTCGTGCTTTACACCCTCATTATTCATGGTTGAACCATTATCAACTTTCCATGGTGCCTCACATCGAATCCCTCATCTTTCTAATTCTTCTTAGTGGTATGGTCATGACAATGATTCCAACCATTAATTAAAATTTTATATTTTTATTGCTTACCTAACTTTGGTAGTCTTAAATTAGGCAATAATGCACTAAATATTCCAACTTTCTAATTTCTAACTTATGTAATATTTTATGACCAACTATTTATAGTCACATATTTTATCATATGTTGTTTGGACTTTTTTGTTTCTTCTTTTTAAAAACGCATGACCATTTAGTAGGAGTAACCTTTTTCATGCTTTTTACCCTCAATATTCATTGGTGAACCTTTATCAACTTTCCATGATGTTTCACAGAGAAGCCTTCATCTTTCTAATTCTTCTTAGCGGTAGGGATTCGTATGCATGGCAAGCCACAAACAGTGAACAGATCGTAAACAAGCAAGCAACAAAATCAAACCAACAGAAAATGAAAAGTTGTGATCAACAAGAAATGCAGAACCATAAAAACTCAACATCGAGAATACAAAACGTTCAAACTCATTTCAAGCACAGAAAGTATAATGCAAGTTCAATGTAACATCAACACAACAAAAACAGATTGGAAACTGAAAACTTGAAGTTAAAGAAGGAATCTACTGTGAATCTTCGTTGAAGATGGGAAATACGGCGATTGGAAGTGAAGAGTTTGTGAAGAACCGGTGAAAAAGTGCAACAAGAGAAACTTGGTGGCTGGAGAAGAAAATGATAGAATGAAAAAAGAAATGAAAGGGCTCTACCACTTTATATGGGCAACAGAGCTCGCGCCTTAGCCTTTTGATCTGAGTACCGTGTAACTGCTTTGAATCTAACGGTGCAGCACGAATAACGACTTTATAATCATGGAGCCACCAATTGAAAGACATGCGCATTAAATGAGCGTGGCACGAGACGTGCTGGTTTCGGTTCAGTTATCATCTAAATGGCCGCCATGTGTTAAAAACTGATGGAATAAGATTTGAAAAGGCACGAAACGGCAATTCGAAACAAGTTAGCTTTTACCAGTGAGCTCGAAACTCCCAATTCGCAGGACGAACTGTGAGTTGGGGGGCTAATTTATGGGTATTGTTTGGATTCAACAAATGGGCTAGTAAAAGCCTGGTAGAAGCTCAATAAGTCAACCCAATAAAGTGGTCCAGCAAACAAGACCCAAGTTATCGACATCCAACCCTTACGAGCTCTGCAGCTCGCACCAACGAGCTCGTATCACAGCTATTACCCATAGATCGTTACTGACATTATACAGTTCGCGCTATACACAGCTTGAGATCATCCAAAACAGTCTAAAGCCCGCACAATGACCAGTTGAATAAAGAAATCTTCTAGAAAAAGTAGTAATCTAAACTAATCATGATTCTTCTATCAGAATTAAAAATAAATTCAAATTCAAACTTGGTAAACGTGATCCCTGATTTTACGAAACAGTTTCTTGATTCGGTGTTAACTGATTAGGAAGTGTAGTTAATGCGAGATTCTTTTCCTATTTTATTTGAACTCAAATTGTAACTCCTCTTTTTCTATAAATAGAGGCCAAAATTTATTGTAATGCAGATATAAGTAATATTATACTATTACTTTATAGAATTATTGAGAGGAACAGTCATGGACGTAGGCACACTTGCTGAACCACGTTAAAAATCTCCTTTGTTGGTTGTTTTTCTTCTCTACTTTGCTACTTTTCTTGTGTTTTTCTGTTTTGCTTTACACTGATTACAAGTATTAGGTTGTGAACTCTCGTCAACCAGAAATAAACGTCGACACTTATATATATATTTATTTATATTTACATGCTTTGAGATTTTTTTTTTTATTGATATTTGGATAAAATGTAAGAATTTGTATACCTTGGATTAAGCGTCGCTAAATTAAACCAAAAAAGGTTTCGATCTTTGATTTATGTCCACTGCTAAATAGAAATTACTACAATGATGGCAAATTAGTAATCTAGATTCAAAGCACATTAGGAATGTCATTTTCTTTAAGATACTATTTGTCCCACCAATCAGTTGATATTGAGAGTTAAGCATATATGCCACTGTTGTCAAAAAGTTATGTCCACTCCATTCAAATTAAATTTATTTGTATGTTTTTCAACATGATATTGGTAATTCCTAACAATCATACAGTTAGCTCGGTGTCAGCCTTTAAAAAACAACAAAGTATTTGATGAAATGAAAAATTAATTGCTTCTTACCAATCACAAAGAAATAGCCATTAAACCAGTGACTTCATACAATTAAGGATGTGTCCATTGGGTAATTGAAAATTACAGAGAAAACTGCAAGGATTTTTGTGATTGTTCTTTCTTCTTGAAGATTTAATTAAAGTGATTGTTTAATTAGGTGACTTATTCATAATAATCAAATTAGTATGTTTATCAAGGAATAGGATGCTGTTGCTGCTTGACTATTGTAATTTGAATGGGATTCAATACCAAAATTTAATTGGCATTCTAATTTACTATTTTAAGCTTTTAACATATATGAAACCAATTGTAGCATATATATTGAATTTTCAAGAATAGAGGGCTGCCTTGACGACTCCGGCTAAAGTCACAAAGAGGAAATAGAGGGGTGACAAATTATTATTGCTTTGTGGAAATTCTAGCAAGAGAAAGACATTATTGTTGACGATCAAGATAAGCATAGAAGATTTGTGGAAAATTTACCAAGAGATGGACAATCCCATCGACTACCAAGATATGCACCAAAAGTGCTCCACATGAGACGACACAAGTTTTTAAATATTTAAAATGCACGAGAATGTTATTATTATTACAAGATTGTTTAGTATAATTTTATATAGTTGTCTTCTCAGGTTTTGTAATTACCGGTTTGAATAAAAATAATTTTCATAAAACATATTAGCATAGTATGTATTATTTTTATCTCATTAATTAACAGATTAGAGACCTTGTTGTGTACCATTGCTGAATTTCCTAGAATACATGGCTGCCTTGAAGACTTCACTTCACTAATAGAACGGGAAAAAGAGAGGGTGACGTGACAGATTTCTTTCATAATTGATCTGCGGAAATTCTAGCAACAGATGAACAGTGTTGCTGACCATCAAGATATGCACCAAAAGTGTCCTACTTGGCTTGTTCTCTATAAAGTCCCCTTAAATGGGCTTGAAGTGGGCAGACAGATTCCAAACACAGCTCCTGCTTTGTCCGATTATCCAGGCCTTGTAAACATGCCTAGTTCATTTAGCAGCCCTGCCATTCTTTTATGGTTCTTTTACTTGCTGCTAATTTATAGCTTCTCTACCCCATCCAATGCAACAATCCACTCAAATGAGACAGACCGTCTTGCATTACTTGCCATAAAGTCTCTGTTTCACGATCCATTAGGAGTCACAAATTCATGGAACAATTCTGTACCCTTATGCCTTTGGCCTGGTGTTTCATGTGGTGGTCGGCACCAGAGGGTCACAAAATTGGATCTAAGAAATCAAAGCATAGGAGGTAACTTGTCACCTTTTATAGGAAACCTAAGCTTCCTTAGGTCAATCCACCTCGAAGACAACAACTTCTATGGTATTATTCCCAATGAAGTTAGTTTTCTTTTCAGGCTAGAATTTCTAATACTAGCCAACAATTCCTTTTCAGGTTCAATTCCGAAAAATTTATCCTCAAACCTCATCATATTTCATGCCAGAAGAAACAACCTTCGTGGAGAAATCCCAATAGAGATTGGCAACTTGTTCAAGCTTGAGAGATTGCTCATTTGGCCAAATCATCTAACAGGACAACTTCCAGCTTCTATTGGGAATCTTTCAGCTTTGCGGTATCTTGATGTCGGTTTGAATAGCTTGTCTGGAACAATTCCATATTCTTTAGGCCAACTAAAAAGCTTATATTTTCTTCAGTTAATTTCAAATAACCTCTTTGGTACAATTCATCCTTCAATTTTTAACATATCTTCCCTTGTTGTTCTTAATCTTGGGATGAATAGATTCCATGGAACTTTACCATCTAATATAGGTAATGACCTTCCAAAGCTGGAAGCTTTTCAGATCTCTCTAAGTAATTTCACTGGTCCACTCCCATGCTCTGTGTCCAATGCATCAAATCTTAAACATATTATACTTTCTGAAAACTATTTTAGTGGGGAGGTTTTAATAGATTTTAATCGTTTTAAGAATTTATCAATATTAGACTTGGGTAAAAATAATTTAGGAACCGGAACAGCTAATGATCTTCATTTTTTAACCTCTCTCATAAACTGTAGTAAATTGAAGTATATTCATTTAAATGAAAATCAATTTGGAGGGATGTTATCAAAGTTTATAGGAAACTTCTCAAAGACAATTACTCAATTAATTTTAGGCACTAATCATATATATGGCTCCATACCTCCTAGCATAGGAAATTTAGTCGATCTTGAGGTTCTTGATTTGAGGAAAAACCAGTTAAGTGGCACTATTCCTCATGCCATCAGTGAGCTTAAAAAGTTACAAATCCTCCAACTGGATCAAAATAGATTACAAGGGAGTATTCCAACCATTCTAGGTAATTTAACATTATTAAACCAACTAACTTTAAGTTCTAATAGATTGCTAGGTAGTATACCCTCGTCTCTTGGAAATTGTCAGCAACTGACTGCACTGTTTCTTGGAAAAAATAATCTAACTGGTGTTGTGCCACAACAGATTCTTGTCATGACAACTTTATACCTTGAGCTTTCCGAGAACCATCTCAGTGGTCCTTTTCCTTCACAACTAGGCAACTTGAAGACTCTCCTTTTGCTTGATATTTCTAGAAACAATTTTTGTGGTGAGATTCCTAGTACCCTAGGCAGTTGTACCAGCTTAGAAAATCTTTATCTGAATGACAATTCTTTCAGTGGAAGGATTCCTTCCTCCCTGAGTTCTTTGAGAAGCATTCGAGAAGTAGATCTCGCTTCTAACAATTTGTCGTGTCAAATTCCAGAATATCTTGAGAACCTAACACTTTTAGTATACTTAAATCTGTCTTTCAATCACTTGGAGGGAGAAGTACCAATAACAGGCATTTTCAGCAATAAAACAGGAATCTCACTTGCTGGGAATAAGAAGCTCTGTGGAGGTTTAGTTGAAATGCATCTGTCAGCATGCCCCTCCAAGAGATTAAAGAAATCAAAAATCCCTCTTCTCAAAGTAATTATTCCTGTGATTGTTTCATGCTTGATCTTAACATCGGCATTCATCATCATCATTTCGTCTCGGAAGACGTCTGCAGAAAACAGTTCAACTACCTTGCACGTAGATGAACAATTTCCCCTGGTTTCTTATTCTGAGCTGAGTAAGGCAACAGATAATTTTTCATCATCCAACATCATTGGCCAGGGAAGTTATGGTCTGGTGTACAAGGGAATTTTGGGTGAAAACAGAAAGTTAGTTGCTGTGAAAGTGATCAACCTTCAACAAAAAGGGGGTTCAAGGAGCTTTATTTCTGAATGTGAAGCATTAAAAAACATTCGTCATCGGAATCTCGTCAAAATTGTAACCATTTGCTCAAGTGTAGATCCTAAAGGTGCTGACTTTAAAGCTTTAGTTTACGAATACATGGAAAATGGAAGTTTAGAGGAGTGGCTACACCGGAATGAAGATCAACTTGATAGAAGTAATTTAAGTCTCATCCAGAGATTAAACATAGCAATTGATGTGGCTTCTGCAGTTGAATATCTTCATCATCATTGTGAATCACCAATGGTTCATGGTGACCTGAAGGCAACCAATGTCCTGCTTGATCATGACATGGTTGCCTATGTCGGTGACTTTGGGCTATCAAAATTTCTTTTCAATCGCCCACTGAATACAGCCCCTTGGATTGAATCTAGTTTGACTGAAGGTCTTCCACTCAATACAGCTCCTGAAGCTGAATCAAGCTCGATCGGGCTAAGAGGAACGGTTGGTTATGTTGCACCAGGTAGATTTTTATGAGTTATATATGTTTGGATCTTTATGACATTTTTGCTACCATTGAACATGTATTATAATTAAAATGATGAATCCACATGCTTTTTTTCAGAGTATGGTGTAGGCAATGAAGTATCCATAGTAGGAGATGTGTATAGCTTTGGAATTCTATTGTTGGAGATATTCACCGGAAAGCGCCCTACTAATAGCATGTTTGATGATGGGCTAACTCTTCATGAATTTGTGAAGATGGCTTTGTCAGAAAGAGTGATGGAAATCGTTGAACCTTCTATGGTGCTAGAAATCACACCTGGCAACAACAATGTTGAAAATTTTGCAAGACTTACTGGAGAAAGAAGAGGCAAAATTCAGGAGTGCTTCGTTGGTGTACTGAGGATTGGAGTTGTCTGTTCAATGGAATCTCCGGCTGAGAGGATGGAGATGACAGATGTTGTGGCGAAGTTATGTGCTGTTAGGAAGAACTTTCTTGGTAGGAGGATTTGATGTAATGTATTAGAGATGTTAGGTTAATGTTCAATGATCAGGAAGCCATAAGCACAATGTTTTTGTTTGTCAATATGCTATAAATAAATAAATGTTCAATTCATCAATTTAAATGGAAATGATCATTTGTAATTTTTTTTTTCCTTTGTTTATGTTGCATGTTCGACACACCACTTTTATACATTCTACAAGCAAATAATGTGCATATCTGTAAGGTTGCTTTGTGCTAAATTCGCATGCTTCCTGTGGTGGAATGAAACGTGCTCTGTTTTTTTTTTTCCCCAATTATTTTGGCTAACATTTTAAATAGCATGTCATGCAAACGTAAGCTATTACAGTGATTTGACATGGTTGAGCTCATTTTCCTTCAGATTTCAGTACCAGTTTGAGGCCCAGCTTTCTTAAGGAGGCAAAATCACGCACCATAAAACTCATACAAATCACAATGTCATGTGCCGTGAACACTTGGTTTTGGTGAAACAGGGTACTCTGCTTGAAGAAGTGGGACAAAGGTTTACCATCAATGGTCACTGTTACTCCATTGGTGTACGAGTTAAAAAGTGGTACACACAAGGAGACGTACATGCTGTTCCAATCAAGGGGTGCATACAAGGAGTTAAAAAGTGCTGCATAATTCAATGAAGAAACAACACCAGCAACAGTTAAATGTCAATCAAATGTCCTTACATAAACCCCAGAAAGAGGACTACCAAATATTATTCCAACAAGTGATCACTTATTTAAATTGTTTCTTGCTTCATCTACTGCTATGTAATTTTATGAAGATGCCATTCGTTTTCCTCCGTAGTGTTTCTCTTCTCTTCAGTTCACATTCTGCTAGTCCAAAACTGAACATTGTTTAGCAAGAAACACATGATGTGTAATGCAAACTTTTTATTATTATTTTTTATTTTTTCATAAATTAATTATGAGATTTCCTCTTTTTGGTCTAAGTAGACCCAAAAATTTGGGTTGCAATAAAGGAAGTGATTGATGGAAGTCAATTTGGCAATAATATATTTATTTCTCATAATTAATTTATGAAAAAATTTAAAAAAAAGTTTCATCGATCATATTAGGCTATAGTCTACAAACTTTCGTTGATCATATGATAAGTATGCAATTATTTAGACATATTTGTTTAAATCTGACACAGTGAAACAAAAATATGAACAACACTAAATTAGGTTGAAACTTTATTTTTTTTAGACATGCATTTGTTGTTATTGGTGACATTAAATTTATATAAGAACCATTTTGAGTCTTCTTTAAGCATTAAATTTGCAAGGATTTTATGAAGCGATTTAATTTTAAAAATTCGAAAACTTAGGGTAGTTTAATTTTGAAACCGATGTATATAAAGCCTTGACTTGGAATTGGAGCTTTAAATTGATAGGTTAATAGAGACATTTACGCCTGAAAATTTTGATGACATATATTCTGGTATTTAGAACATATGTATGCGTTTTTAGGAAGATTAGTTTTATAAACAGTTTATTAAAAATGAGAAAAATGGACTGAACTTGTAGAGGCAGTGTTGACAGTAGTAAATCTTAATGGTATTTGGAGTTAGATTAATTTAGTAAAGTGTAGTTTGTTGATGGTAGAATCCTAAGCATGTGCCATGTCAACATTACAACAAACAGGCCCAACCATACCGGGCAATGCCCGGTATGGTTGGATATCCATACTGGGCAGCACGCCCGGCGTGCTTGCCCACGGTATGGATACTCGAATATCCATACCGGTCCAAAATCCGGTATGGATAATCCATATCCATACCCGACAGAGCCCGGTATGGATACAGAAATATAAGGGTCGACCTGAGGTCGACCCAAAATATCCATACCGGGCCACCCGGTATGGATATATGGGTATCCATACCGGATATCGCCCGGTATGGGTATTTGGGTATCCATATCAGGCTGTATCCGGTATGGATAATCCATATCCATGCCGGGTACCGACCCGACTTGGATATATATTTGAATAAAAAATATTTGTCCATACTGGTCACGTGCCTGGTATGGAAAATTCGCATCCATGTCGGGTACCGATCCGGCCTGGATATATATTTGAATCCGGGCTCAGTTCGGTATTAAACATATTTTTCCATACCGGGCACGTGCCCGGTATGGAAAATCATAAAAATAAAAATAAAAAAAAGGATGATTTTTTTTTAATATTCCACTAAAATTATTCACACATATAAACATTGTAAATATATATTAATGAAATAAAATAACAACATTTAAATTACATTACATGATCCACAATTAAACGTTAATTATGAAATATTAAACTAATTAATACCTCAATACATTATACTAAGATACTATATATTTTATTGGCCAAGCTATGAACGAATTTAATGCATCTTCTACGATTAGTATTTCGTTGGTAGGTCGAGGCAGCGAAATACTAACCAATACTTTCTTGACGGAAACGCGCCAAAAATCTGGACCGAGCTCGAGATGATGAACTTTAGCATAAGGGTCCTTTGAGTCTATTTCTGCTTCAGCCACCACGATTCATTTCCCCACAAATTTAATTCTCCTGTAATTTGTTTATAATTGTCAAATCTTTGATAATCACTTTAACCACAATAACATTTGTTACTAACATTTTATGCAAACAATAGTTATTTTTACAAACACAAATAGAGTAAAGAAGCATGAAAACATGATTATATCCACTTTTGAGAAAACATACATTTGAAAAAAATGAAATTAAAAAGTGTCAACAAATAGATATAAGCAAATTATATCGAAGTTTAGTTGTTTACCGGCTGGGTGGGAGGCATACATGCTAATACTTGAGCTTGATCTATGTTGGGCAAAGTCATGAGTAAATTTGTCAAATTAGCAATTGTTTGCTTCATGGTTGCCATCTCACCATCGACATGTTGTTGATATTGTGTTAAGCTTTGTTTACCAACCACAGATGCTTGTACAATAGATGGTGTTACACCATGGCCCATTCCTCGAACTCTACCTCGATGCTCTCTACCCATAACTTGTGAGACAACATCATTTCCAAGTGAATGCTGAGTTTCTTGATGTAGTGACTCAATTTGTGCCTATAAATGATGTCACATGATATTACATTTTAAAAAAACCATACACATAATATAATAGAATAAACACAATATTTGCGGATGACCAACGTAACATACAATTTTATCAGTAGTTTCCTCATTGACTGCGCTTCCATCTTTATGCTTGTGACTGGCTATCCAAATGTCAACTCTATCTACTTCGGGATCTTCATTCGCAGCCATTTTTTGTGCTCTCTAACATTGATATTGATATCCACAAAAGTATATACAAGTTCGAAAAAGAAAAACTATACACATGTAATATAATCATCACAATATAGTAAAGACTTACCAAATCTTCTCGTAGTCGTGCCATTCCTTTACGACTTGATGTATGCAGAGTACGATTTCTCTTTGACAACTCACTAAAATGCTTACTAGCATCCTGAAATATTGTAAAATTTTATCAAAATCTAATAAACGTTAGTGTTCATGCCAGGTTAAGAATATGAATTGTAAGATTACCGCAAATTTTGGAGACAATCGTTGATTGAAAAATGCTATCCAATCCTGATCACTAATGTTTGATGGTTTCAGCATTTCATATCTTCTGTGTGCATTAGGACCGGGGGGAACATTTCTGATTTGTTTTGTTATTCTACCTTTGTAGTGTCTCCAACACTTGTTCATTGATTTTAACGTATGAACTTTCATTGACTCATCAGCACCAAGTCATAACTGCAATTATAAATTGTTTAAAAGTAATTAAATATGTTGCAAACATAAATATGTAACATGTATATTATAAATAAATGAAACCAGTATATACCTTTATATTCTCCCATACTGTCTCTTTTAAAGATTGTGGTACCTTATCCCAGCTACTATAAGTTATTGGTATCATCTAAGCCTCAATGGCTCCACAACCCGAACTATAGATCACTGAATTTTCTCCAACTGGTTGTCCAACTTCATTAATTTGTATCCCTATGGCTTTCACCTTGGCCATTTTCTCATAATCCAATCGATTAGGACCGCTTCTTTTTCTTTTTTTTTTTCTCCACTGGAGTTACCTGAGAACTGACCAGTCGATGTTCCTTCAGTCGACATCTGAAAATATTATGGAAATAACATATATTAGTATCAACCTCATGGATAACATTATCACCTATATAAAATAATTGATATCAAGTCAATCCATTTTACAGAAATTTGACAGAGTTTCTGCTGTTTAAAATCCTTACCCAAAATTTAGTTCACCTGCAATGTAAATAGCAAAGTAATTTCACAACATATCCAATCACTTCAAAGACCTCGCATATCCACGCAAATGTAAACACAAACAAAATATATACACACAAATTGGAAATAAAATATGAAAATATAATTATAGTTATCAACATTACATGTTTACAATCAATTCCTCACAATCTATCCTAGCATACTTGTCACTATCATCGATATTAGCGTCAAATTCAAACACATCTAACAGTATAGTTTTCATGTACGCATGCTCATCAAACTTCTCTAGATCATGAAAACCTCTCGGAGGTGCTTTTAGGACAACATACCAATTAGAGTTATCATTTTCCCTAGAATAAAACACTTGTGTTGCTTGTGAGGCTAAAATAAAGGGATCTCTATCCCATTTATTTCCACGTGAAGTAAAATTAACTAATGTGAATCCACCTTCTTCTCTAACATCATTCGCACTACCCATCCAATCACATTTAAACAATGGAACACGAAATGCTAAGAAATCCAACAAAACTATTTCCCTTAAAACTCCATAGTAAACCATCTTCTTCACAACTTGAGTACCATCTTTTTCATTACAAACAGTTTCTGCTTCCAGAGAAACACCACTATCTTGTGTAGTTTTCTCACTACTTTTTATGCAGTATCGTTTCCCATTAACAACATAGCTAGAATAGCATGTGACTTGCATACTTGGTCCAAGTGCTAGAAGCTTTAAAGTTGGGGCCATATCTGTGGTATTTGATTCATCGAGAACCTGCTTTGGGAGATTACGATTTAGATTTCCAACGACAAAAAACTTAAGTAAATACATCAACTTATTATAGTATAAGTTAGTTAATTCACCTTATTTCTGAACCATGTTGGAAATTCTCTAATATGTGTCATTTGCAACAAAGTCGGTCTACTTAACAGATTGGGATTTAATTGTTGAAGCTCTTCCAGGTGCATGCTAATAATATCAATATAACCAAATAAGTATAACGTTAATCATTTTAACTAATACGGAAACTATATTCAACTTCAATTTAAACCACTTACTTAATGTATGACATTACTAATGCACTATTCAACAGTATATATATGTGTGCAATTCGTATCATGTCCGTAGAAATCGTTTTTATTGTCGGTGCAGATGTGAGATGTCCTTCCACTACATTTTGAAACACAATATCTTCATTTCTATTGTGTTTCTCACCAACATCTGCTGCTTGTGGTACATACCTACTACAAAATTGCATACATTCATCAGCTAAATAGCATTCAGCTATGCAACCCTCTGGTCATGCACGATTTCTCACATATCCTTTTAACACCTTCATAAATCTATATAATAAATATGTATAAGTAAATGCATGTGTGGGTATCATTAATTAATTGAAATGTGTAAAATAGTGTAAGAATAACCTTTCAAAAGGGTACATCCAATAATATTGAACCGGTCCACATAAGCGAGCTTCTCTTGTTAGATGAATTGTGAGATGGACCATTATATCAAAGAAAGAAGGAGGGAAATAACGTTCAAGCATACACATCGTAAATGCAACCTCATCTTCCAATAAATCTAACTTATTTCTATCTAACACTCTTTAGCAAATTGCATTAAAAAATGAACACAATCGAAAAATGACAATTCTTGGCCCTTTAGGCAAGAGACCTCGTATTACCACCGATAACAAATGTTGCATCAATACATGATAGTCATGGGACTTAAGCCCAACTATCTTGCACTCATTCAATGAAATGCAATTAGATATGTTAGCAGTATAACCATCAGGCAATTTTAAATTGAACAATCTCTTACAAAATTGTTGTTTTTCTACCTTTGATAGAGTGTGTGGTGCTGTAGGTAAATACAGTTTATCTCCATCCTCTTTCATATGAAGGTCTTGTCTAATCCCAATGTCTTCCAGATCTCTACAAGAATTAACACCATCCTTAGTCTTTCCATGGATGTCCAACAATGTACCAATGAGACTCTCACCAATATTTTTTTCTATGTGCATTACATCCAAATTATGACGCAAGCACAAATCCTGTAAAAATCAACAATGATCATTTTAAGGTAATGTTAAATATATTACAAAAAGTAACATTATTTATTGATTTAAAAATCTCACCTCCCAATACGGAAGATCGAAAAATATCGATCTTTTTTTCCATATAGGATGTCCTTTTCTCTTTCTTTTTCCTTTTCCTTTCTTTCCCCAATCATTTTTGTCGACATTGAAATTCAGTCGATGAGTATTCAATGCCTAATACCTGCAATCAATGTGAGAAAACACAGAAATCGAGAAGAAGATAAATAATAAAGAGTCAAGAACCAAACACGAAAAAGGGTTTTTAACGTGGTTCAGGAAGTGTGCCTACGTCCACGACTGTCTCTCTTAAATTCTGCAGAGTGACAGTATGATATTCAATCTATCTTGTTACAATGATTTTAACCCCTATTTATAGGGGAAGAGTTGTTATAGATTAGGAAGCAACAAAATAGGAAAAGAATCATGATTTAATTACACTTCCTAATCGGTTGAATATAATCATGAAACTGCTCCTTAAAATCCGAGATAATGTTGACTGAATTTGAATTTGAATTAACTTCCATATCTGGTGAGAAAATCATGTGAGAGAATCACGATTGGACTAGGTAACTGTCTATTCTGGAAGATACCGTATTAATAGCGTTTTTGAGCGAACTGCTGTCTATGACGGTCTCGAGCTTGAGCTCATTGTTCAGTGAATAGCGAGCTATGTGCAAGTACTGCAAAACAAGCTATGACCTGTCTACGATACGAGCTCATTGCTGCGAACTGAGGAGATTGCTGGACGAGCTGTGGAGCTCGCTGGCTTAAAATTGACACCTGGGCCTTATCTGATGAGTCTTCGTTGGGTTTGACTTTATTGAGCCTTCTATTGGGCCTAAGCTGGACTTTTACCAGCCCATTTAGTGAGTCCGAAAAATACATACAACATTAGCCCCCCAGCTTTCAGTTTGTTTTGCGAACTGGGAGCTTGAGCTTGCTGGTAAAAGCTGGCTTCCTTGGCACGCCAACTTGAATAATTGCTTTCGCGCCCTTTCAAATTCTGTCATATCAGTTCTGACACGTGACGGTCATGCAGAAGGTAACTGAAATGATGCTGGCACGTCCCTTACACGCGCATTAAATGCGCACATCTTTCAACTGACGACTGCATGATTACAAAGCCGTACCTCGCGCTGCACTGTTGGATTTATGACGGTTACATAGTACATAGATCTAACGGTTGGGGTTCGAGCCCGTCAATCTATATAAACTGGTGGAGCCTCTTTTAGTTTCTTCTTTATCTGTCATTTTCTTCCGAAGCCATCAATCAACCAAGTTTAGAAAACTTACTGCTCTTTCACAAGATCAACACTTTCAGTCGCCATTCCTTTCCATTTCATCAAAGAATCATGGTAAGTCTCTATCTATCTTCAAACTTTCAATTTTTGGTTCACTTTGTTGAGTTCATATGATATTGTGCTTGTATTATGCCATTCTTGTGTATGTGATGGTACGAACATACTATGTTCTTGATATTAAACTGTTGCTGTTCTTGGTTTCTTGTTGAACAAAACTTTCCAACTTCTGTTGATTTGATTTTGTGACATATCTGTTTGTAAGCTGACTGTGACTGTTGTTTATGGCCTGTTATGCCTGCAATCTGTAGAAACAGGCACCTGTAGACCATTAGCTCGCAGGTCATTTATTCATAGGTCGAGCCCCCCCCCCCCCCTCTCATTGCATGAATAATCTGTCAAAGAGGAAACTTAGAAAATTTTTAATATTTTAATAGTCTGCCTGCCGTGACCTGATTATAACTCCTTTTGCATAGATGTCTTCAAGTGGAGCTCGTAGTGCTGGTGAAGCATCTCAGGGTGGAAAGTGAACAAAAACTCAACAGCGAGCTGAAAAGGAAACTCACAAAGCTCAACAGCGAGCTGAAGAAGAAAGGGAAGCTCGCAAAACATTCGCTCGCCACCCGTCTTCCATACAAGTCTTCGAACTGGAAGGGATCACTCTTCAGTTCCATATTCCCAGAGGTTGCCGTGCGATGTCACCCACTTTAAAGAAACATGCAGCTTATCCTCCGCAGGGGTATATTGCTGTCAGCACTTAACACCTAGAACACGGGCTGAGGTTCCCAGTTCCTTCCTACTTAATCAGGTTTTTAAACACTGTCAAGCTCGCTCCGTTCTAGTTAACACCGAACTCATATGCGCAGCTGACCTCGTTGGCTCTGGCCTTCCTCAAGAACGGCCTTCGTCCTCCAACTCCCAAAATAATCCAAAGTTTTTACAGTATCAAGGCTCTGAGTACAAAGGCAGGAGAAAAACTCGACGATATCTATTACCTCACAGCTCGTCCATCGGAATACAAGGACCTCTTGCCCCAGGGGGAAGCAAAGGGCAAGTCCAATGTTGAGAAATATAAGGATAGATGGTTCTATGTCTCCTGCCCTTCTCTTGCACGTCTCAACAACTTCAGTTTCATTCTGAAACCAAGTATGTAGAGGAGAAACTTTAGCGAGCTAAACAAAATTTTAATTAATTTTTTTTGACGATTTGCTTTGTAGAACAAAAAATAGACAAGTCTCCTCTCAGCAGCGAGGAGAAAAGGCTCTTGATACGCTCGCGAGCTCGGGTGAGGCCAGCATTAGCAGCAAGTTTAATAATGCTCTTCTTTAGGCTCATGGCCTTGCTCCTTCTGATGACTCTCCACTAATTGATGCCGAGAATGATATATCGAGCATCGGGCAATGCGAGCTTCCTTCCTTCTTCAAGTTCCTGTCCCTACCTCGCAGGTAGAAACTTCTTCAGTCCCTGCCCTAACACAGGCAGAAAGAGCTCCAGCTCGCACTCCCTCCTCCTAAGCAAAGACAGCATCAGCTCCTGCTCTAGCTCGGGCCAAAAAGGCTCCAGCCTGCGCAGCCCCTCTTGTACATGTAGATTCATCCCCCTCCCCAATTCTCACAACTATTTCAGAAGCTCCTCTTCCTGCTTCAATAGTTCCAACATCCGCTGAGGTAGCACCAGCTTCAACTCGCACCCTAGCAGTGGGTGCATCTCAACAAACTGCTCCTTCGGCTCCTGCTCCTTCCTCTGGGCGAACTCCAGCTAACAGGAAAAAACTTACTCTTTTGGAGTGCCCTTATGAACGACCTGTCACAACTCTAGCCCCTTCAGCTGTTCCAACTAAGAAACCTACCCAGGCTCCGACTTCCTCGGCCACTCCGACTAAGCAGCCAGCCGAATCCTCCTCTCCAACTGCTCCGGTCAAACGCCCAAAACCACCTGCTAAGGCCACTGCCCCCTCAGTCGCTGTTCCCAGCGAGGTGCCTGTTAAGGCCACTGCTCCCTCAGTCGCTGTTCCCAGCGAGGTGCCACTTTCCAATATTTTTACAGATCTTTAGCTGGTTCCAGCTTCTAGCTTGCCACCTGGAAAAGGGGATGCTCCTTCTAAGGTTGCTTCCTAGGCAACCCGAGCTGGTTCCAGCAAGAGGGTAACTAAGCGTACCTTCGTTACATGACGTAATACTTTTCAAGTTGAGGAACCTGATGTCCCGGAAGCTGAGAGGACTCCTTCGCCCACAAGACCAGACGTCGAGGTTGGACCTGGGGGAGATACTTAACTTCCTTCCTCGACAATTGGACACCGATTATGTATACTCATGCAAGGTCCTAGAGAATAAGTTCCTTAAAGGCATAGAGCTGGACGAGTTCGCAGCTCGTCATTCCATGCTGGTAAGCTATTTTTCTCTATCTTTTGGCCTCTTTACTTTATTGCATATTAACTTGTAAAATTTTCAGGATGCCCTTGCTGCAATGAAGCAAAAGAGACTGACCAAAATTACTGAAGACCGAATAATGAATCTCGAACTGGAGCTGGAGGCTGCTAATGAGGAAATAGCTCGGTTAGCTGAGAAAATCATAGAGAGCTTTGAGGCACAGATGGTTACGACAAATAATGTTAGACAGACTGCTGAGGAAGCTCTACTGAAAATGGAAGAAAAACGCAACATGTTAAGGGAAGTGCTGAAGCAGTCTGATCAGCAGGCTGAGCTAGCCCAGAAACAAGCTGAGGACCATGAGGCACAGTTAGCTACAGCGAACAATGCTAGGCAGACTGCCGAGGAAGCTCTACGAAGAGTGGGAAGTGAACGCAACACGTTTAGGAATGAGCTACACCAGCTGAGAGAAGAGCTAAGGCAATCTGAGCAGCGGGCTGAGCTGGCCCAGCAGCGAGCTACAACCGCGGAGGATAAAATTGAAGTGCTCGATCGTCAAGTCAAGGCTGCAGCGGAGCGAGTTGAGGCTGCTGAGAAGCGGACTGAAAAGGTAGAAGCCGCTGTTAAACGTGCTGAGGAGGCTGCAACTAAACGGGCTGAAGAGGCAGAAAGCTGAGTCGAAATGGTTAGGCAACAAGTAGGGGAAGTCATTCGGCGAGCTAAGGCTGCAGAGCAGCAAATAGAAGCCATGAAGCTAGAGGCTGAGGAGATTAATCGACATGCAGATAACGCCTTTGAAGAGCTGACAGTCTTCAGAGAAAAGTCTGCTCAAGAATTGGAAGTGCAGGTTGCTGAAGCAAGGGACGAGGCTGAGGAAAGAACAGACTGTAACTTTCTCTACACGCTTTGGACGTCCCATCCAGAGATGGATTTTTCTATCTTTGGGGATGTGGGACTTGAAATCGTAGAGGAGTTTAAAGCAAGGGCTACCTCGTCGTTAGTTGATCCAATTTTTTCAGTAGAGGAAGCTCCTGGTGCGACCTCCCAATCTGAACTTGCTGGCGACCTCGAGCTTCCTAGCTCGTCTCCCCTCCGTATTCTTCAAATTCTAGATCCTTCAGCTCAAAGCATAGATCCTCCAGCTCTAAGCTAGCATTTTGTTTATCTTTTATAATTTTTTCTTCTTCTATTCCTATACTTTCTATTTTTTCATTTGTAAGGAACATTTTAAACTTAATTAAATTCCCTTCATCATTTCTTTCGTGTTGAATGTATTTGGGTTATTATAGCATATCTTATGATCAACTTACAAGTTATCATGTTTTTTGAGAACTGATTGTTAACAGGCTTGAAATTTGATACAATAACTTAAGCAATTGCTTCATTTAAAAGTTAATAAAATCTTCTTAATAATATAGCGAGCTATACATAGACACTTAGTCACCTGCTTTTTAGGCTCTTTATTAGCGAGCTATGCAGAGGTACATAACTTCGTCTGCTTTTTTGGTTCTTTTATTAGCGAGCTATGCAGGGGCACTTAGCAATCTGCTTTTTAGGCTCTTTATTAGCGAGCTATACAGAGACACTTAGCCATCTGCTTTTTAGGTTCTTTTTATTTTAGGCAAGCTATGCAGGGGTCGTCACCTCGCTTGCCTTTTATGCTCTTTATTAGCAAGCTATGTAGGGGTACATAACCTTACTTGTTTTTTTGGCTCTTTTATTAGCGAGCTATGTAGAGACACTTAGTCATCTGCTTTTTAGGCTCTTTTTTATTTCAGCGAGCTATGTAGGCGTCGTCATCTTGCCTGCTTTTTAGGCTCTTTATTAGCGAGCTATACAGGGGTACATAACTTCGCCTGCTTTTTTGGCTCTTTTATTAGCGAGCTATGCAGAGGCACTTAGCCATCTGCTTTTTAGCTTTTTAGCGAGCTATGCATGGGTCGTCATCTCGCCTGCTTTTTAGGCTCTTTATTAGCGAGCTATGCAGAGACACTTAGCCATATACCTTTTAGGCTCTTTTTTATTTTAGGTGAGCTATGCAGGGGTTGTCACCTCAACTGCTTTTTAGGCTCTTTTATTAGTTTTAGTGAGCAGCGAGCTAATCAGCACGGAGCTTGTTAACTTGGTGAAATAATGAGCATCATGAGGGAAAATGGAACTTTCATTTTCTGTGTTGTTGAATTATGGGTAACAAATAAAATTACTGATAATATGGTCGTAGATGCTCGACATTCCAAGTTCGAGGGACCTTCGCTCCATTTGTGTTGGTCAAATGATAAGTTCCATTTCCCAAGTTTGCCTTGATGATATAGGGTCCTTCCCAATTTGGGCCTAAGGACCCATCACTGGGTTTGTGAGCTCCAGGCAGAATGAGACGCAGTACTAGGTCTCCCACATTGAATCTGCGAATTTGAGCATACTTGTTATAGTACCTCGCTATTCTCTGCTGATAGATAGCTACTCTTAACCTGACGGTTTCCCTGAGTTCTTCAAGCAAATCTAAGTTTGCAGTGAGTAGCTGATCATTGTTATTTGGATTGAAGGTCGCTCTTCGCTGCGAGGTGACCTCTAACTCAGCTGGGATCATGGCCTCAGATCCATATACCATTGAGAAAGGTGTCTCGCCTGTAGTGCCGCGAGCTGTGGTTCTGTAAGCCCACAATACCTTCTGAAGCTCATCTACCCATGCTTTTTTCTTTGCTTCCAGTTTCATTTTCAGGTCTGCTTGATAATCTTGTTGACAGCTTCAACTTGGCCATTGGCTTGTGGATGGTCCACTGCTGAGAAGCTCTTCACAATCTTTAGCTCGTTGCAGAACCTAAGAAACTGGTCGCTGCTGAACTAAGTCCCATTATCCGCACGATCTGTTACGGGACCCCAAACTTGCAAATGATATTACTCCACACGAACTTCTCAATCTTTGTTGTGGAGATTTCTGCCAACTCTTTTGCTTTTGCCCACTTGGTAAAGTAATCCACCGTGACTACAGCGTGTTTGCATCTTCCACGTGCCATTGGTAGAGGCCCGATCAAATCCATCCCCCAAATCGCAAAGGGCCACGGAATCACCATTTGTTGGAGAAAAGCTGGTGGAGCTCGTGGAACTTGGGCAAACCTCTGACACTTATCACACTTTTTTACTAAGTTGATAGCGTCCTGCCTCATGGTGGGCCAATAAAAACCTTGACGAAGTGCCTTCTAAGCTAGGGATAGCCCCCCAGCGTGATTCCCACAATGGCCTTCGTGTATCTGCCTAAGCACTATTTCACACTCAAGGCCATCAATGCATCTTAAAAGTGGAGCTGAGAACCCCTTCTTGTATAGTGCATCATCATAGATGCAATATCTGGCTGCTCTAGCTCGCAGACGCCGGGCTTCCAGCTTGTTACTTGGCAGTTTTCCATCCTGCAAATAATTGAGAATTGAGCTCATCCAGGAATCGGGCTGCACAGTTATGGCCATCAGTGAATTCTTCTCTTCCGTACTTGGAGTTGGTAGAAATTCAACTCGAATCGCCCCAGGAAAATCTGCATCTCGTATGGTCGCGAGGCAAGCTAGTGCATCTGCATGTGAAGTTTTGAGCCCATGGGATCTGCTTCATCTCATACCTCTGAAACGCACCTAGCAGCTCGTGAACTTTTTGGAGGTAAAGGGCCATCTTCGGTCTCTTGGCCTAATACTCCTCCAATATGTGGCAGACAACGAGCTGCGAATCGCTGAAGACTTTCAATCGCTCAGCTCGCATTTCTTTAGCCAAACGCAGTCTTGTGAGCAGAGCTTCATACTCAGCCTCATTGTTTGTTGCCTAGAAGCCAAACCTCAAAGCACAAAGGATTTTGTAACCTTCAGGGCTGATCAGTAGAATTCCAGCTCCAGCCCTCTGCTCGCTGGATGATCCATCAACATAGAGCTCCCAGGTCGAACCTTCCGAAGATTCAGCTTTATCATCCACAGGTCCTGTAAACTCTGCAATAAAATCTGCCAGGGCTTGTGCTTTGATGGCCGTCCTCGGCTTAAACAGGATTCAAACTGTGCGAGCTCCACTGCCCATTTCAACAATCGGCCTGAGGTGTCCGCCTTTTGTAGAACTTGTTTCAGCGGGTACTGGGTGAGGACTTCAATTGTATGAGCCTGAAAATAAGGCCCTAGCTTTCTTAATGCGATCACAGGCAATAGGCGAGTTTCTCCATCTAAGAATACCTAGTTTCAGCATCTTGCAGCCTTTTGCTTACATAGTAGATCGAAAGCTACGTCTTTTCTTCTTCCCTCACTAGCGCAACACTTAGAGCTTGCTGAGACACCCCTAGGTACAGAATCAACTTTTCTCCTTCTTTAGGCTTAGCAAGGAGTGGAGCTAGCCCTATGTATTCCTTCAACTGCTGAAAAGCTGTTTCGCATTGCTCAGTCCACTCGAAACTCTTTGCCTTTTTCAGAATGTCAAAGAATGGGATGCATTTATCTGTGGCTTTTGAAATGAATCTGCTCAGCGCCGTGACCTGGCCATTAAGGCTCTGCACATCTTTCACTCTAGTAGGCGACCTCATGTCGATCAGTGCTTTGATCTTCTCGGGATTAGCCTTAATACCCCTATTAATCACCATGAAGCCCAGAAACTTCCCAGAATCTACTCCAAATGCACACTTGAGCGGATTTAACTTCATCTGGTAGCTCCTCAGAATCTGAAACATCTCTCCCAGGTCGCGTACATAGTCACCTATCTGCTTGGATTTTACTAGCATATCATCAACATAGACCTCCATGGTCTTTCTAATTTGCTCCTCGAACATCATGTTCACCAAGCGTTGATAGGTCGCTCCAGCGTTTTTCAACCCAAAGGGCATCACCTTGTAGCAATATAACCTCCAATCGGTCATGAATGAAGTGTGCTCTTCGTCCTAGGGTTTCATTGGGATTTGGTTATATCCCGAATATGCGTCCATGAAGCTCAGAAGCTCATGGCCAGTTGTAGCATCCACGAGCTGGTCTATCCTCGGCAGGGGAAAACTGTCTTTAGGGCACGCCTTGTTCAGGTCAGTGAAGTCGATGCAAGTTCTCCATTTCCCGTTCTTTTTCTTCACCAGTACAAGATTGGCGACCCATGTCGGGTAGTAAGCTTCTCTGATGAATTTGTTAGCCAGTAGCTTATCTACCTCATCTTTTAGTTCTAAGTAACGTTCACCTGTCATTGCCCTTCTCTTCTGACGAACTGGCTTGAAGTGAGAATCAATATTTAATCTGTGAGACATCACTTTCGGATCTATCCCCACCATGTCCTCATGGTTCCATGCGAATACATCCAAGTTTGCTTTCAAGAAGTCAACGAGCTGGGTTCTCAGTTCTGGTGCTAAACCTCTTCCCAGCTTCAGGCATCTTTCTAGATCAACCTTACTGACTTGTACATCCTCCAATTCTTCAACTGGCCTTGTAGCTCGGTTTGCATCCACCTCACGAGGGTCCAGGTCATGATTGATTCATTTCTCAGTCATAGCTCGTAGCTCACCCCCTGAGACCACGTTCACCTTCTTTCGTCTTACGCCTATTTTTTCTATGTCTTTATAGCAGCGCCGGGCTAAGTGCTGCTCTCCTCGAACACATCCGATGCTATTAGGAGTCGGGAACTTGACTGTAAGAGTTCTGGTCGAAGTAACCACATCCAACTCGTTCATGACAGGTCTCCCCAGGACCACATTATTAAGAAATCTGTCAGAGTTGTTGCCTGACGACCTGCCTCCCCAAGAGTCAACGACAACTTAATCTGGCCTACTGGTACTACAACATCTCCAATGAAACCATATAAAGGCTCTAAGAACAGTCTCATTTGTTCTGTTCGCAGCCCCATCTGGTCAAAACAGCTCCTATACATCAAGTTCACCGAGCTTCCAGAGTATCAATCATGATGCGCCTAACTTTCACATTACTGATCTTGGCTCGAATAACCAGTGCATCATTGTGAGGCCAGATCACTCCTCTAGCATCTTCATCAGTAAATACAATCTCGTTCGAGGTCGACTTCGCCCTTTTTGCAGGTCCTTCCGACCCTTTGACCTGGAAAGTGTGATTCGCCTCCCGGACGTATCTCTCATGCTATCGGTTGGAGTCACATGCGATATGGGGGCCACCATGAATGGTAAAAATGGTTCTCATCGCAGGCTTATGCTCTGGCTCGGGAGCTCGCTGGGGTTGTTGCTGATGTGTTGGCTGTTGTTGGTGAGGTCGTTCCTGTTGAGGTTGCAATCTTTCAGGTCGTTCCACATAATCTCTCAAACGACCTCTCCTGATCAATTTTTCAATGACGTCCTTCAACGCTTAACAATCCGAAGTATTGTGCCCGACCTCATTATGATAGACACAAAACTTGCTTCTATTTCTTTGATGAACAGGGGCTCTCAAAGGATAGGGCTTCCCGAAGTCCTCTCTGTTCTTTTCTGCTGCAAAGATCCTGTCTTGTGAGTCTGCTAGGATGCTATAATGCTCATAGCGACCTTGACGCTGAGGTCGCTCATTCCTTGGCTCTCTCCTTGCCTTTTTAGCAATCTGATTACTTGAGCTACTGTTTCTACCTTCCTCGTTCTTGCCATTGTTTCTCCTCTTTGGCTGGCTGGAACTGCCTGTTTCATTCTTCTGATTTTGCTTCTTCGGGTCAAAGGTCTCTTCCCACCTAATCTCCTTCGTAGCTCGCTCATAGAACTCTCCCAGATCCTTCACTGGGGATTTGTAAATGCTTTCGTATAGTTTCCCATCCTTTCGCAACCCAGCTGAGATCGCTGTCAGTATGCTCTCATCTGACGGGTTCTCAACATTCGTGACCTCGCGTCTAAACCTGGTGATGTATTCCTTTAACGACTCACCCTGACACTGGAAAATAGTAGCTAGGTGGCAGGATGGAGCGAGTTGCCTTCTTAGTGCCCTGTACTGGCCAACGAACTTCTGTTGGGATTCCTCCCAACTACCAATGCTGCTGACTGGGAGATTCCTTAACCATGTCCTTGGAATGTCCCCCAGAGTAGCTGGGAGTACTCGGCACTTCACCATAGGATTACTTGTTTGCAGGTCCATCTGAACGTTGAAGGTGTCAAGATGGTCATAGGGGTCACTGTCCCCGTTGTATTGCTGGATATTCAAGATCTTGAACCTTTGAGGGAGAGGCTACGTCTCAATTTCCCTCCTCTACTTGTGGATCTCGGAGTTCGTATCTCTTCTTGTGGTCATGACTTGGGGAAGGATGCTCTGGGTCATACCTTTCATGCTCTTCAAGCCAACCCTCAGGCTGATGGGACCCCGCATGTCTCCCATGCACCTCATCAACATTCCGAGCTACAACTCTGACTCTTTCGTGCCCAACCTCTGCTCGTTGGCGTCCATCACCCTTGCTCAATCTTACGATAAGGCTAGCTGGGCGAGTGACCTCCCTTTCTTCGCAAACAGGGTGTCCAGCTCTAGAACGCGTATTGGAGGAGCGAGCTGAACTTGCAGGTCGCGGGACTTCCCTTGCTGGCCTTTCGGGTACCTGCATCGCTTCATACTGTTGGGGCACATGCCTTGGCGCTTGAATCTCAACCCTTGGTACATTCTTCATTTGAGCCTGCACCAATATGTTGACAGCCTCTGTGAGCTGTCTGACCGTATTCTCCAATGCCTCTTGTCTCTGATGCCACACCTGTTGCTCATCAACTACTGGGGCCACCGGAACAGGTTGAGGAGGTAAGGGTGGCACGGCTGTTGCAGTACTGATCGCTTGACCATAGGACGTCCCTGCTGCATGCATGAGTGCACCTTCCACCTGTTGTGCATCATGCTGATGGTGACTGGGTTGGCTCTCTACTTGGTCAGCCCTTGAACCCATATACTTGGTTTGTTTGGTTCTTGCCATATTGTCAAAAATCAATGAATTGCAATGGAAAAGATTGCAGTTAGGTCCTCATTCTAGCCCCAAAATATCGACGTTGAAATTCAGTCGACGAGTATTCAATGTCCAATACCTGCAATCAGTGTGAGAAAACATAGAAATCGAGAAGAACATAAATAATAAAGAGTCAAGAACCAAACACGAAAAAAGGTTTTTAACATGGTTCAGCAAGTGTGCTTACGTCCACGGCTGTCTCTCTTAAATTCTGCAGAGTGACAATATGATATTCAATCTATCTTGTTACAATGATTTTAACCCCTATTTATAGGGGAAGAGTTGTTACAGATTAGGAAGCAACAAAATAGAAAAAGAATCATGATTTAATTACACTTTCTAATCAGTTGAATATAATCAGGAAACTGTTCCTTAAAATCCGAGATAATGTTGACTGAATTTGAATTTGAATTAACTTCCATATCTGGTAAGGAAATCACGTGAGAGAATCACGATTGGACTAGGTAACTGCCTGTTCTGGAAGATACCGTATTAATAGCGTTTTTGAGTGAGCTGCTGTCTATAGCGGTCTCGAGCTGGAGCTCATTGTTCAGTGAATAGCGAGCTATGTGCAAGTACTACAGAACGATCTATGATCTGTCTGCGATACGAGCTTGTTGCTGTGAGCTGAGGAGATTGCTGGGCGAGCTGTGGAGCTCGCTGGCTTAAAATTGACACCTGGGTCTTATCTGATGGGCCTTTATTGGGTTTGACTTTATTTAGCCTTCTATTGGGCCTAAGCTGGACTTTTACCAGCTCATTTAGTGAGTCCAAAAAATACATACAACAGTTTTCAATTTCCGCACATGCAAATCGAACTTGTTTACCATCAAGAATCTCTAGAGGATCATCCATTTATTCTTTCCCATTAAACCACGATTTCTTCTTTCGAAAAGCATGATTCTTTGGAAGAAATCGTTGATGACCCATATACACATTCTTATTACTATATTTCAATCTTTGAGAATGTACATTCAACCCATATATAGGACAAACATATTCACCTTTTACACAACATCCTGCTAAGTTTCCATACGCAGGGAAATCATTGATGGTCCACATTAAGATAGCTTTTAAGTTGAAAGAGGACTTAGTAGATGAATCATACACTTGTACTCCCGAGTGCCATAACTCCTTCAAATCTTCAATAAGTGGCTGCAAGTGTACATCAATATCATTCCCGGGTTGTTTTTTTTCCTGGAATCAATAGTGTTAGCATCAAATTGTCTTTCAACATACACTTCCAGGGAGGTAGATTGTATGTAACTAACACGACCGACCAACAACTATAAGAGGTGCTTAGGTTGCTAAAAGGATTAAATCCATCCGCAGCTAAACCCAACCTCAAATTGCGTGGCTCTGAAGCAAAAGATGGTCATTTCGTATCTATAGTCTTCCAAGCTTCAGAATCAACGGGATGCCGCATCTTTCCATCTTAGCTTTTATGGGTAGAATGTCATCTCAAGTCATTAGCCATTTCTGTTTATGTAAACATTCTCCTAAATCGTCGTATGATTAGAAAGTATCGAAGTATTTTAGCCGGTACTACCTTATGAATTTTTTTCGTAACTTCGTTTACTTTCCATCTACAAGCACCACATTTTGGACATTCTTCATGATGCTCCAATTCCTTTCTAAACAAACAACAATCATTTATACATGCATGGATTTTCTCATACCCTAAATCAAACACTTTCAACAATTTTTTTGTTGAGTATAATGATTCTGGTAGAACATTAGCTGACGGCAACATATCTCGAACGATATTAAGAAGCACATCAAACCCTTTATCGGATAGACCATAAGTAGCTTTATGTTTATATAAAGCTACAATAGCCGATAATTTTGTATACTTTGAACAACCTTCATATAAAGGAGTTTCAACATCTTCCAAAATAGCAGTTATATCTTCCTCTCTTACTTTAACATCCGGTTCAACATTATAATGAGTTTCAAGATTTGCATCATTATACATTCTAAATGTATTTGAAGTGTTTTCAACATGTGTGGAAGTTGTCAGGGGTTTCCCATGCATGAACCAAGTTGTATACTGAGGATCCATCCCATTAATGACCAAGTGTTCATACACTATCTTAGTGTCATGATACCTCCCATTGAGACATTTTATACAAGGGCAAGGGATAAAACCAGAATTTATTGAATGTTTGTTCGCAGCCTCAACAAATTTCTTAGCTCATTCCCTATATTCTTTTGATACTCTAAAAAGTTGAAAAACAAAAGAAAAAATTATTAAAAATACTACAAGTTTAAATCTTAAGCCTTAATTTAATGAGTTTAGGATATTAACCTTGAAAATTTTAACCACTCATTTTCCACCATTTTCGCATTTAACGCTAAAAAACAAAACACATAACAACATAATGTTAAACTAAATTAATTTATAAAAGTTCCAAATAATGAATCATTATACACCAATGAATAATTAATAACATGTATTTATCCATTCTTATCCATTATCTTTAGCCTCAAATTCTATTTGAAATCTAGTAAATATGAAATTTCTAAAACAAATAAGTATATACTATACTTCCACTATGCAAGTTTCATATTCAATAAAACAATATGTAATTATACCATCATAATCATTAATAACACCACAAAACGATTATATGTTTTTACGGATGGCTAAAAATCAATAAGGACTCTATTTGATAACGAAAACTGTAATTAAACAATAACTCCAACTCATAAAATTTCCCACAAACATCATATATACGTCATATCATCATCCAAAATTCAAAATGTAAAAAAAATATATACTCGTAATAATTCTAAACTCAACTATTGTAGATCTAAGAATCCCACTTCCACTACTAGTTCACATTCAATACTATTTTTATTTTTTATTTTTTATAGACGTTACATAATTTGTTTATGTTCAATAACTATTGTTATAATAAAAAAAAATAAAATTATGTTATAACCAATATATATATATATATTAATATCTTTAACAAATTCAACAAATCAAACAACACTTTAAAAGGAAAGTTTGACTTAAAATTACATACATTTGAAAGTAAAATATTGGTTGCACTAATTTTATTTCGATTATGATGATTCTAATAGAGGTGGTACTATTGCCACCCTAAAAAGTTATTGGCACACTAATGTTTTAATAAAATTTGTTATTGTTAAAATAACCATAAATACAATACAATTACTTAAAAGGACAAAACCATATGCTATGGTTAAAAAAAAAAAAAAAGATGGACAAAACTATATGCTATGGTTAAAAAAAAAAAAGGATAAAACTATATGCTATGGTTAACAAACTAAACATTTTCTTGGCATCTACACCCAATTTATTATAAACACTAATAATTTATAAAAATAAAAATTAATATCACAATAAAAAATTTAATTTTCACTTTTAATAATATGAATGAATGAAAATTGTTAAGTTGAATTTTAAATACTACTATACTTTTGTTGTAACTTGTATTATTGTTTTCTTATTGAATAAAAATCAAATCTCTAAAAAGGAAAAGTAGTCAAGTTTGTTTTTTATTTTAAAAAAAGTGTAATACTATAAATTAGGCAACACATGGTTCTAACATACCAAAAATCATTTTTAATTTGAACTTTGTTTCATAAGTGGTTTTTGTTGTATTTCATTTAACAAAGTTTTCTTTGAGGTATTTCATCAAACAATTTTTTGACATCTATTATAAATGTAATAAAATTATGTTATAATTAGTTTATGTTCAATAACAATATATATAGCTTAAAGCCAATATTATATTGTGAAATAAAGTTTATGAAAACAATTAATGAACAATAATACAAAAGTATATTTTGAAATTCAAGACAAGAACTACATGTTGTTCAAATCCAACTCAACATTTCATTCACAATCCACCTCACTAAAGTCCAAACTCAACATCAACATTTTGAACTCAACATTCCAAACTCAACATTTCGAACATAATTAACCACACTAAAATTCATACTCAAAAATGCAATTAAACAATAACTCCAACTCATAAATTTTTCCACAAACATCACATATACATCATATCATCATCCAAAATACAAAATCCTAAATATTTGTACCTAAAAATTCTAAATTCAATATTTCGAACACAATCCACCACACAAAGTGCATACCTCTTTGATAAATTACTTCAAATAGCGTAGGAGGATCCAATCGACGAAGATAATGTTCCCAAAATGGCACAAGATGGGCAAATAAGCTGCAAAAATATATATATATATATGTCAAAAATTGAAAAAAAAAATTGTGACGACCAGACTGCCGCTCCGGTCGGTCGGACGGTAGTCCGGCCATCCCATTCCCCTCCATGAAAGCCTCCATATGAAGACCAAGAAGTTGAAGAAGAAGAAAAGGAGAAGAAGATGGACCTTAGAAGAAGAAGAGGACACCAAGAAGAAGAACCACCGTGCGAGAAGGCGAAGACAAGGACAATGCATGCGTCACCGGCGGGTCGGTGATGGGGAGTGACAGCGGTAACTCCGGATGACGACTGGTGGGTTGGGAACGGTGATGGCAGCGGCGGCTAGGGTTTGTAGAGAGAGAATGAGTGAGAAAGAGATAGAGAGAGAAAGAAAAGTGGGGGAAATGGGGTCACGGGTACAAAGTTAAATACCCAGTTTATCCATACCGGGCGGGTTGGGCGCCTGGTATGGATAAATCCTGGGTTTTAAAATTTTTAAAAAATTTTGGATTATCCGTACTGGGTGCCTGATCCGCCCGACATGAATAATCCGTAATCCATACCGGACGGGTCGGGCGCCCGGTATGGAATTTATAATTTTTTTTCCGTTGTAATCCATACCAAGCGCCTGACACAGCGAGGTATGGATAATCCGCAATCCATACTGGATAGGTCGAGCGCCCGGTATGGAATTTATAATATTTATTACCGTTGTAATCCATACTGGGCGGATCGGGTGCCCGGTATGCATTACAACGGTCATATATATTATAAATTCCATATTGGGCACTCGACCCGCCCGGTATGGATTACGGGTTATCCATACTGGTTGGGTCGGGCGCCCGGTATGGATACTGAGTATTTTTAAATTGTTAAAAATGATACTCATATCCATGCCGGGCGACGTGGCGCCTGGTATGGATATATTATTTTCCATTACAGGGCGCCTTTCGCCCAGTATGGATACTGTCAAAATAAATTTTTTATTATTTTCGCTGATTATCCATACCGGGCCTTTAGTGCCGATATGGATACTCCGGTATTATTGCCCTGTTTTGTTGTAGTGCAACTAAACACATACACAAAACCTCATGCATGTATACATAGTCCATAAGTAATATAATGATGTGTGAGATCGTTCCCACGAAGATTATGAAACCAAATTTGCTACGTTCTAAAATTATATCAAAACTACCCTTATTGAGCGTGAGATTTGAGATTTGCAAATGTAGCACTAAAACCAACAACTAAAAACAAGATTCTTAACCAATGGAATAAAGCTCAAGGATTACAAATTTACCTACCAATTCACTAAACCTAAATATCCATCATTTCCATCCTATCATCACCAAATCCTTAATTAAGTAATCCCTAATTCTGCATGCATCTTCCGATAGTCTAGTGGAGTTACTTAACTTTAACTAATCCACTATATTCCTATGAGAATTAACTAAGTCAAATTCATTAAGCTTAGAGTATGTGTTGTTGATTACACTAATAACATCAGTGTATTCCTATCTTATGCCATTTATGTCACTTTACCCTTAAGTCTAAATACATACATCGCTTTTCCAAATTCGATATGATTACTAATACACCTAATTAGTGATCAATTAATTAGGAATATTAAGAGAGAATCGAGTGAAAGATTCAAATAATGAAGTGGATTTTGATAATATTAACAAGGTTGAGTTATACGGTTGGGTTACATTGTAATCCTAGAAATATAAGTTTTAACACATCATGGTACAAGACAATGCACTCACAAAATAACCATACATCATTAATACAAAATTAATCTAGAGAGAGAGAAAGAGATTCTGATGGGTTAGGAGGTCCTTTTCTCTTCCAAAAAGCTGACTCCCCTTCTTCCAATTGATGAATTCAATCTCCTTCAAGCTTTCTCTTTGGTTGAATGGTCAAGGTGTGAAGATAGTGAAGATTCTTGCACCAAAATAGTATGGTCGATGGTGTACTACTCTCCAAGACTCCTCCCGAGTTGCCAAACCCCTATTTTGATATCAAAATGGTCTATTTATACATGGTGAATAGCAAATTGTTCAGGTGACCTGAAGGCAACCAATGTCCTGCTTGATCATGACATGGTTGCCTAAGTTGTTGACTTTGGGCTATCAAAATTTCTCTCTGATCACCCACTTAGTACGGCTTCTCAAATTGAACTTAGCTCAATTGGGATAAGAACTGTTGGCTAATATTGCACTAGGTAAATAGTTTATAAGTTATGTTTGGTTTTTTATAACATTACATTACCACTGAACATTTACAATAATTAACATAATAAATCCACATGCTTTCTAGAGTATGGTGTCGGCAATGAAGTATCCATCGTAGGAAACGTGTATAGCTTTAGAATTATCTTGTTGGAGATATTCACTGGAAAATGCCCAACCAATAGCATGTTGGTGATGGGCTATTTCTACATGAACTTGTGAAGATGGCATTGCCATAAAGGGTGATGGAGATTGTTGAACCTTCAATGGTGCTAGAAGTCAAAACCGGCAACAACGATGTTGAAAAGTTTGCAAGGCATACTAAAGAAAGAAGAGACAGAATTCAGGAGCACTGCTTGGTTGGTGTTTTGAGAATCGGACTTATCTGTTCAACGGAATCTCCAGCTGAGAGGATGGAGCTATATTACAGATGCTGTAGCAAAGTTAGGTGCTGTTAGGAAGAACTTTCCTGGTAGGAGGACTGTATTTAATGTATTAGAGTTAGTTTAATTAATCTTCAATAATCACATCGCCTTAAGCACAATGTTTTTCAAGAGCTAGAACAAGACAACAACAAGGTTGAATTACGGATAACGAAGAGTTTTTCTAACAATTTGTTCTAGCTCTTCTTTTCTATCTTGAGGACCACTGTGAATCTAAAAATACTGGAAGCATACAATGACAACACATCACATTTGTCATCTTTCAGGATTAGAAGAGTGTATACAACTGCCAAGAGCAACAGAATTTTAGGAATCAATGAGCTGCTGGTATCCAGATTAGTTCAAACCTATAAAGATTGCATGCAATTGTAGATACGCGCCAACAACTTGTTCCTATTCTAATGACAGGGTAGTGGTGTGTAGTAAACTGCTGCCAGTATCAAGGAAGAAAATCTTTACATAGCTTTGGCACTGCGAAAATGAAACACTACACGTTAATGGTTTCATAAAGGATACTCAAACATCCATAATGTTCCGTTGTATATCGACTGAATTTCAGTTTTCTGACATTCCAAAAGTCTGATACGAGGTAAGTGGACTTGGACTTGCTCATGAATGATAAAATTGTCATTTGCATGAAAACTTTTGCAGTTATGTGTCTATCTCCTTGGATAAACTCCGTGGAAGTCTGCTAATAACATTCTCATCCACGATTTTATAGTGCTTGGATAATCTTTTATGGACCATTCCACAATATCTATCCACATGTTCTTCATATCTACTGTACAAGGCCGGAACTGTGATGGATGAGAGGGCTCCTGTCGCCAAAATAACGACAAATATGTGAAACAAAACATTTTAGTTTTATATGTAATAAGCTGGATTATATTAAATGACAAGATGGCTCCTTTACTAACAAAAAATTATTAAAAATGTGTTGTCCAATTCACTTGTGCTGGAGCTTAAATAGGCATGCTGCACAACTGTTATGATGTTGAAGGGAAACCATGAGTTTTTGTGATCAAAGCTTCAAGCAGGTATTAATATCCCTCTCCTTCACTATGAGAAAGCACTTCACGACACCATGTGAATATCAATGGCAGCTTCAAGCAGGTATTAAGCAACCAAACAAAGATTTCAAATAACAAAAGGCCAAACAGTTTATGATTCATTGCATATTGCATTGACAGACAACGGATGATCGAGCATACCAATATAGGCTAGTGTGAAGAATGAGAAGTAAATCCCAATAGCAGAAAGAAGCCATAGACAGACCATCACCTGTCACAATGACAACAGTTTGGTAAGATAGTAAGCTCATCTAGCTCAGTCAACAACATATACAGTCGTTGGTTTGCATCTCCATAAATCAACTATTCTTTAAAATGTTAAACCCTGGTACGAAGGTTTAGTATGTAAACCTATCTTCTGTAAAGAATTACCTGTCTCCCTCCCTTGCTCTCACTTCTCTCATTTCACTCAATTCTAGTTAAGTCTTGCTTTGCAGAATTGTTACTTTATATGCACTGACACTGGTAATTTTCATGCCTTCATCTTTTCTTCTTTGTATAATATTTACTAATTTTATTTTCATTGATGCATAACTTTTATAATAAATCTTTAAGTCGCAAACGAGGATGCTCGACCAAGGTTCCAATACTTCAACAACATGCTATAGAACTTGGATCCTCACCACTGAATCTTTACTGACCTGAAAAAACAGTCTAAAATCCTTTCCAAGAGTGATGTCATGAGCCACAAAGAACAAATAATTCACTTTAACACGAAATGACGCTGCAGCATTATTAACCATTTCCTCTGACAATTCTAACTCCGGTAACCTAAACAACATTACAATCAACAGCAGCAAGACATCGGAACAAACAGACAAGAATGGTGATCCAGATCTCTCAACTATGAGCCAGGCAACAGTAGCTACAACAATAACTCCAAATGAAACATGCCTTTGCTTCCACAAGAGCACATCAGTAGCTTAAGAAAACAATAATCAAGATTTAGTCAAATAGAAAACCAACATATCAATCAGCATGCTCATCATTGCATCATCGAATAAGTAGTACTACTACAGCAATGACAACAATTTCGACAATGAATTGAACTCAGCAACACCATAACTCCAACCACCTAATGTTCCCTCACGAAAATAAGCATAACTCAAGACCGTAGTACAACTTCCTAATTCCAATTCCCTTGCGCACGAAAAGCTGTTAAAAAATTTATGATACAAGTCGCTATTCCCGTTTGCATTCTCCAAGGACGTAGTTGGGTGAAGGCTAGGGTAGGCTCAAGCCTGCGCCTACCCTGCCCCACTTTGTATTTTTTTTTTTTTAAAAAAAAAATTATAAAACTATACATATCTTAAAAGTTATTAATACTTTATTTTTTCATTTATTAATTCTTTTAATACTAAAATGAATGTATATTTATTCCAAATCTATTGCATTTATTACTTTTTGTTTATATTTACATTTTTATTTAAATATTACATGTATAATAATTTTGTTTTATGTAAAATTTTACTTAAGTTCTGCACATTTCGCTTTTTTTATCTTGTCATAATATTGGATGCATAGTATATTACTAAAATTTAATATCTTTTAGTGTTTTTTCTAATGTACTCTTTTGTTATATGCATTTTTCGGACTCACTAAATGGGCTGGTAAAAGTTCAGCTTAGACCCAATAGAAGGCTCAATAAAGTCAAACCCAACGAAGGCCCATCAGATAAGGCCCATGTGTCAATTTTAAGCCAGCGAGCTCCACAGGTCGCCCAGCAATCTCCTCAGCTCGCAGCAACGAGCTCGTATCGCAGACAGGTCATAGCTCGTTCTGCAGTACTTGCACATAGCTCGCTATTCACTGAACAATGAGCTCAAGCTCGAGACCGCCATAGACAGCAGCTCGCTCAAAAACGCTATTAATATGGAATCTTCCAGAACAGGCAGTTACCTAGTCCAATCGTGATTCTCTCACGTGATTTCCTCACCAGATATGGAAGTTAATTCAAATTCAAATTCAGTCAACATTATCTCGGATTTTAAGGAGCAGTTTCCTGATTATATTCAACCGATTAGGAAGTGTAATTAAATCATAATTCTTTTCCTATTTTGTTGCTTCCTAATCTGTAACAACTCTTCCCCTATAAATAGGGGTTAAAATCATTGTAACAAGATAGATTGAATATCATACTGTCACTCTGCAGAATTTAAGAGAGACAGTCGTGGACGTAGGCACACTTGCTGAACCACGTTAAAAATCCTTTTCCATGTTTGGTTCTTGACTCTTTATTATTTATGTTCTTCTCGATTTCTGTGTTTTCTCACATTGATTGCAGGTATTGGGCATTGAATACTCGTCGACTGAATTTTAATGTCGACATTTTGGCGCTAGAAGGAGGGCCCAATTGTAATATTTTCCATTGCAATTCATTGATTTTTGACAATATGGCAAGAACCAAACAAACCAAGTATGTGGGTTCAAGGGCTGACCAAGCAGAGAGCCAGGCCAGTCACCATCAGCATAATGCACAACAGGTGGAAGGTGTACCCATGCATGCAGTAGGAACGTCCTATGGTCAAGCGATCAGTGCTGCAGTAGGCGTGCCACCCCTGCCTCCTCGACCTGTTCCGGTAGCCCCAGTAGTTGATGAGCAATAGGTGTGGCATCAGAGACAAGAGGCACTGGAGAATATGGTTAGACAACTCACAGAGGTCGTCAACATGTTGGTGCAGGCTCAAGTGCAGAATGTACCTAGGGTTGAGATTCAAGCGCCAAGGCATGTGCCCCAACAGTATGAAGCGATGCAGGTACCTGAAAGGCCAGTAGAAGAAGTCCCGCGACCTGCAGGTTCAGCTCGCTCCTCCAATACGCGTTCTAGAGCTGGACACCCTGTCCGCGAAGAAAGGGAGGTCGCTCGCCCAACTAGCCTTGTCGTAAGATTAAGCCAGGGTGATGGATGCCAACGAGTAGAGGTTGAGCACGAAAGAGTCAAAGCTGCAGCTCGAAATGTTGATGAGGTGCATGGGAGACATGCGGGGTCCCATCGGCCTGGGGGTTGGCTTGAAGAGCATGAGAGGTATGACCCAGAGCATCCTTCCCCAAGTCATGACCACATGAGGAGATACGAACTTCGAGATCCACAAGTAGAGGAACTTTTCCAGAGGGTCCAGCAGTTGGAGAGGCGACCTGGAGTTCTAGAGCAGCGTGGGCTCTACGGAGAGAGGACCCCATTCACGAGGGAAATTGAGACGCAGCCTCTTTCTCCGAGGTTCAAGATGCCGAATATCCAACAATACAACGGGGACAGTGACCCCTATGACCATCTTGACGCCTTCAACGTTCAGATGGATCTGCAAACAGGCAATCCTATGGCGAAGTGCCGAGTATTCCCAACTACTCTGGGAGACATTCCAAGGACATGATTCAGGAATCTCCCAATCCACAGCATTGGTAGTTGGGAGGAATGCCAGCAGAAGTTCGTTGGCTAGTACAGGGCACTGAGAAGGCAGTTCGCTCCATCATGCCACCTAGCTACTATTTTCCAGCGTCAGGTGAGTCATTAAAGGAATACATCAGCAGTTTAGACGCGAGGTCGCGAATGTTGAGAACCCGTCAGATGAGAGTATACTGACAGCAATCTCAGCTGGGTTGCAAAAGGATGAGAAACTGTACGAAAGCATTTACAAATCCCCAATGAAGGATCTGGGAGAGTTCTACGAGCGAGCTGCGAAAGAGATTAGGTGGGAAGAGACCTTTGGCTCGAAGAAGCAAAATTAGAAGAATGAAGCGAGTAGTTCCAGCCAGCCAAAGAGGAGAAACAATGGCAAGAACGAGGAAGGTAGAAACAGTGGCTCAAGCAATCAGATTGCTAAAAAGGCAAGGAGAGAGCCAAGGAATGAGCGACCTCAGCGTCAAGGTCGCTATAAGCATTACAACATCCTGTCAGACTCACAAGACAGGATCTTTGCAGCAGAGAAGAACAGGGAGGACTTCGGGAAGCCCTATCCTTTGAAAGCCCTTGTTCATCAAAGAGATAGAAGCAAATTTTGTGCATATCATAATGAGGTCGGGCACAATACTTCGAATTATTGGGCGTTGAAGGATGCCATTGAAAAATTGATCAGGAGAGATCGCTTGAGAGATTATGTGGAACGACCTGAAAGATCGCGACCTCAGCAGAAACGACCTCACCAACAACAGCCAACACATCAGCAATAGCCCCAACGAGCTCCCAAGCCAGAGCATGAGCCTGCAGTGAGAACCATTTTTACCATTCATGGCGGCCCCCATATCGCAGGTGACTCCAACAGATCGCATGAGAGATACGTTCGGGAGGCAAATCACACTTTTTAGGTCAAAGGGTCGGAAGGACCTGTAAAAATAGCGAAACTGACCTCGGACAAGATTGTGTTTACTAATGAAGATGCTAGATGAGTGATCTGGCCTCACAATGATGCACTGGTTATTCGAGCCAAGATCAGTAATATGGAAGTTAGGCGCATCATGATTGATACTGGAAGCTTGGTGAACGTGATGTATAGTAGCTGTTTTGACTAGATGGGGCTACGAGCAGAACAAATGAGACCGTCCCCAGAGCCTTTATATGGTTTCACTAGAGATGCTGTAGTACTAGTGGGCCAGATTAAGTTGTCGTTGACTCTTGGGGAGGCAAGTCGTCAGGCAACAACTCTGACAGATTTCTTAATAATTGACTGCCCATCGACCTATAATGTGGTCCTGGGGAGACCTACCATGAACTAGTTGGATGTGGTTACTTCGACCAGAACTCTTACAATCAAGTTCCCGACTCCTAATGACATTGGATGTGTTCGAGGAGAGCAGCACTTAGCTCGGCGCTGCTATGGAGACGCAGTAAAAATGGGCGTAAGAGGAAAGAAGGTGAACGTGGTCTCAGGGGGTGAGCCACGAGCTATGATTGAGAAAGGAGTCAGTCACGACCTGGACCCTCGCGAGATGGATGCAGACCGAGCTATAAGGCCAGTTGAAGAATTGGAGGATGTACAAGTCAGCAAGACAGATCCAGAAAGGTGCCTGAAGCTGGGAAGAAGTTAGCACCAGAACTGAGAACCCAGCTCGCTGACTTCTTGAAGGCGAACTTGGATGTATTCGCATGGAACCATGAGGACATGGTGGGGATAGATCCGAAAGTGATGTCTCACAGATTAAATATTGATCCTCACTTTAAGTCAGTTCGTCAGAAGAGAAGGGCAATGACAGGGGAACGTTACTTAGCACTGAAAGGGGAGGTAGATAAACTATTGGCTAACAAATTCATCAGAGAAGCTTACTACCCGACCTGGGTCGCCAATCCTGTACTGGTGAAGAAAAAGAACGGGAAGTAGAAAACTTGCATCGACTTTACTGACCTGAACAAGGCGTGTCCTAAAGACAGTTTTCCCCTGCCGAGGATAGACCAGCTCGTGGATGCTACAGCTGGCCATGAGCTCCTGAGCTTCATGGACGCATATTCGGGATATAACCAGATCCCAATGAAACCCGAGGATGAAGAGCACACCTCATTCATGACCGATCGGGGGTTATATTGTTACAAGGTGATGCCTTTCAGGTTGAACAATGTTGGAGCGACCTATCAACGCTTGGTGAACATGATGTTCGAGGAGCAAATTGGAAAGACCATAGAGATCTATGTTGATGATATGCTAGTAAAATACAAGCAGATAGGTGACCATGTACGCGATCTATAAGAGATGTTTCAGATTCTGATGAGCTACCAGATGAAGTTAAATCCACTCAAGTGTGCATTTGGAGTAGCTTATAGGTTTCTGGGCTTTATGGTGAATAGTAGGGGTATTGAGGCTAATCCCGAGAAGATCAAAGCACTGATCGACATGAGGTCACCTACTAGGGTGAAAAATGTGTAGAGCCTTAATGGCCAGGTCACGGCGCTGAGCAGGTTCATTTCGAAAGCCACGGATAAATGCATCCTATTCTTTGACATTCTGAAGAAGGCAAAGAGCTTCGAGTGGACTAAGCAATACGAAACAGCTTTTCAGCAGTTGAAGGAATACATGGGGCGAGCTCCATTCCTTTCTAAGCCCAAAGAAGGAGAAAAGTTGATTCTGTACCTAGGGGTGTCTCAGCAAGCTCTAAGTGCTACGGTAGTGAAGGAAGAAGAAAAGACGTAGCTTCCAGTCTACTATGTAAGCAAAAGGTTGCAAGATGCTGAAACTAGGTATTCTCAGATGGAGAAGCTCGCCTATTACCTGGTGATTGCATCGAGGAAGCTGCGACCTTATTTTCAGGCTCACACAATTGAAGTCCTCACCCAGTACCCGTTGAAACAAGTTCTACAGAAGGCGGACACCTCAGGCCGATTGTTGAAATGGGCAGTGGAGCTCGCACAGTTTGATATCCTGTTTAAGCCGCGGACGGCCATCAAAGCACAAGCCCTGGCATATTTTATTGCAGAGTTTACAGGACCTGTGGATGATGAAGTTGAATCTTCGAAAGGTTTGGCCTGGGAGCTCTATGTTGATGGATCATCCAGCGAGCAGAGGGCTAGAGATGGAATTCTACTGATCAGTCCTGAAGGTCACAAAATCCTTTGTGCTTTGAGGTTTGGCTTCCAAACAACAAATAATGAGGCTGAGTATGAAGTCCTGCTCGCAGGATTGCGTTTGGCTCAGGAAATGTGAGCTGAGCGATTGAAAGTCTTCAGCGATTCGCAGCTCGTTGTCTGCCACATATTGGAGGAGTATCAGGCCAAGGGACCGAAGATGGCCCTTTACCTCCAGAAAGTTCACGAGCTGCTAGGTGCGTTTTAGAGGTGTGAGATGAAGCAGATCCCGTGGGCTCAGAACTTGCATGCAGATGCATTAGCTCGCCTCGCGACCACACGAGATACAGATTTTCTTGGGGCAATCCTAGTTGAATTTCTACCAGCTCCAAGTACGGAAGAGAAGAATTCACTGATGGCTATAACTATGCAGCCTGATTCCTGGATGAACTCAATTCTCAATTATTTGTAGGATGGAAAGCTGCCAAGTAACAAGCTGGAAGCCCGGCGTCTGTGAGCTAGAGCAGCTAGATATTGCATTTATGATGATGCACTATACAAGAAGGGGTTCTCAGCTCCACTTTTAAGATGCATTGATGGCTCTGAGTGTGAAATAGTGCTAAGGCAGATACACGAAAGCCATTGTGGGAATCACACTGGGGAGCTGTCCCTAGCTTAGAAGGCACTTCATCAAAGTTTCTATTGGCCTACCATGAGGCAGGACGCTATCAACTTAGTAAAAAAGTGTGATAAGTGTCAAAGGTTTGCCCAAGTTCCACGAGCTCCACCAGCTTTTCTCCAACAAATGGTGAGCCCGTGGCCCTTTGCAATTTGGGGGATAGATTTGATCGGGCCTCTACTAATGGCACGTGGAAGATGCAAACACATTGTGGTCGCGGTGGATTATTTCACCAAATGGGCAAAAAAGGAATTGGCAGAAATCTCCACAACGAAGATTGAGAAGTTCGTGTGGAGTAATATCATTTGCAGGTTTGGGGTCCCGCAACAGATCATGACGGATAATGGGACTCAGTTCAGCAGCGACCAGTTTCTTAGGTTCTGCAATGAGCTAAAGATCGTGAAGAGCTTCTCAACAGTGGACCATCCACAAGCCAATGGCCATGTTGAAGCTGTCAATAAGATTATCAAGCAGACCCTGAAAATGAAACTGGAAGCAAAGAAATGAGCATGGGTAGACGAGCTTCAGAAGGTATTGTGGGCTTACAGAACCACAGCTCGCAGCACTACAAGCGAGACACCTTTCTTAGTGGTATATGGATCTAAGGCCATGATCCTAGCTGAGTTAGAGGTCACCTCACAACGAAGAGCAACCTTCAATCCAAATAACAATGATCAGCTACTCACTGCAAACTTAGATTTGCTTAAAGAACTCAGGGAAACCGCCAGGTTAAGAGTAGCTGTCTATCAGCAGAAAATAACGAGGTACTATAACAAGTATGCTTGGATTCGCAGATTCAATGTGGGAGACTTAGTACTGCGTCTCATTCTGTCTGGAGCTCGTAAACCCAATGATAGGTCCTTGGGCTCAAATTGGGAAAGACCCTATATTATCAAGGCTAACTTGGGAAATTGAGCTTATCATTTGACCAACACGAATGGAGCGGAGGTCCCTCGAGCTTGGAATGCTGAGCATCTGTGACCATATTATCAGTAACTTTATTTGTTACCCATAATTCAACAATACAGAAAATGAAAGCTCAATTTTCCCTCATGATGCTTATTATTTCACCAAGTTAACAAGCTCCGTGCTGATTAACTCGCTGCTCACTAAAACTATAAAAGAGCCTAAAAAGCAGGCGAGGTGACAACCTCTGCATAGTTCGCCTAAAATAAAAAAGAGTCTAAAAAGCAGATGGCTAAGTGCCTCTGCATAGCTCGCTAATAAAGAGCCTAAAAAGCAGATGGCTAAGTGCCCCTGCTTAGCTCGCTAATAAAAGAGCCAAAAAAGCAGGCTACCTCTGCATAGCTCGCTAATAAAGAGCTTAAAAAGCAGGTGACTAAGTGTCCATGCATAGCTTGCTATATTATTAAGAAGATTTTATTAACTTTTAAATGAAGCAATTGCTTAAGTTATTGTATTAGGTTTCAAGCCTGTTAACAATCAATTCTAAAAAAACATGATAACTTGTAAGTTGATCATAAGATATGCTATAATAACCCAAATACATTCAACACGAAAGAAATGATGAAAGGAATTTTGTTAAGTTTAAAAAGTTCCTTACAAATGAAAAAATAGAAAGTACAGGAATAGAAGAAGAAAAAATTATAAAAGATAAACAAAATGCTAGGCTAGAGCTGGAGGATCTGTGCTTTGAGCTGAAGGATCTAGAATTTGAAGAATACGGGGGGGAGACGAGCTAAGAAGCTCGAGGTCGCCAGCAAGTTCAGATTGGGAGGTCGCACCATGAGCTTCCTCTGTTGAAAAAATTGGATCAACTAACGATGAGGTAGCCCTTGCTTTAAACTCCTCTAAGATTTCAAGTCCCAAATCCCCAAAGATAGAAAAATCCATCTTCGGATGGGACGTCCAAAGCGTGTAGAGAAAGTTGCGGCCTGTTCTTTCCTCAGCCTCGTCCCTTGCTTCAACAACCTACACTTCCAATTCTTGAGCAGACTTTTCTCTGAAGACTGTTAGCTCTTCAAAGGCGTTATCTGCATGTCGATTAATCTCCTCAGCCTCTAGTTTCATGGCTTCTATTTGTTGCTCCACAGCCTCAGCTCGTCGAATGACTTCCCTTACTTGTTGCCTAAGCACTTCGGCTCAGCTTTCTGCCTTTTCAGCCCGTTTAGTTGCAGCCTCCTCAGCATGTTTAACAATGGCTTCTACCTCTTCAGTTCGCTTCTCAACAACCTCAACTCGCTCTGCTGCAGCCTCGACTTGACGATCGAGCACTTCAATTTTATCCTCCGCGGTCGTAGCTCACAGTTGGGCCAGCTCGGCCCGCTGCTCAGATTGCCTCAGCTTTTCTCTCAGCTGGTGTAGCTCATTCCTGAACGTGTTGCGTTCACTTTCCACTCTTCGCAGAGCTTCCTCGACAGTCTGCCTAGCATTGTTCGCTGCAGCTAATTATGCCTCATGGTCCTCAGCTTGTTTCTGGGCTAGCTCAGCTCGTTGATTAGACTGCTTCAGCACTTCCCTTAACATGTTGCGTTCTTCTTCCATTTTCAGCAGAGCTTCCTCAACAGTCTGTCTAGCATTATTTGTTGTAGCCATCTGTGTCTTGAAGCTCTTTATGGTTTTCTCAGCTAACCGAGCTATTCTCTCATTAGCAGCCTCCAGCTCTAGTTCGAGATTCATTATTCGGTCTTCAGTAATTTTGGTCAGTCTCCTTTGCTTCATTGCAGCAAGGACGCCCTGAAAATTTTACAAGTTAATATGCAATAAAGTAAAGAGGCCAAAAGATAGAGAAAAATAGCTTACCAACATGGAATGACGAGCTGCGAACTCGTCCAGCTCTATGCCTTTAAGGGACTTATTTTCTAGGACCCTGGCATGAGTATACATAATCGGTGTCCAGTTGTCGAGGAAGGAAGTTAAGTATCTTCCCCCAAGTCCAACCTCGACGTCTGGTCTTGTGGGTGAATGAGTCTTCTCAACTTCTGGGATATCAGGTTCTTCAGCCTGAAAAGTATTACGTCGTGTAACGAAGGTACACTTAGTTACCCTTTTGTTGGAATCAGCTCGGGTTGCCTGGGAAGCAACCTTAGAAGGAGCATCCCCTTTTCCAGGTGGCAAGCTGGAAGCTGGAACCAGCTGAAGATCTGTAAAAACATTGAAAAGTGGCACCTCGCTGGGAACGATGACTGAGGGAGCAGTGGCCTTAACAGGCACCTCGCTGGGAACGACGATTGAGGGAGCAGTGGCCTTAACAGGCACCTCGCTAGGAACGGCGACTGAGGGGGCAGTGGCCTTAGCAGGTGGTTTTGGGCGTTTGACCGGAGCAGCTGGAGAGGAGGATTCGGCTAGTCGCTTAGCCGGAGTGGCTAAGGAAGTCGAAGCCTGGGCAGGTTTCTTAGCTTGAACAGCTGAGAGGCTGGAGTTGTGACAGGTCATTCAGAAGGGCACTCCAAAAGAGTAAGTTTCTTCCTGTTAGCTGGAGTTCGCCCAGAGGAAGGAGCAGGAGCCGAAGGAGCAGTTTGTTGAGATGCACCCATTGCTGGGGTACGAGCTGAAGCTGGTGTTACCTCAGCGGATGTTGGAACTATTGAAGCAGGAAAAGGAGCTTCTGAAACAGTTGTGAGAATTGGGGAGGGGGATGAATCTACATGTACAAGAGGGGCTGCGCGAGCTGGAGCCTTTTTGGCTCGAGCTAGGACAGGAGTTAATGTTGTCTTTGCTTGGGAGGAGGGAGTGCGAGCTGGAGCTCTTTCTGCCTGTGTTGAGGCAGGGACTAAAGAAGTTTCTACCTGCGAGGTAGGGACAGGAACTTTGAAGACAGAAGGAAGCTCGCGCTGCCCGATGCTCGATATATCATTCTCGGCATCAATTAGTGGAGAGTCATTAGAAGGAGCAAGGCCATGAGCCTGAAGAAGAGCATTATTAAACTTGCCGCTAATGCTGGCCTCGCCCGAGCTCGCGAGCGTATCTAGAGCCTTTTTCTCCTCGCTGCTGAGAGGAGACTTGTCCATTTTTTGTTCTGCAAAGCAAATCGTAAAAAAAAAAAAAAATTAAATTAAAATTTTGTTTAACTCGCTAAAGTTTCTCCTTTACATACCTGGTTCCAGAACGAAACTGAAGTTGTTGAGACGTGCAAGAGAAGGGCAGGAGACATAGAACCAACTCTCCTATTATTTCCCAACATTGGACTTGCCCTTTGCTTCCCCCTGGAGCAAGAGGTCCTTGTATTCCGACGAACGAGCTGTGAGGTAATAGATGTCGTCGGGTTTTTCTCCTACCTTGGTACTCAGAACCTTGATACTGTAAAAATTTTGGATTATTTTGGGAGTTGAAGGACGAATGCCGTTCTTGAGGAAGGCCAGAGCCAACGAGGTCAGCTGCACATATGAGTTCGGTGTTAACTGGAACGGAGCGAGCTTTGATAGCGTTTAAAAACCTGATTAAGTAGGAAGGAATTGGGAACCTCAGCATGTGTTTTAGGTGCTGAGTACTGACAGCAATATACCCCTGTGAAGGATAAGCTGCATGTTTCTTTAAAGTGGGTGACATCGCACGGCAACCTCTGGGAATATGGAACTGAAGAGCGATCTCTTCCAGTTCGGAGACTTGTATGGAAGACGGGTGGCGAGCGAATGTTTTGCGAGCTTCCCTTTCTTCTTCAACTCACTGTTGAGTTTTGTGAGTTTCCTTTTCAGCTTGCTGCTGAGTTTTTGCTCGCTTTCCACCCTGAAATGCTTCACTAGCACTACGAGCTCCACTTGAAGACATCTATGCAAAAAGAGATATAATCAGGTCACGGCAGGCAGACTATTAAAATATTAAAAATTTTCTAAGTTTCCTCTTTTGACAGATTATTCATGCCATGGGGGGGGGGGGGGGGGGGGGGGCTCGACCTATGAATAAATGACCTGCGAGCTAATGGTCTACAGGTGCCTGTTTCTACAGATTGCAGGCATAACAGGCCACAAACAACAGTCACAGTCAACTCACAAACAGATATGTCACAAAATCAAATCAACAGAAGTTGGAAAGTTTTGTTCAACAAGAAACCAAGAACAGCAACAGTTTAATATCAAGAACATGGCATGTTTGTACCATCACATACATAAGAATGGCATAATACAAGCACAATATGATATGAACTCAGCAAAGTGAACCAAAAAATTGAAAGTTTGAAGATAGATGGAGGACTTACCATGATTCTTTTATGAAATGGAAAGGAACGGCGACTGGAAGTGTTGATCTTGTGAAAGAGCAGTAAGTTTTCTGAACTTGGTTGATTGATGGCTTCGAAAGAAAATGACAGATAAAGAAGAAACTGAAAGAGGCTCCACCAGTTTATATTAACTGACGGGCTCGAACCCCAACCGTTAGATCTATGTACTATGTAACCGTCATAAATCCAATGGTGCAGCGCGAGGTACGGCTTGGTAATCATGCAGCCGTCAGTTGAAAGATGTGCGCATTTAATGCGCGTGTAAGGGACGTGCCAATGTCGTTTCAGTTACCTTCTGCATGACCGCCACGTGTCAGAACTGATAGGACAGAATTTGAAAGGGCGCGAAAGCAGTTATTCAAGTTGGCGTGCTAGGGAAGCCAGCTTTTACCAGCGAGCTCGAGCTCCCAGTTCGCAAAACAAACTGAGAGTTGGGGGGCTGATGTTGTATGTATTTTTCGGACTCACTAAATGGGCTAGTAAAAATCCAGCTTAGGCCCAATAGAAGGCTCAATAAAGTCGAATCCAACGAAGGCTCAGGTGTCAATTTTAAGCCAGCGAACTCCACAGCTTGCCCAGCAATCTCCTCAGCTTACAGTAACGAGCTCGTATCACAGACAGGTCATAGCTCGTTCTGCAATACTTGCACATAGCTCGCTATTCACTGAACAATGAGCTCAAGCTCGAGACCGCCATAGACAGCAGCTCGCTCAAAAACGCTATTAATACGGTATCTTCCAGAACAGGCAGTTACCTAGTTCAATCGTGATTCTCTCACGTGATTTCCTCACCAGATATGGAAGTTAATTCAAATTCAAATTCAGTCAACATTATCTCGGATTTTAAGGAGCAGTTTCCTGATTATATTCAAACCGATTAGGAAGTGTAATTAAATCATGATTCTTTTCCTATTTTGTTGCTTCCTAATCTGTAACAACTCTTCTCCTATAAATATGGGTTAAAATCATTATAACAAGATAGGTTGAATATCATACTGTCACTCTGCAGAATTTAAGAGAGACAGCCGTGTACGTATGCATATTTGCTGAACCACGTTAAAAACCTTTTTTCGTGTTTGGTTCTTGACTCTTTATTATTTATCTTCTTCTCGATTTCTGTGTTTTCTCACATTGATTGTAGGTATTGGGTATTGAATACTCGTCGACTGAATTTCAACGTCGACATATTTGATTTAAAATATGCACTCTTTGATTTTAAATGTGATAGTAATTATGATTATCAAAATGTAGTTTGATTTTATTTAAAGAAAAATTGTTGATGTTATAATGCTATTATTCTATAATTCATAATTGATAAGTTTAATTATTCAAATATTTTAAATATTTATCTGATTTTTAACATTTCATGTTTCTTTCACATTTTCTTTAATTATTTTACTCTCTTTTTTTTAAACATATTTATTTTGAGGGATAAGACTTATTATTTCTTTTCTAGCTAGGTATATCTATCTATTTTAATTTATGAAATGTTTTTATATTGTTGAAATTTATTTAAAAAATTTGTTCTAACTTACCCTAATATATAATCCTACTACGTCACTAGCATTTTCTATATTAATCAATATGTACAACATTGAATATTTAGGGAGCTATGAGACCAATGTTCCCTATTTCAAAAACTACCATACAATTGGGAGTAGTCCCCCAATTGTATCTTTGGTTGCTGGCACCATTGGTTGGTGCCAACAACCCCCATGCCTCCCTTTGTAAGAGGCATGGGTTCCACATCTCATCTCACAAAAATCCAAATTTTTATAATATAATAATAATATATTAATACTTATAATATTCATAAAATAATAATAATAATAATAGGTCTTCCACTAATTGTATAGGTTTATCTCCTATCCTCATGTGGGTAGATCTCTTTCATTTGGAGTAATTTTTTGGGTCGTGCCACTAGTGTCATATTTTGGTTAGTCTCGGTAGTCTTCTGGGTCCGTCCCATGTACAGTTCTTGTACTAAAAAAAAAAAAAAAAACTACCATACAATACCCTATTTCACTAAAAAATTCTCCATCTTATAACCCCGAAATCGCCTACCACCCCACAACCCGAAAATCAGTCTTCCTTGTAACAATTCACTTACATTTCCACTCAAAAAATCCAAAAGAAGAAAAAAAAAAGAAGACCACATTTTTTTCCGAAAGTTGTAATATTTTTTTCTCTTCGATACGTTTAATCGGATCAAAACTTCACCTTTACTAACTAAACATCAAACCCATCAACATTACATCAAAAACAAACAAATAAACACATAAAGATTGAATCTTGATTCCACCCCAGAAAAAATAAATGAAAAGACCAACAAAATTCAATATTATAAGTAGAAGAAAACGAAAAAAAAAAAAATCTTACTTTTACCACCACCCATGAACTTGTGAACTGAAAGCTTGGAGCCCGATGGCGAAGAACTACTGTTAGCTCTTCTGAATGGCTCTTCCCACGGATCAGGTTGATTATATAATTACTAGCCAATGTAGCTCGTCACATGTCAGGTTTAAACTCCCAGTACAATCACATTTCAATGAATGGACCTTAGTGTAGAACATACCATGTCAGGTTGTTCTGTTAGTTGAGACTAGATGATATATATGTTTTACTCGTATCTCAGATTCTGTGTTCTCCAAGCAATTTAAAACTTCCAAAGAGTAATAACCATCCATTTATGGTGATGTTATTCTTATCGGTTTCCATCTTAAAATTTTCTACTCTAATTTTTTGATACGGGGTCTACTTTGTCGAAAATCTTCAATATCAGGACAATTGATTTCAGATAGAACTCTAATAATTGGTGTCCATTTTTCCCCCCTTAAAACACAATTGAATTAATTTAATTTGTAGAATTGTAGTTAGTAAGAATTTCCTTATTAAAAAAATAAAATAAATATACGAACTCAATTCGACCGAAATAAATTAGGTTTCAAAATGAATTTCTATTTGAGCACCTTTTATTCCCTAAAACGGCCCGTTTCACCACTATTTTCAAATCCGAAACGAAGCGAGTTGGATCGATTCAGCGCAATGTCGGGCTTCCTCTCTGATTTCCATCGTCATGTCTTCCAGTAACCCCTCTCTCTCTCTCACTCAATTTCTCAAATTTAAATTCTGTTTAATTTTTATTTATTTTTTATTTTTTATTTTTTATTTTTTGCCTTGAAGAATAACAAAACCGATATTGGACTCACTAAACTGCAAGCCACCAGAGAAGGCAACGCTGCCACCACGAAATCCATCCTCTACAGTCTCCTCGACAGCGCCACCAAAATGACGTCGTCGTAGACTCAAACCGCTGTCAAACACTTGACTCTCGCTCTCGCTCTACTAATCTCCTCCCGGACCTCCACTCACGACTCTCTCTCCTGGATTCCCCAACGCCTCTCTCTCACCGCCGACTCCACTTTCTCGCCGTCGCAGACGAATACACCGCCGTCACAAAACACCTTCTCGTCGACGAGCTGCTACCTCAAGCGGCGCCGTGCTTGAAGCAGAAGATCAAGGAGAGTTCGATCAATAAAGACGACGACACCGACCAAGTCTCCGCCGCCTCAGCGAGGGCTCCGGTCGTTCATGCGATCTCGGCGGCCTATCGGTTCGTCATTCAGGTTCGTTTGATCGTTCTCGTTCCTCGTTTAGGAGAGCTTTGTAATCTGGTGATACCTTGCGCGTAGCGCTTGACCACGGGTCGCCGGAGGTCAAAGTATGTCCCTTTCTTTTAAACGAATTCGGTTATGTTAGTTTGAATGGTTGATGAATTTATTATTGTTCTCAGGGGCAGGGGATGGTTGTGTTTATACATGTTGCGAAAAATCGGTTGGTACCAAGATGTGATTCTTGACGCGTGCTGCGTCTGCTGATGAGATATGGGACCTTGTAGTTGACATGTCTGTGCTGCTCGTGACTTGTATCGAGAGAAGTAATTGTCTTAGTTCGTGGTATAATTTGTGTTCGACTTTATTTTTTAGTTGTTGATTAGTCTTGTTGTAGTGTATTAGTTGTTAATGGTATGGCTAGCATTGTAGTTTATGATGACAATTTCCGTGGTTACGCTTTTCAGGTATCTCCTGGTAGGCTAGAATTTGGTCTTTTGGATTCAACTAAATGGAGAACTTATGTTCGGTGCAGTAATTGAGACCCCTTTTTATTCTGCCATGTTGGTACTCGTTTTTCTCCCATTTTATGTTGTTTGAGTGATGAAATGTTGATGATGAAGTATGATGTTACTTATGGCACAGTGGTTTAGATGTATGATTATAGATCTGTCACCATTTTCCATCGAGCCCATTGTGTATTTGTCTCAACAAATTGTTAGTTTTCTTTTTCAGTTTCTGCATAGGTTTGAGAAAATTCTAAACGAGATGTTAAGTCATTTGGAGCGCCAGCCAAGAAACAAGGACCGCCGTATAGCATGGCTGAATTTTATGGAGCCACTTTTTAATGCTGTTGGTCTTGTTTTATTGGCTCATTTTAGGCGTATATTACCACTCCTCTTTCAGTAGATGCATGCTGATGATGATGAAACTGTGTTGCTGGTGAGCTGCCACGCGTCACCTTGCAATTCAATTAGTATCATATTCATTTTCCTTTTACCTTGTTCAACAATTTAGGATATTAAATTTACGGGAATTTTCTTTTCCTGTTACACTCCTAAATTTATCTCTCAATGAAGAAATAGTGAAATCCAATAATGAAGCAGTTCAGAGTTTAATTCTAGTTTAAGTGCTTTGAATGGCTTTATGTGTTGGCTTTCTTTCATGTATAGTCTACATTTTGTGATCTATTTGTCTCTAGGTAATCTCCATGGGAAATTTCTATCTGTATGAATTATCTATATTCAATGTTTTAAAAAACAAAAAGCAAGATGAGATGATAGATTCAGGGGGAGACGAGGTGGTCGTCTCAAGGCAATATTTCAAATGAAAACAATCTATATAAAAAGTAAAAGACCAAAAATATCCTAACTTACAAAATCCTCCATAATATTGAAAAAGATAGTGAAAACCAATGTTAGAAACATAAGTATCAAACAAAATAGAACAAATTCAATAAAAATATCTAGACATACAAAATCCTAAGTTAGGTTAAAATGAAAAAAATTAAAACAACAAAAAAGTGTAATTATATGATATATGAGAGGCCATTTAGCAAAAGTGATGGTATAACATTTAACAAATATTAATAAAATAAAAAATTATATAAACACTTAAAATTGTTGACTCTCAGTCTCTCCACTCTCAGCCTCTCCTTCGACTCTCAATCTCTCCTTCGAGTCCCTCCCAATCAACTCCACCATCTCTTCCGACGACATGCTCTTCTCTGTCTCGTCCACCTCTGCTCTTATCTCTGCCATCTTCTTTACGCTTTTCCTCACTAGAACCTCGAAACACCTGCTAGATCTTCACAGTTGACTTTGATCGATCTCCTTCCTCTCTGACCCGACAAACTTCATCGGATCTTCACAGTCACAATCCGACGATGGGATAGGAAGTCAGTGTATCGGAAATTTTCTAACTTTTTATCTCTCCCTCCCCTCTCCTCTCTCTCCTCTCTTTGGACCGCCTCAGATTGCCTTGCCTCTAGGCGACCTGAGGCGGTCACTTCACCCTCTAGAGGTGGGTATTTTCAAGTGCTCCACCATAGATGATAGCTTTGAGGTGCATATGGCTCCAAGGCGTCGTCTCGCCTTGCCTTTTAAAACATTGGCCGCCTTGCCTCGCCTTTTAAAACATTGCCTACATTATTATTTGAAAACAATGGGGCAAAGCGAACATCTCTTTCTTGAAATTTTTTAGTTGTATAAAACTGGATATAAATATTAGTGGGCCTTTAATGCTGAACTTCGTTTATCATTGACAAACATGGATGAGAGTGTCAAGGGAAAATGCTTTTGGAATGGGAATCTAATTTATTTGTGCTTTAATTTAACATTTTTTGCGGGTGCAAACCAGGTAATATTTCTGCTGCTCATGTTTGTTACAAGTGTAAATGATTGTTGTTTTATTTTAATATTCTGCAGGTTCTCAAATGACTCCAAGCAGTTATAAAGTTAACGTGGATAAGGAACACACCATACGTTGAAAGGTGAATACATTATCATCATTTTGGAAGTTTGTTGGATTAAAATAAAGTTTGTTTCATTATGTATACAGCATTTGAGCATGCATGCTGGTAATGTATCGCTGTGCATTTTTTTGAGATAAATATCATTGAAATATCAGTAAAGGAATTGATTGACTTAAAAATCTTTCAGTATATATGTGGATTAAATTTTTCTTGTGCTCTGCTGCATGGCATTGTTGTCTATGTTGGCTGTTTGTTGCGGCACACAAAAGAACACACAAAAATAGTAGTTTCTATGCTAGAAAACAAGAATGGCTTCTTAAAACAGGGGACAGCAGAGTTGTTTTCTGCTGTTCACCCCTGATCGAATTTCCTTTTTTTGTCTGTGTTTGCTGCTGTATTTTTCAATTTTTACAAAAGTTATCAGACCAGTTTTTATACTGGTTCTTTACATCCTAAGACCACCATAAAGTTGTCTTAATTCTATCCATACAAAATGTAACACAAATTAACTTTTTTTTTTTTTCTCTTTTGAAAACATAACACAAGTTAACTTAACACAACCTTAGTCAATGAAACTTACACAAGTTAAATAAATCAACACAAAAACTACAGCAGTAACAAAAAGCATAATATGTTAACCTCAACAGTCTGATCTTTGTTGTTGGGGGTTCTGTGATTCCAAACTGTTGATTTTTTTGGTGGGTTTCTTGAAACCTACTTCTTTTAAGAATACTTTCCATATAGCCATGCATGATCATTTTGGAAATTGGTAGATTCATTCTTGAAATTTATCAACACAAAAACAGCCTAATTGTTTCAGATTTCTTGTGGAGTCCCATGTGCACTTGCTGTTTCGACATCGATGTGCTTACAGTTGATCTCATTTCATTTTCTGGACCTTTATGTTTCTAGATTTCAAGGAAATTCCAATCTCCACCTTTACAACTAAAAGTTTGAGCATTCATTTTTACTAAAATAAGTATGTAGTTCAGGGTGTCTTTCTTCGTAGTTTCTAATTCCTCACATGTTTGGGTTCAGATTGGTAGACGAGATTACTAAATTATATAAGGAGGCATCATTGAGAAGGGGTCGTGAAGAAATTAGAACCAACATTCTTCAGATATTAGTCTTACTATAGCAGTAAGGATTGCGTATGCTTTACTTTTAGTAGGTACAGTGAGTTCCCTTGATTAATAACATTTTGTTTATCGATTAATCTTCCTATATCTGGCAGATGCAAAGGCATGCATGCAGTTCGAAGCAGCCTGGGACAAGTATAAGGATGATCCAAACTTGAGCAGTCTTGGTCCCCATCTTTAAGTGGAAGAACCGTGGGTGTGTAGTAGTTTGATTTAAGCGACCATCTGCCATTCGAGAATTTGCACAATCTAATATACATTCATGCTACTTGGTTTACACAACGCCATTTCTACTTCCAGCATTGTGAGGTTGTTGGTTTCTCTACTAAACTATGCAGTTTGTATCTGTTCAGGAACCACTGACGCGTCAGTTTCTTGTTCTTAAGCGTGGAATCTAAAAATTTGGCACGTGTATTGATGTCACAAAATCGTAAAACACATTTTGCAGTATCTAGGCTTGGTCTTTGATGGGCCGCACCACTGTTTTAAGCCAGTCTCACATAAAACTGATGTATGATAGGATACACCGTTTGATGTTTTCTTTTGGAGAACGAAGTTCATGAAATTTTTAGCTCAAATCCATGAATGATTGTGTATTAGATGTTGTCTACGTACAAATATGTTTTACCATAACTCCAGAAAGTACTGTGGAGACAGTTCCACTTCCACTAGTGATCTTGTATGCTTTGTCACAAAATAGATAGAATTAACTTTTAATTTTAAAAACTGATTCATTTTTAGTCTTTTTTTTTTTTTTTTTGGGAAAGATTTTTCAGTTATGCTTTGTTTTAATATAGATTACATATTTTTGTGATGTGATGAACTTTGTGAAGGCATAAGTTGTTCAACATTGCTGAGCCAATCTTCTATCATTGAGTTTAGCTATTAAATGAAAATAATAAATTAGTTGAAGTATGGGAGCACAACTAATACAATCTGACGATCATAAAATTAAATTGTTAATTTATACTTAATAATTATCAATAATGTTTCTATATTTACAGTCTTTGCGAAGTAAAAAGGCATAGAAAATAAAAATGATTCTGAAGTATAAAAGCATAAAAGTGTTTTTTATTCAGTAAATATATGTAAGCTAGATTTGAATGAAAAAGGGCGATTTAATAATAATCAGTGATAAAAAAATCGGGGAGGCCATTGGCCAATCAAAGAACCCCTTAATGGGGGGTTTTAGCAAAGACTTTATATATATATATATATATATAAAATTTTAAATCAAAACGACATCATTTTTGGACTTTCCCAAAAAATGTTGTTCTGGTTATTTTTAAATTTTTGATAGTACACCAAAACAGGCATCATTTTTAAATCAAGTTTGGTTACCAAATTATTTGCCTTCCAATATTGATCACATGACCTATAAAGAATATACCGAAAAAATCTTGGTTTTGACAACCAAATATGATACAGTTTTTGGAAAGGGATTTGTATGTATGAATGGTACAAAAGGTAAATAAGAAGAATTATAATGGAAAAAAAAATGCATATATAGCAACACAAGAATTTGCCGACTTGTAATTGCCAAAATTCAGACTACCAAATTTTCTATCTGAAAAGTAATTAGTATTGATTATATGGTCAATAAAGAATATATAGTAACGCAGTAGTTGGCTGAAAATCCAATCTAGATCGCTGACATTGATGTATATAAATAAAACGAGTTGAAGACAGTAACACCATCCAATATCAGAAGTATGAAATTCTAAAGAAGAGTCTTGCTAGGATAAGCCAAGAATGATTTGATAGCAATCGGACACCACCGACGTAGTTTCAATATATCGAACCATTGTGCAGATTAATTTCTAGCAAATCACTTTCGGCTTAGCTTGACAGGCTCTTCTTCCTCATATTAGGCATACACTACACAAAACTGCTCCATATATAAACAGTTGTGTATGTTGTGCCTCTGATAGCATTCAGACATCCCATCTCTTTCCAGAAGCTTTCCACATCATATATACGTCTCATCTATTTTCGATGACTTGATTATCTGCTTTACTAATTTGATCTAAATTGAATGTAATATAATCGTGTGATATATGATCATTATCTCTTATTGCGACGCATACATAGTCGTTATCATTCTTATAAAATAAAGATCCATTTCTGAATTTGTTATATATTTAATTTTTTGTTTATTAGATATTAATTACTTACATGTACAGATGCTACAAACTGAGAGACAGAAGATGGCTTGAGCTGCAAGGCATGCAGATTCCGAGCAAAGAATTTGTGAAGATTTTGTGTTCTATCAAATAATAGACTCCTAAACATCTTTGGATACATTTGGGGTATCAATACACTCAATAAAAAATATAAGTGATTACATTTAAAAATTGCTAATTGCAATATATTATATCTTTATTATATCTAGTTACGATTAAACATATCTTATTACAATTAATAAATATGATTACACTTATAGACAATAAATTACAACAAGATATAATAAAGATATAATAAGTTACAATCAGTAATTTTTAAATGTAATCATTTTTTATTTTATACAAGTGTATTAATATTCCAAGTGTATTGTAGAATGTGTCATATATATATATATTTATATATACACCCATGTGTTATGAGAATTTTCATTTTTGGATTATTAGAATAGGTTTCCAGGCCAACCCAATTCCTGATTGATATGTTGGATAACATGTGAAAATTTTATCCCTTGAGGCAAGAGTCACTAAATTTAACGGAAAGACGCTTCGAGATTTGTGTCTACTGCTAAATAGAAATTACTATAATGATAGCAAATTAGTAATCTGAATTCAAAGCATGTTAGAAGTGTCATTTTCTTTAAGACACTATTTGTCCCACCAATCAGCTGACATAGAGAGTCAAGCATATATGCCACCCACGTGAAAAGGTTATGTCCACTCCTTTCAAATTAAATTTATTTGTATGTTTTTTAACATGATATTGGTAATTCTAACAATTGTACAATTAGCTTGGTGTCAGCCTTAAAAGAACAACAAAATATTTGATGAAATGAAAAATTTATTTGCTTCTTACCAACCACAAAGAAAAAGCCATGAAACCAGAGACTTCATACAATTAAAGAAGTGTCCAGTGGATAATTGAAAATTACAAAGAAAACTGGAAGGACTTTTTTCTTCTTGAAGATTTAATTAAAGTGATTGTTAATCAAATAGTTTGTTCAACAATGATGCTGCTGCTGCTTGACTATTGTAATTTGAATGGGATTCAATACCAAAATTTAATCGGCATTCTAATTTTCTATTTTAAGCTTTTAACATATATGAAGCCAATTTTGTAGCGGAAAATTCCACTAGTATAATTTACATGAGACCTTTCTTTATTGAATTTTCAAGAATCCAGGGCTGCCTTGATGACTACGGCTAGAGTCATGAAGAGGGACAGAGGGGAGGCGAATTATTAGGGCGTGTTTAAACCATTTTTAAAGTGACTTTGTTGAAAACTATTTTTGAAAATGAAAAAACCCGTTTTAAAAATGTAATGTATTTGATAGAATTTTTTAAAACTTGTTTTCAAAAATAAAAAATAATATAAATTTGTTTGATATTATTTATGAAAATGAGTAAATTAGTTGTTTTGAAGGAAAAATAATTATTTGTTTTGAAAACATGTTTTGAAAGTGACGAAAAATATATATAAAAAAATTTTTTTACACATTTTAATTTTCACTTTTCATTTTCAAAACGGTGTTTTTCATTTTTAAAAACACATTTTACAATAGGATCTGGCTATGATGCAAACATGAAAACCTGTTCGTATCATACATACAAAGTAAATGGAGGTCATCCAGCCGTTGGATGACAAAAAATTGCATCTAACTGTTAGGAAGGTTAGAAAAAAAATAAAAATAAAAAAAGGATGGGAATGGGCAACCGATTGAGTGAGTGTAGAAGAGAGAGAAATGAATTAAACAAAAAAACTCATTCAGTTTCTTCTCCTTTCTCAGCAGAAAATGCAAAAAAGTCACTAGATGTAACATTGTCAAAGCTGATCTGAATGACACAGAGGCCAAAATTGACCAGAAATATAAGTTTTGTGATTTGATCTACGTCGATAGCGACGACGGTGGCGATTTTTCGAGCTATCACATGACAAAGCGAGCATAGTACAAGACCACTGTCAAGGATTCGACGCTCAAAAAGATTGGTAACATTTTCTTCTTATTCTTCTTCTTCTATTGAATATGATTGTGGATATTGGTGGTGGGTTGGTGGTTTTTGGGTTGATGTAGGTGGCTATTTGAATGTATGTAATGGGTGATTGTGGTGGGTGTTTGATGTTAATAGTGGTAGTGGTGGTGGGTGGTGGTTCTGGTGGGTGAGTTGTTGCTAGGTGTGGTGGATGTGTTTGATGGGTGGCTGTGGGTGGGTGTGTGATGTCGGTCGCTGTCCATGGTTGCTATCCATGGTGGTTTCATTATTTTCTTCTCTTCTTCTTCTTCTTCTTCTCTTATTTCTCTTATTTTCTTCTTCATATATTCAAACCTAGATTTCTAAGGTTGATGTTCGAATCGAACCCAGTTTCTACGTTCAAATCAAAACCAGAAAACAGGGTTCAATGTGAACCAAGAAATAGGGTTCAAATCGAACCCACGATCCCAGTTCGATTAAACTAGGTTTTGAAATTTGGGTTGAAATGGAACCCAGATTTCATAACCCGGTTCTCATCTGGGTCGATTTCATGATGATTTGTTGTTGGTTTTTGGTTTGATTTCATGTTGGGTTGATTTTCTCATCTAGGTCAAACCCAGATGAATCTAGGTTGGATGCAATTTTTATCATTCAACGGCTGGATGATTTGGCTTGCTTCATTTATATATACAATTGCGGCGACTGTCTAGCTTCATTAATACATAGTTTGTGGTTTTTTTATGTGGTTTTGATTTTGGTTTGTGTTTAGGTTTGCAATGATTTGGAGATTGGTTAATGTTGGATTTTAATGGTCATGGTTGTTATTGATGTTATTGATTGAGAGTTGAGAAAATTGAAAAGATCGAAATTTTAAATGGTTTTGTGGAAATTAAATATTAGATTGAAGTAGACTTTTGAGATTTCTGGTAAGTTAGGGTTTGTATAAGTATCTTTAGATTGATTTTCTTTTAATAGTTTTGTTAAAAAGTTATTTTCATGTGATTTTTGTGTTATAGTAGTAATATTGAAAGTTGACATATTTAAGGAGGATGCTATGGAAACTTAATATGTGTGCAAATTGCTGTCTGTAAATTTTGATACTAGTAGAGTTGAATTGTGCTTTTGATTGAAAGAATATTGAAATTATGATTTACAAGTAGTGAATCAATAGCTTGTGCATCTTCATGTTGAATTGTTTTTAAAGAATTTGAATGGAAACTGAATGATGTAGTGACTTTGCCAAAACATATGGTTATAATTCAGTTGTGCACATATACTACACAGTTAACTCAGTTGTGTTTTTTATCTAACATCGAAAGAATTGTCTCTTAAGGAAGTTGTGTCCATGTTAGGTTGCACATCATAATTTTTTTTCAACACATGAAGTTCGTTCTATTATGTTTTGTATGTTAAGATTATGTAATGTTGTCTGTAAAGGAGTTATGTTCTGTTGTTTCTCTGTGTGTGGTTATGAAAACTGCTTTTGCTTTTGTTGATGTTGACCTTTTTTTGACGAGGATCCCCCACTTGATAACTAGTATTGTTATAATGATAATTATCATTAGGATAAGTTGTTGCACTATAACACCTCAAGTGTTGCGTGCTAGTTGGTGCTTTGTTGAAATGCACTGTGCATGACTTTGATCTATAGTCCTCCATCTGATTTGAAAAACAACAAAAACAAAAACAACAAAAAAGATTGGAAGAGAAGAGAGGATATGAGAGAATAAGAGAAAGAGAAAAATGTTGTTTTGGTGTGCTAAATTTGTGTAGTCTTTTTTATTATATGTGAATCACAAGCTTCTTACTTATGTGAATTGCAAAAGGTTGTGCAAGAAGCGGACATGATATAAATTGAAGATTGCTGGTCGTGTTTTGTGAATGCTTTGTTTATTTTATCAACATTTATTTCTTCTTGTTATTAGTACCATTTAAATGTGTCATTAATATGTAAATCATAATTGACAATGAAACTTCAATGCTATATTATATAGAGTCTTTTACGTAGCATTTAGTCCATGAAACTTCATAGCAATATCCGCAGTATTCCCTCAACTAAAGTGTGAACTTGCCAATGAGGCCCACCTCATTTATAAATTCTCTTTCTTCTGTGATGCCTTAAACTACATTTAAACAAGGTTGGAGTGACCTTGTTTTTTGATTTTGATGTTAAGTGTCTTTAAAGAGTAATGTTTGAGGATGGCCTTTATGTCTTGATTAACAATATGAATAATGTCCTACCTCTTGATGAAAGATATATATTACATTATTAGTTTGGAGATTTTTGTTATATTCATTATAACTATGGAATTTTCATTGTGGTACATAAAGATTGAAAGTTGGAGTCCAAAAATGGCAGATAAGTCGATTGGAACCAGTGCTGACATTGGGGAGAGAGTTGACCCAACAGAAAAATGAAAGGGAAGACTTAAGATTGGTCAAAGGGCATGGATTAACTACTTGTAAGTCCTTGAACTATGTACCATTAGTATAGCAAGCTTTATTGTTATTTTTCATTGGTTAACCATAATTTCTTGTTACGTTACAATAGCTCAAAATGCAAGAGATGGACGACAATGGTATAAAGAAGGTATTATTTGGCCTGCAGTAATTGATGAATAAAGTGATTTTGGTGCATAGTGGATGTGGTTAAACAGTTGATAATCTTTGATGTCTGCATGTGGTTTGTGTAGACAAGAGAAGAACTAGGTCAAATTTTTGAGGAGTTGCTGAAAGAAGAGAAGACGAAGTATGGGGAAATGCATTTGTCAAGTAAATTGGGTAAACGAGTTGGCCATCGAAAAAAAGAAGAGAAATGCGATAAAGTTGATGCAGATTTGGAGATGTGAGAAAAGGATGCGAAGATGGACATTGAATCATTGCAAACAAATTGTTCCCCGATTCGCTTTTGTCGGGTTTTGATCAACTTGATTAAAGATCAGAAGAAGACTGTACGAGGGGTTGGTTTTGGAAACTTCTTATTATTAAACTATGGTTGACTTCAATTGAGGCTATGTCAATGGCTAGTTGATCATTTTGACGTTGACACCTGCACACTTCAAGTCCATGGGCAATCATTACAATTGAACGACACCGTATTTGTAGAAGTAATGGGTATACGTGCTGATAGAGATGATGTTGTAACATCTGGGGAGGTGCCAAACTTACAGGCATGGGGTGAAAAGATGAAAGTCTCACATGGCAAGTTTTGTAGGAAGTCGATCAACTCTCGCATCAACCAACTTACATCATCCAATGATGAGTTTGCCATTACATTTTGCTTGTTTTTGTTAAGCACTATCCTTTCACCTACCAATGGGGAATATGTGCCTGTGGGGTACTTGAATGCCCTACTTGATGTAGGAGGTATTGCAAGGAAGAATTAGGCTAGTTGGTGTTTTAGGAGCCTCTGTAATGAGATTAGAGTTTTCCAAACATCACAGGAGGCGAAGTAGAACAAAGTGCTTTCTGGTTGTGTTATTTTCTTACAGGTGAAGTTATATATTTAGTTGTCATTTTTGTATTGTTTGATCTGGTACTATGCTCTGTAATCAAAGTAATATTGTCTTAATTTGGGTTTCGTATTTGATAATTGAGCAGATGTTCTATCTACATTCCGTACAACTATCTCCTGCCATCATCGATAGGTCAGTGATACCTATTGTTGGTTGGACTAAAGCAAACATTAACAAGTGCTTAGGTCGTGTTAATAAGAAAGGGGGTTTTGATTCTGATAAGGTATTTGTTATATATTAAGTGTATGCAAATTTTGTTTCAGCACATATCGTTATTGCTTAATATAGTTTGTTTGGCATCTATGCAGATTTCAATTGGACCATATCTTCCCCGTGATCACGGTCCTTCAGATCGTCATTCTAACCAGCACAAGACGTCAACTGATGATCGGGATGGTACTGTACAGCACACATCTTGTCGAAGGAAACATGTTGATGACATTCAACTTGATGCTCTCAGTACAACAGTAACAATACTACGAAATGATTTTCAGTCACTTGTTAGTGAGGTTCAACTAGTAAGGCGTGACATTAAAGATGTCAAAATGCAGGTGGATAGGTTAGTGGATGCTATGTCTATGTTCAAAGAGAAGAACTCCCCTCTGAAAACCAATGTTGATGATTATGCTGAGGAGTACATGCCTGAAAGCAATAAAGCATGTGGTAAAGTCTCTTTTTGTCATATTTCTACAGTAGATCCATCATCATCTCGAAAACCTGTAGTCACTGCAACTACACAACCCATACCCATTGAACCTGAAGATCAACCACCAGTACCACAGGCTCTTTCACCCCAAACATCCAAACATGGAGTTCGTGAACATTCATCTACAAATACTCTTACAAAAGGGAAATCCACAGCAAAGAAGAAAACTTCCTCCTCTGATATGTGGCCACACCTTGATTCACTCACACCGTCATTGAATTGCAATGCCAATAACATGTCCAAACAGGATACCATTTATTCATTTTACCGAGTGAATGAGCTTGTCATTTTGAATGCTCCGAGCCGTCATGTATGCCTTGTAAACAATTAATGAAAAATTACGTTATATGGTTATCAATGCATAAGTTGTAAAATTGTAACCATTGTAAATTGTTTTGTAGGATGAGTACGAGAAGTTAGCGGACCATGAATTACTTTCCAACTCATCTAGTCAGCTTACAATCATGAAAACACGCTCGACATTGAAGCAAAAGCCTAGCACACATGTGATGTCTCCATACATGGTGCCACACCCCCGTGGTAAAAAGGCTAAGACATTTCGGTATAGGCCATTTAAAATTGAGTACATCTATTACAACGATTTACCAACATCGTAAGTTTTAGTTCTATGGCTTTAGCTTGTCATTTTGAACAACATGTGCAACATGTTGTCTATCTTTTGTTACATTTTGATTTCATTGTTTTAAAATGCACAATAATTGTAGCTGCATATTCTGACCTTTTATTGTATAATGGAGCCGTAGGGAGCATATTATAGACATTGACAATTTGCAAGTGTGTCGTGAAAGTTTTAGAAGTCTGAAGCCGAAAAAGTTCATTAATAGCGAGGTTTTTCTGTTCTATTTTGCACGATTGTTGTTTCGTCATGAAACAGGTTAGTTTGGGTACCATCTTATACTATTCGTATTGATAGTAATAGTTTTATTGACTATAGATTATATCCGCCCAAGCTGAATATAAAAACATCATTATGAGAGCAAAAGACATAAAAGAGTGCATCTGTTGGTACTTTTCAACATACTTTCAGGTATTTACTTATGCGAAACGTATTGTCATAAAGCAACTCGGTTTGTACATATTGGTCCATTGATATTGCATACATTTTCTAATAACTTCTGTCGGATGTAGTATGCAATTCTGAACTGTAAAACGAATAACATGCCAACTTTTAAAAAATCGTTGTCCAACTTTAAGGAGACGTACATGAGCAATATTGACAGATGTGATCTGGTATGCCATGCCTGTACATATTTATTTTGTCGATGTGTATGCGACCATTGTTATATGATTTCCATGTTCAGTTGGTTTATATTTTAGTTTTTATGTTTGCTGGTGTAGATATTTGGTTCATTTGGCTGTGTATGCCTTGTGATGTCTTATTTTTAATATGTATGGCAGATATATATTCCTATTAATGATCAACACGGTCATTGGTTTCTTGGTGTCATCCATATTTAAGAAAAAAAGGTGGAACTTTGGGACTCATGCACACCTCGAAGGAAATCGGCGAATGCACCTCGTCATGGGCAGTTAAAACGAATGGTATGTTCACTTTATTGCTGTAATATTCATTACACAACTTGTGGACGTTGATGTAAATAACTAATTATTGACACATAATTGGTCCACTTTGGTGGTACATTTGTTTTGTAGTTTCAGGCGCTTGATTTTATGTTAGGGGAGGATATTACATACTCATTTCAACATTCATTCTCCTTTAGCAATTTCACGATGGTAGAAGCAAATGCACCTCAACAACCCAATGCATATGATTGTGGAATGTTTGTGTGCATGTTTATGGATGATATCGTGCCTACTGCGGAACAACTTGAATTGGTAAGTTACATAAGTCAACTTCATAAATTCATTTGTCATAAGATGATCTGACAGTTCGAATATCATTCTGAGTGTAGTGTCTAACTATGTTATTTGTTACAGTTTGATTCCACCCGTCAGCGACTCTTGTTTGCTCGATACCTTGCTCTGTTCCCCGGTAACAAAATGTCCGTATGGATTAATGAAAAAGCCAAAGCTCATCATGATGAATTGGTTAAAGCTAAGTTGAAGCGTAAGCTTCCGAATCGAGATGTGCCACCCATAAAAAAACTTAGCAAGAAAGCAATGCGTCATCTACTATAAAGTTGTGTGTGAATAGGACTTTAATAGATGATCTTTGTGTGGCATACTCTAACAACTACCATTTTGTTATCATATTTTCATATGTTGATGGGTTGCAGGCAGTTGGTAATCTTTTTGTCCACCACTCCATCTATCGTTTTGTATAGTGTTTAACGTATAATGAGACACAGACAGACACTATGTATATACCTAACAAAATGTAAATACGAGCTTTTTATTGGTATTTAATCCTATGATAGTTTGATTGTATTTGTTTTGTTTATTCATCTTCAATGACACATTCCATAGTCATGTTTCCACAATACAGTTGTGTTTATTTTCATTTGGTCATAGTAAAGTGTGTATTATGTATGTTAACATATCAACATTATAATCTTATGCAATATAGGTTTGACATGTAAGATGGATCATGTTATCATCCTATAGAAGTCTGTTCTGGCAATCATTATTGATAATGTTCGTACACATTTTGTAATATGTTTGCAATAGACAACAAGTTTGCTGTGTGAACATAAGTAGCAGGTTCAAAACCAGTATGGGACCATTTGTTAGCAACAATCCACTCTCATTGACCTTTGGTGGTGGTGGATGTCATCATTCAGTTGGCGCTACGTTGGCATTAGTCATGATTGGAGCCACACCAGGCATTTCCTGAAGCATAATATTACTACCAACTCTACTTATATCTTCTAGTTGAATATGTGGACATGTTTTCACCGTGTGCTCAACTTGTCGACATTTTCTACAATGGTGTATCTTTGGAGAGGTTTTCTTCGGTTTTCTTACCCCCCCCCCCCCTCCCCCCTTTGGTTGTAGCTTTTAATGGATCTTTTACATGTTCAATGTTAGGCGTTTTATCTGGTCCGTCATCATTATTCATTGCTGCCTTTTCCTTTACCAAGATTCCTTCTATTTTTTCAGTGAGACGATGAATGTTGACTTTTGTCTCTGCAAATCCTTCTGCTGTTTAAGAAGCCAAGTAGCATAGCTTTGTACACTGACTGGTTAATGCTCCATACCTAACATGTTCAAGCATCATCATCATAATGTAAATTGATTTTTGTTACCAAAATATAGAAAGACATTGCATTCTTACTCCTATTACACAATTTGTAAATATTTATCCCTTTATTAGATAGGTACATATATGTATACATGCATTAATATATAGTTATATACAACTCTATAAGATATAAGTATGAAGGCATGGTGTTGAGGGAGTGCACGTATAAACAACATGATAGGTCATCCATTGCTTTGGCCAAGCAGGCACGCTGTCATTATGGTACGACCGCGCACGCATTAGTACTCACAGGCATGTCTTCAGTATGAGTGCACGGCCGTACTCACAATTTGGTGCAGTCGTGCAGTTAGGACAGTGTTGGTGCGCAGCTGCACCAGTCTTGTGGTGCGGTCGCGCACTTATGGCAGTGCTAGGGCGCGGCTGCACCTCTGCAATGGTGCAGCCTCACAGTTACGGCAGTGCTACTGTGCGGCTGCACCTCTGCAGTGGTGTGGCCTCGCACTGATGAACACCTTCACAGGCCGTCCACAAGACAGGTGCGCGGGCACGCCAGCATGGTAGTGCGGCTGTGCCGAAACACTGGATTAATAGCGCAGCTGCGCATGCAATTGCGAGCGGCTGCGCACCCATGGGGGAGTGCAATGGTGGTGGTTGCACTCCTCATGTGGTGGTGACCGGCCTCACATCATGGTGCACCCGTCGACGTTTGATGCATTGTTCGTGCGCACCCTCACTATTACTAGAACGTGGTCGCATAGTCTTCCTATACAATACATGAATGATATTAATATAAAAAAGAGGTTTACATAATGTAAAGTAAACTGAAAATGAAGTTTACCGTGCCATGTGAACAATATTTGCTTCACATTCGTGCACCACCTTATCAACGTCATCGCCGGTCTTTGCATTCTTTCTCTACCGACGCAATATCAATGACTCTGGTAAACAGTCAATGTTCATAGCTTTCATTGCACTGAATATATGGCAACAAGGGATACCAAGTGTCTGAAACAATTTGCATAAGCATAGGAAGCTATTTTCAGCTGGGTTGTATACCACATCCCAAGTTGTCTCACCACATGCAAACTTTTTAAATGTAAATGTCTTTTGCGTCATATCAGTGGCACAATTTATGATGCTTAGCGTTGCTTCTGAATTGATTTCATCCCTTACTTTTACGAATATGTTCCGAGTATAAATTTTTGATGCATGTGTCTTTATTTGCAACAAGTGGGTTTCGAGCATTGGTTGCGAATTAATGTTCTCAAAGTTGTCTCTTGCCTCATTGTGGCGAAGTCTTTCCATCACCCTATGTGTTTGGCTGACGAACTCGAATAACTTCATACAACGGTTCAAATATTTATTAAATAAACGGTTTATGCGCTCAGAACATTGCGTGCTTGGTATCCCCCCAAAGAATGTGGTTCTCAAAAACGTTTCTGCTCATTGCTTCTGTCTGCCAAACAACTTTCTAACCCAAGCGTTGTCCTCCAATTTATATGTTGCAACCATCATCGACCAATACTGTTGAAAGTCAAGCTCAGTCATGTACGTAAGCATGCAGTTCGTGAATTCCCTACTGAAGGCAACATTGCAGATATTTGTCTGCACATTTCGTTCCAGATGCCATGCACATAATTGCCTAGTTGCCCTAGGCATTACTATCTTTAGTGCTTTATGCATCGCAATATCGCCATCCGTCACAACAGCTACAAGATGCTTATGTTGCATTGCCTCCAGAAATGTTTTGAGGACCCACGTATACGTGGCTATTGTCTCATCCACCACCAAACAGAATCCAAAAACGGTAGTTTTGTTATGGTTATTCACGCTGACAAATATAACAAGAGGTCGGTTGTACGCATTCGTCTTGTACATCGAATCGAAAGATACAACATCGTCAAAATAATGGTAATCAATACGAGACTGTGAGTCGGCCCAAAAAATGTTCCCTAATGACCCATCTTCAGTTATAGTAAACTTGAAAAAAAAATTACCATCCATTTGCTGTTTTCCTGTCATGTACCCAATAACTACGTTTGCATCCCCATTGGTTGAGGTGCACCTATGTTTGGAATCCAACCCATTTTGCAAGTCTTTACGGGTGTGACCAACAGCTGCATGACTGCCTGCTTGGTAGACCATATGCTCCATCACTTGAGAGGTTTGAACCCCAATATATTTCCACGATTCAGCTTGTGCAATGTTGGCAGTCGGAACATGATGATGCGAACGAAGAAACTGCACTTGGTTTGGAGTCGCTAACGCATGACAATGTTATGTTACGAACTCATTGACAACCCACATACTTTTTTCACGGTTGAATTTTATTCACATAATAGCTCGACAACCTTCCCGAGTTATGTCTTTTGACTCGTGCTGCCTATCTCATCGCTCTAAGTACTTTTTCTGTATGAACCCCTCCTTGGAGCAAACCCAATGTCGACATGTTATTAACCCATTTGCCTCATTTCGCAGCATGTCCTTACGCGCACTAAAACCAACCACAAATGAATAATTATGGTAAAATGCTTCTGCATCATCAACAGAAATGAATTCTTTTCCCATAACATCGGATGTACTTAAACAAGAGAAGTTATTAGGAGCATCTGACAGACTTTTGCAACCTCCAACAGCAGCATCAACATTACCAGTGCTCTGGGAAAGCGATGGTCGTTCGTGTACATTGGTCTGCAGAGGGCGATACATGGAAGGTATCACTGTTAACATCCGGAAACCATTGATGACTAAAATAAATGCCTTTTTTTTCATCAATCCCTGCATGATCCAAACAAAATAAAGTTCACTTACTATGGAATGTACCGATCTAGCTACGGTGGTACATGTATTATTATATGTTGATGTCATAGATACATATGTGTATGTATGTGTGTCTGTGTGCGTATAATTATTTATATATACAGAAGCATATATATGTGTCTGTGTATATATATCTGGGTGTATGATGACCACTGTGTTGTTCTGTGTCAAGGTTCATGCATATAACCAATACTAGAGTACACCCACATTTTGTTTACTTGCAAAGCAACTACACCATCAGCACATATATTATTACCTATGCATTTGTGAGATAATTGATCATGACCTCTGTAGCTAGTATGAAGCAACTGCAACCATTGTCTGTGTTGTTTGACTCAAGTTGGATGTTGCAGGAAATAGGCAAAACGGAGCTGTATAACACTTAATATGTTGTTGTTTTACTATAGGTGGTTGGTGGTTGATATAAATCAATTTATGAGACATTTGCCCACGTAACCAACACAGTGGGTGGTTGGCTAAACTGTTTGCATTCATAATTGAAGACGTAGCCAAGGCAGTAGATGGTTGGTTAAAAGGTTTGGTCACAAAATTAAGAGGGGGTTGGTTAAACATTTTGTTAAGGGAATTTCATATTGTTACTTCCAAAAAGTGAACATTGTTTTCGCATTTTTAATTCAATCTCTTGAAATTTTTAAAGTTTTATCTATGTCAACATAAAATGGCATAAACTAAAATGTCAACAGGATGATAATATACATGGCATCAACCTTAAAAAAAACATACTTGTTAAAAAAAGATAAAATGTGCAGTACATTGGACGCGCGAACAGTTCATTACTAACACACACAGTAGCTCAAATATACATATAGTTATATATGTAACTATCCCTGATGTTGTATTTTAACCACACCAGTTTGCAACTTCAACTCATATCAACTATCACCATCGAGATGGTAAATGGCAATTAGATGCAGCTGCATGGCATTCCGTACATCCGCAAAACAAGCAGCAAATAAAATTCTATTAACATTACAAAACAATAAGTTCATACATGGTAGTACTGCACTATGCCTGTTACCACATGCTTACACTTGCAAAAGACAAATACAAAGTCAGTACAGTTACTACGAAAACAAAAACAGCAAGCATAAGCTGTCCACGTGGACTATCCACTTAAAACAAAAGCATCGATAGTATTTGGTTTACATACAACTGCTGTCATAACTTCAATTTTGCCACCTTATATGTACCTTACAATCTGCATCCAACTGACACCTATACAACATCCACCATACATGTTATCCCTCACCCAATAGATCACCCTGCTGCACAGTTGTGTCTTTTGTGGCAGGTGTTTTTGCCTCATGTAGTAGCTGCGTAACATGAGTAAGGGACTGTCCATGACTCGTAAGTTGGGAGCACATTGATGCGAACAATTTCTCCTGCTCTGCCTTAAGGTTTGCAATGGCCTGTTCTTGACGCTCCTGTATGGCATTAAGTGCACCAAAAATCTCAAAAACCCAAGTAGGTGGTTGTGCCTCATTACTACATGTTGACGACCAATTGTCCTTACGCATTTTCTTTGCTTTTTGCTCTGCCTTTGGTTTGTTACCATTCATAATGCGGTCGTGCAAGGTATAATATGTGACACCATCTATTGGCTTGGGTGGAGACACCCACAAATCGCCCACCTCCATTGGAACACCAGCATTCAAACAAAATTGAGTTATAAGGGCAGGAAAAGGGAATCCATACCTCGTAGCAGTGCTGGCATCATTTATTGCAGTGAAAATACACTTCCCAATGTTGATGGGTCGGTTAGTGCCCATAGCATGTGCAAGTTTGGCTCTGGGTTCCCTAATTTTGATGAAGTGTTTACTTGGAAGGAGATTGTGTGAAGCAAAGGTACACGAAAATGCATACTAGACAGTGAGCTTCTGATACAATATTTGTTTACTTTGAATAGTTTCTGAATCATACAGGTCCTTTACCATTTGAGCTTTTGCGATATGCTCAACATTATACTCGTCACACTCAGCAATTTAGAGACTTTGAAATACTTATTAATCAGAGTTGGGGTGATGACGACATTAGTACCCCTTACTGGTGTGCCCTTCCCTTCCATAAATGGCTCCGGAAGGAAGTTTGCATAAAAGTCGTGGACCATGTTTCCACAGGACTTTGCTGGTGTAGAGGCCAATTTCACCCACTTTCTTTCACATAATACCTCCATAAGACCGGTGTCCTCCAAATCTTCAAATTTCACGGCCCTTTAAAAAATGAACGGACGGTCGGAGAATGTCTGGTATCTACAACGAGCCTCAGAAGATATGAAACGATGGTTTGTTGATGCTGCTCTTGAACATATACCATTTTCGTTTCCCAATGATGAGGTCTGGTATTTACCCGCCTTCTTACCCTTACTGACATGCGACCGATGTGACCGAAGACTGGTTTTCCTTTTATGTTACTTATTTGAAACACCATCATTTTTGGACTGCACCATTTTTTCTGCAGCTGCAACTGTACAAGAACACCTCAATATGATAACAAATAACGTTACCAATTGTTCAAAGTGCTACGCTATGGGTATGCATTTAAAAACCTGTATGGTTATTGAAACCTATCGATACTTTGTAATGACAAATATTCAAACAAAATATTATCACACCCCTAACACTAATATGACACCAACCAATGCCACACAAATCTGTAATCAATGCCTTAGTCCTACAAATGAAAATCTCATGCTTAACACCAACCTATCACACAAACTTCTTCGTAGAATGTAATACTTCTACAACCGCGAAACCCATATCCGAGACACCATTTTATAATGAACTACCAACAGAAATATGAGCAATAGATAGAAAATGGAACAGCTAGTCCAAATGCAATTCATTTGCACGTTTTCAACACATAACATAATTAAGTAACACAATGGCATTGAATAATCTGTGCAAATTCTTTACTATTCACCCCATAAAAACACAATGGTATCTAATATATGCATGCAAAATATCTCCCTATAAATAAACCACAAATCATTTGCCAGATTGCAAAAGAAACCCCAACATGTTAAACACAAGCACAACATGGAAAAATCAATATAGCTTTTAATCCAAGGAACAAGTGAAACTATTACACCATTATCATGCAAAACCCCAAAAATTCATCCTACAAAGCAACCAAAATTTCAGGAAAACAAATTTCATATTTCAACCCTAAAATCGAAACACACATTCACAAAAATTCCAAACAAGTTTATAACAACATAACTTACTTGGACAACTTCAAAACCAATCTATTGAAACTCAAAAAAGTAAAAGCCTTAAAACAATACGTGAAACCGACTCCAATTTCCTGACAAACGACGGTATTAGTGGTCAAACACTTACCTGAAAATTGTTTTTGCTGCCTACTTGGTCGCCGATAAAGCAAACCACTGCAAAAAACCAGATGAAATTGACAGGTTAAATGGTTGACAACAGTGGAAGCGGCGCACGGAGTTGACAAGTTTTGCTGGGGACAAGAGGAAGTGTTGCTGTAAAATGACATGTTAAATGACTTTCTAATTACTTTTTCCCTTTCACATGTTTTTTTTATTATTTTATTATGTTTAATTTGTAAATAATTTAAACTACAAATAATATTCAATTTACAAACATGTGTTGATATATGCACATTAAACTATAATGACCAAACTAACCCTCTCCATGTTAAGATTGACTAATACTTGACTAATAAAAGGGCTAAATTGATAAATTTTTGAAACGTTAGGGATGACGAAAATTATTATTCTAGACCAAAAGTTACAATATTGTTGTTAAATTTAAAGACACAAAAAAATGGGAATGTATTATTTTCTTGTATATTCAAATTTTTTGGGTTGAAATTTATATTGTTGTTATATTTTATATAAGCACTAGTGTTGTTAAAATTCTACTTGCCACGTACAACTTTGTCTGAATATTTTATATATTCGTTTAACTGAAAAATATGTGGAAGTTATGAAATATTAATATTCAAGAACTCCAAACAAAACGTAATTTTATTAAAATAATGTGTTACTGTTATTAACAGGTCAAATTGTATACTTGAAAAACCATTACTATTGATTTTCAATGGATTAGCATTTTTTTTATAAATTCGAAGTCTTTTCATATGATATTTAAATTGTAAATTATTGATATATTAATTGACGAATTAAAATTTTTTTCACATGATAAATTCATTTCATATAAAATCAAATTACATGTTAATTGAAAATTATATGAAGAATTTCAATTATATAACTGTATAGGTGATAAATTTATTTGTACGTGGTGAAAAAACAAATTATCAAGTACTAAGTGCGAAAGCTTTACAATTTCATTGAAGTAAACTTATTAAAAAATCTTATGTGGGGATATTACGTGTTAAAATAATATTAAATTGTATATATAGCGACATCTGCCATTAAAAAACTTCATTACGTCACAATGTAACTGCTTAATAAAATCTTCAATTTAAGTTATTATTTTTTAAACATAATTCAATTTAAAAGTTATTATATTTTTCAACATTTTAAAATTTACAAGTACATTGGATTGTACTGGTATTGCTGTATGACCACGCTAAAACAGTGGTGTGTCTGTATACCAACACTGCAGTCAGAACGTGGTCACATCAAGATGTTAGTGCACTTGCACACCCATGAAAATTGTAAGACTTGCACTAGTATATGAGCGCGGCCGCACTAAAACGGTGGTGTAGCTGCACACCAATATTGAAATAAGTACGTCACTATATTATGGTGTCAGTCCAATCACACACCCATGACTGCTGCAAGGCTTACGCTTTAGTTGTGTGTGAAAATTTTATATTTTAGAACTTATTACTTGGATGTGTACAACTAAAATTATTATATATAAAAATATTAAGAGAAAATTTCAAGTTTGTTTGTAACGTTTAACAAATTATTAATTTATGCATTTTCAATACCCTTCCTCCTATTTGTCCCACAAATTCATCAATTTATTTCCTCCGATCGTTTAACTATAGTCAAACACGTTACAAACTATATGAATACTAAAATACCCTTATTCAACATTTAAAAAAAATAAAGAAATTAAATTCAATAACTTGTAACGAATGAACAAGTTGTTCACAGAACAAGTATGACGTTTACTGACGTCATACGTATATTTTTGTTCAGTTTTAACAACTTCGGACGTTATAGTAACGTCAAACTTGTTCTCTCAACAACTTGGATGTTGATCTCAACAAGATGACGTCACCCAACTTGTTAACATAACGTTGGAGTTGTTCATAGAACAACTTTGACGTTTGCTGATGTCATAGGTCCATTTTTGTTATGTTTGAATAACTTCGGACGTTGTCATAACATCAAACTTGTTCCCTGAACAACTTCAATGTTGATCTCAACAAGATGACGTCACCCAACTTGTTGACATAACGTTGGAGTTGTTCAGAGAACAATTTTGACGTTTGCTGACGTCATACGTCCATTTTTGTTAAGTTTGAACAACTTTGACGTTGACCTCAACAAGATGACGTCACCCTACTCGTTGACATGACGATGGAGTTATTCAGAGAACAACTTTGACGTTTGCTGACTTCATACCTCCATTTTTGTTAAGTTTGAACAACTTCGGACGTTGTCGTAACGTCAAACTTGTTCTCTAAACAACTTCGATGTTGATCTCAACAAGATAACATCACCCAACTTGTTAACATAACGTTGGAGTTGTTCAGAGAACAACTTTGACGTTTGCTGACGTCATACATCCATTTTTGTTAAGTTTGAACAACTTCAGACGTTATCGTAATGTCAAACTTGTTCCCTGAACAACTTCGACATTGATCTCAACAAGATGACGTCACCCAACTTGTTCACATAACGTTGGAGTTGTTCAGAGAACAACTTTGATGTTTGTTGACGTCATACGTCCACTTTTGTTAAGTTTGAACAACTTCGGACGTTGTTGTAAAGTCAAACTTGTTCCTTGAACAACTTCGACGTTGATCTCAACAAGATGACGTCACCCAACTTGTTGACGTAACGTTGGAGTTGTTCAGAGAACAACTTTGGCGTTTGCTGATGTCATACCTCCATTTTTGTTAAGTTTGAACAATTTCGGACGTTCTTCTAACGTTAAACTTGTTCGGTGAACAACTTTGACGTTGATCTCAACAAGATGACATCACACAAGTTGTTATCATCACGTTGGAGTTATTCATAGAACAACTTTGACGTTTGTTGACGTCATACCTCCATTTTTGTTAAGATTGAACAACTTCGGACGTTGTGGTAACGTCAAACTTGTTCCTTGAACAACTTGGACATTGATCTTAACAAGATGACGTCACACAAGTTATTATCATCACGTTGGAGTTATTCATAGAACAACTTTGACGTTTGCTGACGTCATACCTCCTTTTTTGTTAAGATTGAACAACTTCGGACGTTGTCGTAACGTCAAACTTGTTCCCTGAACAACTTCGACGTTAATCTCAACAAGATGATGTCACACAAGTTGTTATCATCACGTTGGAGTTGTTCATAGAACAACTTTAACGTTTGCTGACTTCATACATTCGTTTTTGTTAAGTTTGAACAGCTTTTGACGTTGTCCTAACGTCACACATGTTCAATTCACAACTTCAACGTTGATTTTAACAACTTGACGTTACTAAACTTGTTAATTGAATGTTGAAGTTGTTGACTCAACAACTTTGACGTTAATGTTAATTTTTAATAAAAAAATAGTTAATATAATATAATATTTTATACTAAATTATTATACTTATATATTATTTGAATAATAATATAATATATTTTTATTTAATAATAAATATTAATAATAACTTAAAATACTTATATATTATTATAATACTATAATTCATAATAAAATATTATATTTATATATTATTTTATTATTAAAATATTATTTATTATAAAATTATTATTTTTAATCTGCAGCAACCGATTTCAATCGCTTGTTGCAGGTGGAAATAAGCACTATTTGGCTGTGAACTGGCAGCCAAATGTACCATAGCCAGTCCCCAATAGATATTACTAAACAAACACTTTCAATAATTTTTTTTTTTTTTTTTGGTTTCATTTTAAAAAAGGGATCCAAACAACACCTTAATTGTTTTGTGGAAATTCTAGCAAGAGAAAGACATTATTGTTGACGATCAAGATAAGCATAGAAGATTTGTGGAAAATTTACCAAGAGATGAACAATACTTTTGACTATCAATGTATGCACTAAAACTGCCCCACATGAGACGGTTAATTTCATCTATTAAGTTTTACACCAGCTGGAAATAAGCATTCAAACACAACTTTGTCTAATCCAGGCTTTGTAAACATGCCTAGTTCCATTTGCTCCCCTGCCATTCTCTTATGGTGCTTTTAGTGTTGCTAATATACAGCGCTAAACCATCAAATGCTGTCACTGAAACAGGAGATGGACCATTTTGCATTACTTGGAAAAGGAGTGAGGTCTGCAGAAAACATCATCGTCATTTTTAAGTTGATATTGAATTAGTAAAAAATCTACCAGACCTGTTGAAATCAATTATTACTCATCCAATCCGAATATATACTTCACTGCAGGGGGTACATAATTTTTTTTTCGAAAAAAAATATGAACTTTTATTAATGGTGGGTCATGAAAATGATTCCAACCATTAATTAAATATTTATATTTATCGTTTACCTAACTTTTGTAGTCTTAAATAAAGCAATAATTTACTAAATATTCCAACTTTCTCAATTTCTAACTTATGTAATATTTTATGACCAACTATTTATAGTCACATATTTGATTATATTTTGATTTGTTTAGACTTTTTCTTTTCTTCTTTTGAAAAATGCATGACCTTCTAATAGGAGTTAACTTTTTCATGCTTTATAGTTTATACCCTCAATATTCATGGTTGAACCTTTCAACTTTTTCCATGGTGCCTCACAGCGAAGCCTCCATCTTTCACTTTCCATTAAAGTAATCCTCGACTCAAGAAAAAGAATTCATATACAGAAGGAAATTCACAAGATTCTTTTAGTTGGTGGGACTTCATTCATAGACTAACAGTGTACACTAAAATTCTTTAGTGTAGATGGTTTGTAAAACAAATTCATGACATGGAATTTGTAACGATACAAATCACTCCAAGACAACAAATTCACTTAAAATTTTATGTTTTACGAATTTATAATCTAAAATTTTTCATACAAACATACACACTAGAGAAGCTCATTTTTCTTATAAATCAACAAGTTTCTTCATCATCTTTGGATGAACTTCCTGTTTTCAGTGGTGTATATATGTTTAGTTACTCTTTCCTTTTCATAGTTGAAATAATGACTGCTATGGTCTTTTATGATTAAGTATTAGATAATAATTCAAAGATCCGTTCACAGTGCACACCTAGGTTTAGAAAATATTTAGTCCTGCATTTGAGGGGTTAAGTTAGGTTTTATGAAAGTTAAAAAAAAAAAAAAAAAAAGAGTAAAATATGCTAATATTCCTTTGTGTATAATTTCTTGAATCTCAAAAATACAGTCCTTTACATGTACATATATAATTAAATGGAAATCATACTAAAACATGTTAGAATAAACAGAGACAATATGACACATAGTTTCTAAATATCTAAAATGTACAAATATATACTTTAATCATTTTTAATAAACCTTGACAACATAATTGTATTTTACTGATGTAATGAATCAGAAGAGTGGCTGATGTATAGCGTATAGAGTGGTCTTCTCAAGATATGTAATAACTGATTTGAATTAAAAACAATTATTTTCATAAAAAAATATTTATTAAGGTAAAATAGCCCAAATTAATCTTTTGAGAAAAAGGAGTTTAAGGTTGTAGCCTATCACAATAGTTTTGAAAATTTTGCCAATAAATGACACGATGATGACAAAGATACCCTTATATTATTTTAACTTCTTTTAACTAAAATTAAGAAACTAAAAGATTATATAAAAAAATAATTCCATTTGCCAACAGTGGAGAATAAAATGGAGATCGCTCAATTGACCTCTATTTATGGACATTGTGTCATATACTCATGTTCAATCTCCCTGTTTTTTATTATGAGTGTCGTCTCCAATCTTTTGACTTCTCCACACTTGTGTTGACGTGAATTTTGGATGAGATTTCTGTGAAATTAATAATTTATACGTAAATCTCGCACTATTTACTTCTCATTAAGGTATGAATTTTGGACGAAATTCACACAAAAATGATAGTTTATGTGTGAATCTTGCACAAATAGCATTTTTAATACTGGTAATAAATGAATTTTAAGTAAGATTCATGCATAAATACCATTTTCATGTGAACCTCCGACAGACTTTCATTTTTTTAAAATCAGCGGTGCAGGTGACCATTATCAATGGAGGTTGTTTTTCTTTATAATTGTATTAATCAGTATAAAAATGGCATAGGTGTAATCTTGAATATAGTTACAGAGAATATAGATGTATCCCAAGGCAATCTGTGAAAACTTTTACTATTATTGTAACACCCCAATTCCCAATCTACCATGAAAATCAATATAATGAAATATTCAATCAATCACTTAAATCTTCAAAACTAAAACACAATTAAAAAATAATTCCACAAAGCATTTATTTCAATAATACAAATTTGTCTCAACTCCTCAATAAAGTCTTAATAACCCAAATCTACGATCATTTGAAATCAATCCTTACAGTTAAGTTATAATTAATAAAATAAACTCAGATTGTTCCTTAATAATAGGAAGGGATATAACCATAATAACATAGTTGAAATCATCCTCCAAGTGACACCAATAACTTGAAGTCGTCCCTCAAGACAAATAAAGCCTACTAATCTGAAAAATAGTAAAGATGAGGGGTGAACCATTAATTTAATAGATAAATATTGTATATTATGATGTAATATATAATCAAAATGATATATTATAATTTTATAAAGTAATTTTACAGTAAGAATAAAATTTCATAGTAATTGAAAAATAACAAATATAGTAATGCCATTTAGACATTTAACGATACAATATAGAAAACATTCACTTTTCAAATTCAAAGTCAATAAAACATTTAACAATATAATATATACAATATTCACTAATTAAACAGAAGTGAAAATAACAAAAAACATTTCATATGCGAATGTAAATAAAATGGAAGTGGCTCCTATCACGTAATCCTGGTATAAGGCTAGTACAATTTACACATGTAATCCTGATATTGAGCGAATATAATTAGTACTTATAATCTCGGTGTGGGGCCAATATAATTTACAACTGTAATCCCGGTGTGAGGCCAATCCAATTAATGTTTGCAACAATAAATATTTCAACTAGACCAATATGATACAATTATGACACCTGTAATCCCGGTGTCTAGGCCATTACAATTAAATAAACTATGAACAGATGAGTCAAAATGTTTTCATTACAATCACAATACAATACATATTACTTTTTTCAAATACGGAGAAATACTTTTAATAAAACATATCACATTTTTCAAATAGGAAGACAGTACTTTTAATGCAATCAAACAATGTACATAAAACATATATGTGAGGATGCAAAATCATTTAAATAAAATATAATAAAATAATGTTGAAAATTTCAAGATTTCATTCGATTATTTAAAATGACCAATTAAAGTATTTTTGAAATTGAACATATGATATATTAAAGCAATGTATAATGTTTACTTACCTCTTCGCTTATCCCAATAAAGAAAATAATTTTACGAATTTAGTCTCTTTTATGAACCTAAAATCACATCATGAAACTCATAAATTCATAAGAAATTGTAACTTACTAAATTAATCTAAGTCCAAATACCATTAAAATTCTCTACTGTCAACATTGTCTCTACTGATACAGTCTATTTTCTCCATTTTTAATAAATTGTATATAAAACCAATCATCACAAAAATGTAAATATATGTTCTAAAGACTCAGAATAAATACGATAAAAATTTCCAGCCTTAAATACCTTTATTAACCTATCAACTTAAACATCTGAATCCAAATCAAGGCTGTATCAATATCAGTTTTGAAACTGAATAACCCTTAATATCTGAATTTTTAAAAATAAAACATTTCATAACAATCCTTTAAGATTTAATGTCCTACATATGACTCATATTGGTTCATATAGAAATTTAATGACACTAAAACAACATCAATTGCATGTCCAAAAATTTCAAGATTCAACTTAGTTCAATGCTGTTAGATTTTTATTTTACTGAGTTATAGGTGATCAAAAATTCATAATTAATTGCACACTTATCATATGAGTATGAAATTTGGCATAATATAACCTAATATCCTAAGAATCATTCATACTAAATTTCATAATTTTATACCTTCATTTTCCTATTCAAACAATTAAACAAATTTGACAGGGCTACTAGAAAGCAAATTTCTAGTAGCCACTATTTCTTTCATAAGAAATCCATAAAATTTTTAATCTTACTTTGAAATAACTCCAAACATAACAATATGATATTATAAGTCTATCACACTATAAAATCTTAATACTAATAAATAAAATTATGAAATAACGAGAATAAACCTACTTGATTCATAGTCAACATTCAAAATCAATTTTGAACTCCAAACTTGTTATGGTTGAAGGTTTAACTTTGTTAATGGAAAAGAGAAAATTTTGAATGATACATGAGAGTTTTCAAGGAAGAGAAGTGGCTATTGAAAATGGAGAAAAATAATATATATATATATATGGAACTTCAAACCCTAATAGCAATTAGGGAAAATATATGGATATATATATATACTTTTGCTTTCTTTTTTTTTTATTCTTTCTATTCTTTGCATAGCCACCAAATTCATCCAATTGGGCTTTTATCCAATTGCTTTAACTTTAGAGAAAAGTTGAGAAAATGACTCTCTTGGATACACAACCCTCAAAATTAACCTTTTAATATTTTAATATTAAAAGAAGGGACTGGCAGGACAAAAATACCCTTAGTGAAAAAATGGGCGCCATAATGTGGCCTTGAACCCACCAGTCACGATCTGCATGCAAAACACAATGCAGCCTGCCATTTTTTCACTTGTGCTGAAGCCTGGAAGACAGACTCTCCCGTCCATTGCTGAAACAGAGGTGCCGTGAGTCTCCCGCCCATTGGAGACCGGACACGCGAGGTTGCTGCTTTCGACATCATAATGCAGTTGATAGTTTGAACGCTCCAAGCGTCGTTTAGCTTCCGACAGCCGCCAAAAGAAGGAGGGAGTGAGGTATTGGACTAGAGTGGAATGTGGCATAGGTGAGCGTCTACAGCTGGTAAGTTTTTCTGACCAGTTTTAGGTGCTTTGTGTTTCCGAATGCGCTTGTTTGTGTTTGATGTAGTTTGGGTGTGGTATTGTGGCTGTTAGGTGTAGTTTGTATGTGGTGTTGTGGCTGTTAGCTGTATTTTGCGTGTGGTGTCGTGGGTGAACAGTTGTTATAGGGAGGGTAACAGAATGTGGTGATGAGAACTGAGGATGGGCCATTCGAAAAATGTTGGAAAGCTGTTTGGGGTTTTATGTGTGTGATGTTGTGGGTATTAATAGAATGAAAAAGATAAATTGTATTGATAGTTGAACGGCGTGAATGTGTAGTACGAATTTTGTAAATGATCCCATTCGTGGCGTTTGATATTGGAAATGTAAAGAGTGGGTCGAATGAAAACCTCGTGGTAGTGGGATGCATGACATATGATGGTTGTTGTTTTTTTGTTTGTCTTTTGTGCAATAGCAGAGATAATGTTGTTTGTAAGGTATGGTGGGTTTTTGGCTTTGGAAGGAAAAGAACTAGTTTTGAGGAAACCTCATCAGAGATTGGAATTGTTTTAGGACACAGCAATGATGGAGATTGGGGTAGAACAGAAGTTGTTGTACCTACAGTGATGGGAACATTCCACAAGTAAACATTTTAAGGGTTTGAGCAAGAATGCATGTGTGTTGTGATGCAGTGGTGGAGTTTTTTGTGGAAAAATTATGAGGTTTTTGTTTTTTGTTTTTTTAATTTTTTTTTGTGAAGGAGTCTTTTTTGTTTTGGTCAAATGCTACAACTGGGGCATGATAGGGTGGCAGAGAAGTTCAAGAAATAGCTTTCTGTTGCCAGGAGAAGCATACAATGGAACTATGCTATGTTGTGGTCCATTTAAGCTTTTACCAAATGGGTAGTAAAAGTTATGTTTGTGCTTCTTGTTATTAAATTCTAGTTTTCTACCTTGTTGTTGCTTTGTGTAGGTTTAATTTGGTTTGAACAAGGTGAAAAGTATATAATTTTCAGTTATTGCTTTTAAATTTTTGCGACCAGGGCGGGGTAAGATTCCGAAACTTTGAGGTTCAATGGGGACTTTATAATTGAAGTATTTACAACCTTCAGATTGTGAATATCAACGTCAACGTTGGGATTGAGGTTGAGATTCCCAACCTACAAGGAAAGAGAGACATCGCAGTATATGAAGAATCCCAACTTGGAAGTTGAGAATTCAAACCTCTTGGTTGAGAGTCAGGACATTGAGGTTGGGAAAGCAAATGTCAGTTGAGATTCCAACATGGATGTTGGAATCCCAATCTCAAAGTGAGGAATCTAAACATATAGATTATGAGTCCCTACCTTGATGTTGGGAATGAGGTTGGGATTCCCAACTTGAAAGTATGATACGTAATTGAACTCAATATGCAAGAGTTAGGGAATCCGTACCTGTAGGTTGTGACTCACAATCTGGAGGTTGGGAAAGAAGTGAGGTTGTGAATGACAACGTCCATTCCCAACCTTCAAGTTGTGAGTCTCAACCTATAGGTTGGGAATCGAACATGAAAAATTGTTTGGACTTGTTGGTTGGGAATCCAAATATGTAACTTGAGAATATGAACCTGTAGGTTATGATTCCCTGCCTTGATTGAGCTCCCCAACAAGTTAGAAGTAATTTGTATTCCATTTATGAGTGTGTTGAATGTGAAATAATTTTCTGGTTTGTTGTTAGATTTTTAGATACATACTTGTTAAGTGCTGCTGTGTAGTCAATGTTTGGTACCTTTGGTGGGATAATTTATTTGAAAGAATAAGATATTGGCATGAAATGTGTACAATGTTGTGTTTTAATTAATTTTTTTTTACATTCATGAACTTGGGTTGGAGGAAAAATTGAGTAAGACAACTTGCAGTTATTTCGGAGTTGTGAGAGTAGTAGTGGTTGTCTGTGACAAACCAGCACAAGGCAAGCTTAGGATATATTGCTAACCACAAGTATTGGCGTAATTTGACAGGTTGGAGGATATGGATAAAGTTCGGATTATAGTTCAGTACAATGGTGAGTGGATGAATAAGGGAGGAAACCTGATGTACGAAGGTGGGAAGGCGAAAGGAATTTTGTTGTCGAAGAATGCAGGGTACGAAGAATTACATGAAGTTGTATGTCGTGCAGTTGATATAAGCCCAGCTGAATTTGGAATATTGATGAAGTTCAAATGTAAAACGTGTGATGTGACCCCACCAATTGAGGTGTTGAATGATAGTGATGTTGAGTTCTTTATTGCTGAAGTTAATGATGTAATCACGAGGAATGCATTATGCATTACATTGGAACATAAAGAAGACTCAACAGATACCGTGTTAGTAGGTGAGGAAGAATGTGCCACAAAAGTTGGAGTAGAAGATGCTGCACAAAAATGTTTCAGCAGTGAAATACGGAATTGTGCAGAAGTGACAATAAGCGATGAAGATGTGATGGGGGTTGACAAATATGCAGACTTTATTTATGATCATTATGGTACTGAAGCTGCAGATTTCTGTACTTCTCCAATGGCAGCTATGGAAGCATCACCATTTGATAGGGTTGACAGTGCAAAGGAGAAGAAGCTGAAATCAGAAGAAGTTGACTGACATTGTCATGTTGCAACGACATCTACGGTTCCTCTGGCAATAGAGGGTGGCTATATGAAAGACAGATACTGCAACAGTGTTAAAGAACCGCGGCATGGTGATATATTCGCTAATAAGGAAGAGCTACAACTGAAGATAAGAATGTTAGCTGTTGGTAGACAATTCAATGTAAGAGTAAAGAAGTCCACAAAACAGTTATTGGTTATGACTTGTGTGGATAAAGGTTGCAAGTGGTGGTTGCGGGCAACAAAACTTGGGGGGTCAGACTCTTTTTGTGTGCGGAAGTACATTACAGATCACACGTGTTCTCTTGATGCGCTCATATTTCACCGTCCGCAAGCAACAAGTAAACTGATTGGGCATTGTATCAAATGGAAGTATGAGGGTGCTTCTCAGTGTTATCGTCCAAACGACATTGTTCAGGACATGAAGAAAATGCATGGGCTGAGTTGTAATTATAATAAAGCATGGAGGGCTAGAGAGGTTGCAATGATGTTAGCAAGGGGATCACCCGAGCAATCGTATAGTGTGCTTCCGATGTACTGTGCGATGTTGGAAAAGGAAAATCCAGGGACTATGACTGACATTGAATGTGATGCTTCCAATCGGTTCAAGTACTTTTTCATGGCCTTAGGAGGTTCGATTGCTGGATTTAAATCTTCCATTCGGCCCGTTATAGCTGTTGATGGAACTTTTCTGAAATCCAAGTATAAAGGTACCCTATTTATTGCGACTTGCATGGATGGCAATAACCAAGTGTACCCATTAGCTTTTGGTGTTGGAGATTCAGAAAATGATAATGCATGGATTTGGTTTATGACAAAGCTGCAGGTCTGCATTGGACAACAAGCTGATCTGGTGTTCATTTCAGATCGAAACACAAGTATAGCAACAACGATAGCACATTCGTTTCCTGGTGCATTGCATGGAATATGTATGTATCACCTGGGGCAAAACATGAAGGCCAATTGTGGAGGTGGCAACGTGCAGCAAATGTTTTATAAGGCAGCCAAAGCATACCGGGTTTCATTGTTCAATGTGATTATGTCCCAAATCGCAGCAGTTAACAAACAGGCAGCTAAGTATTTGATGCGCGCAGAACCATCCAAATGGGCTAGATGTGAGTTTGATGGTAGAAGATATTCCATAATGACAACAAACATTGCAGAGTGTTTGAATGCCATTTTGAAGGAGGCACGACATCTACCGATGACGAAGTTAATAGAGCATATACGTGCCCTACTTCAAAGATGGTTTTGGGAAAGGCGTGAGGAAGCTGGAAAGATGGCTACGCCAATGACCAAATGGGTTGAAGCGAAGCTTCGAGAGAGAATGAAGAAAGCTTGTAGTTATCCTGTGCGTCCCATTGATGTTGATAGGGACCTTGTCATCGATGGAGTTGTGAACCCAGTGGTGAACCTGCAGAATAGAACATGTGACTGCAAAAAATTCCAGACTGACCAACTCCCATGTGCACATGCACTAGCAGCCTGTAGTAGTCGGCAGTTATCTTGTTACGACTACTGTGCTGCGTACTATAGAACAGAAACATTAGCAGTAGCTTATGGAGCTTCCATTAATCCTGTTGGGCCGGAAAATGACTGGATTTGGCCTGAATATGTTGACGTTCCTGTTGTCCTACCACCTGAAGGTCGTAAGCCTTGTGGACGACCCAGTACAACAAGAAAACCTTCGAAAGGTGAAGGTAAGAAGCAATCAAAATGCAGCAGATGTGGTGGCTTTGGACACAACCGACAAAAGTGTAGGGCACCAATTCCGGTTAGCTAATGTACTGTCATGGTAATGGGTGGCCGTATTTACATTGTAAGAGAGGAACTCCATTATGATACGATCACAGCTGCAATTGTTTTTTTGAGTATTTGTTTTCCCCGTTATCTAACCGGTTTGTGTTTTGGTGGTAATCTGAAATGCACTTTGGATATCATCCTGAACAACACAGTTGTAGCAGTTGTAGCGCCAGCCTGAATGTTTCGCATAATATATTATGACATCAACTGCACATCGACTTTTCAGTAGCGATCATTACAGTCCCATATAGCAGAAAAAGCAACAGATACATAGCAGGTAAAACAAGAATATTCTTTGTCGACATACAGCGGATTGTCTGATACCTGACCTTCCAAAATTGTGTTGTTCATGTCTAAGTGCTTGGGTTGATTCACCATTGCCGTTATGATATTTTGCACATATACATAAGGGTTATAACTAACGAATTTTTTTCAAATTCAAATCATATCAATACAGTACACATGAATGTTGTTGCCAGCAGAGTGCACTATTTATTTGTCATTGATGATAAGCGTGGCTGCAAAAATGATTTATTTTAGCAATCTTGATTTATAGCAGAAAAAGCAACAGAAACACAGCAGAGTGCACTATTTGAATGTGGAATCTTGATTTATTAAATAATTATATTTGTCATTGATGATAAGCATGGCTGCAAAAGATTGTGCATGTTCCTAGTGAATGCTAAGTATGTTACTAAAAAATGTCTACATGTGCAACGTGAATGCTGATGGAGGACTGATATATACATAAATATATTATATTTATTGTTAATGATTCAGCTGATATGCATAAAAAAATGTCATCTCTTCCACAATTTTTTACCTTGGCGATCCCTGTCTTTGTATAAGCCGTTATCAGTACTGGCAATTAAGATTTTTTGACAATTGTGTTTTTTAAGAATTCAATAATGTTTTGAAATAAACATAACCTTAGGTTATATTGTTGTAATGATGATATGCTTCACATATGTTCTTATCTTTGCATTTTTAAGCATTTAAAAAAGGATTTCATCTAACACCTGGAAGCTGCAGGTTTGTACTTCAAGCATGTCCGGATTGGCGGGTAGATACTTGGATGGACATCCACACTTTTGTTCTTATTTTGTGTAGCTTGTTTAGTTTTGAGGTTATATTATTTGAATTTTAATTGTCATATATTGTTTGTAAACAGTCTTCCGGATTAAGGTTATTTAAATCATTTCAAATATGATGTTACAATTAGTTATGCAATTTAAATAGTCAAACAATCAATTATAATGGACTTGCAACAACAAACAGAGAGGCCAATGTTACAAGCAAAGACACAGATGTGTTTGCTTGTTTGAACAAACGTAAGAGGATTATGGTGTTACTTGCTGTCAAAATGATATTATAACTTCCATATTTTGCAACTACCTGCTGTATGCAGTCTGCAACTAACATACTTCATGAATATCAACGCATAAGCTTAAAATATGAATAATTTAAGAAATAAAATAATATTGTGTGTTTTGTAAACTAGTCACTAGCTAATTACAGACAACATAAACTGAGACGTTTGTATTTCCACGTACTGAGACGACAGACAACATAATCATGACTGTGACAATATCTATACAGTGTGTTTCAGCGAACCATGTCAGAGGTTGGCCTCGATGGATTGAGAACGTTGCCTGCGACACATGTTCGTCAAGTTGAGTCTTTCTACCTCTACGCTTGGTTCAGTACCTACCTTCTTTCTCGTCTAAATTAGAACGCTGAGCTTACTAAACTTTGTAAAAAAAAATTGCTTAGCAATATAACACTTGAAAAGATTTTATGAAATCCATTATTTCAATTATTGTTAGTCGCTACTCAGTCGGCGACGTAGCGAGTAACGAGTGGGCAACTACGCGTTACTTTCCCGCTTTCACTATTGGTCAATAGTTTAATCTTCTAGAAAATATAAAAAATTATATGACAACAGTATGTTACGATAAAATCACAGGGTGTTGTACCTTTCGGATTAAGAATAACATCAGCATAATTGTCAGACCTACATTTGGCATAACGAGCAAAAAAATAAAAGTATTTGCTATTGGTAAACGGTGCAAAACAATCTTAAATTTAATGCATCACATTCATCTTTAACACAAGAAACTACAGCCTTAGTGAAAACCTCCAAGTAACTAGAATGTAAGTACCAAGATCTGGTTCAGTAACAACTACAATGAAAGCTTGATAATTATACAGTAGTCCATATTTGTCTGAAACTCAAAGTAACTAGAAGAAACCCTTAGGAGGTAGTTCTCTATTTTTCTGGAGTAAAACTGGTGCTGTCCATGGTTTCGTAATGTCGTTCAGAGCAACGTGGACCGCTTCGTATCCTTACTGATATCATCTTTGTAGTCCTCTTTCAGCATAGGCTGCACATAATGGTTATTTGCACCATGGTTTCCACTGGGGTCACTCTTGTAAAGATGAAAACCATAATTTTTATCCGATCCTGCAAATAGAAATGAAACAACGTGACTGAACTGAAATAAAAAACATTTATGTATCAATCAAAAAAGATTGTGTCAAACCGTATGAAGAAGATATAATGGCACATGACTTCATTACCAACCCACATCAATTGGAGCAGAAGCTGAATCAAACAAGATTGTAAAACATTACCAAAGACAAGTATATTTGGCAAAAGCAGTACAAGCAAGGGGTGTACATTGAGTATGTATTCTGTCTCCCTTGTCCGCATATGTACACCGAAGGGAATTGCATCAACACCTTTCCTCTTCATTCCTACGTCATAGATCCTGCTATCCTTAAGGTGACGCACACCTGACGAAGTTGCTATGTTTGACTGTCCAGCAACCCAGCAACACCATTTAGTTTCATCACGACCTCCCCAATTTTGTCAGTTGACAGCAACTTTGTCAAGCATACAGAGTCAAGGTTAAATTCTCCAATGATGTTAAATGGCTCCGCTCATTATGCACATACCAAACACCCAAAAAAATACAACTTTCATATATGTGCACATCAAGCGTTATTGACATCACAAATTTCAAACAGCCACCATTTCCACAATAACCACTGCTTCCTTGTCAAAAGGCTGAATTTTGTAACGTGTACAGTCCATAAACACAATGTGGTGTAACCAACGTCTAAAGTCATATATACCAACTAATGATAAGTATCACCATACTAAGGCGAAAAAAAAAAATTTACACACACAGAGACCTGCAGTAGCAAAAACCATTGAGCAGCTTCCACAATATTATTAAGCTGCACACACAACCTGGCTGAACGAGCGAAACCTGCTGATGGTACTTTATATAAGCTGAAATTCGGTTGCACAAAATTGTCGCTGTCAGCCTTAGTGACCGCAGACCTAACCTGCTCAACACATGAAGATGGAACATTGACAATTGCTACAGCTACCAATTGCATCAAAGAACAGCGTTGTCATATGCGAAAATAAAATTAGTACCCCCATGTAACTGACGAGACCAATTCCAGAGGTCCACAGCTAGCTGCTCCCGAAAAGGTCCAATGTCAAATTTGTTGAATGAGTTCACCGCCATTCCGTTTGCCATGTGTTCGGCCAACTTTATAACAAACATTCCACAATCACCACTACTACATAACATTGACAAAAAATTAGTTAGCACATGACGTACCGATAACACATTATGATAACGAAAACAGCTGCCTATGGTAATGCCGAGCTTACCCTGATTCTTGTTGTGGTGTGTCGGCGCAGCGTGACACGGTCCATCCTTCCTTCCTATACCAGGCTGCAGTCATGCGTGAATCTGCCTGATAGTGATCAGTCTTCTCAAGGAGTTGCGGCAAAAGTGTCTGTATGGGCTGTAGAAACTGTTTGTAATTGCGAACGTAGGTGCCGAGTGAGTCATACAGCGTAATGGTTCGCTCCGTGAAGTGAACTTTGACGAGGACCCAATGTACACCCCTGTAATTCAATGGCATGTACAGCTACAGAGAGGACCAACCAGAAAACAACCACCATTCAGTAATAACTATGTAACATAACCTACAATAAGAGGTGCATTACAAAAAATTCGGTATGGTACCGTGGTTAGTCCAGTCCATGGCCGACAAGCTACCTCCCTTGAATCATTTCTGCTGCTGGACACCTCCCCCTTTGCATATCGTATGCACATGTCGTCGTCCTCCCATAAAGGTTTCTTCTTCGTATAAGCCTCCCATTTACTTTGTAAACGTTGCTGCATATATTAAACCAAAAAACTACATCAGTCAGCAAGAAATATACTAACCCCAAACAAAACATACTAACCCCAAACAAAATATCTGTGGTGGTGAATGCTTCCATCTTGCTACTACGGCACCTCATCGCCTTCCATCGGATAAAGCAAAAAGCTGCATCCATATGCTGCATAGTAATAAAATGTAAGTAGTTAAAACTACGATGTATATGTATGACAAACCAACTATCGTTATTGATTATACGAACCGAATCAGACAACCACACATCGGCTTTCGACAAGTCCCTAAACCATTGCCGATTGCAGTCCCCAGTTGGCAACCGAATGGTTGGTCTGCAAGGGAAATGCAAGCGAGTGACAACTTATTAGATATGAACATTTGAATGTGACTAAAAGACAATAACAATTAAGGTAAAAGGACACGGAAACATACAACTCATTCGGCACATGTTCGTCCCGCCATGCTTTAAATGCTACGAGTTCACTGTCGGACAGCTTACGAAATGGTTCGAATTTCGTGCGCTTTCTTGTACCAACTTCGATTTCCTCAAATGGCGACGATATTTGTGGACCTTTTTTCCGCTTCCGCTTCACAAATTTGTATTTTGGTATGATCTTCATACTTACATCTGAACCTATCGAAGGTGACCCAACTGTTGGTTGCATGTGTGTAACAGTGGTTGTAGCTGGGTCAAATTTAATTTTCCTGCGGGAAGTTTCAACTGCTGCATGTGTGACTTCCGCACTGCCCTTTGACTGATGACTAAACCTTGTGTCTGGAACTTTTTCCCGCCGATGTTCGTCAAGTTCGGTTTCTGGTATTATCTTCACACTTGCATCCGAACCAATAGAGGGCGACGCTTGCCATACATCAGATGGTGGCACAATAGGGTTCACCGGCTGTTTCAGACCAACACTGTCCACTTCCCGATGGTGCAAACCGTCTCCATACATATCGTCTGGAACCGGCAGTTCTCCTTGCAACCCACTACTATCTTCGTTGGTTTCAGCACGTACCTCGTCCTTGTCCTGCAATGCAAAATTGAAACGATATAAGTAGCAGTTTATGGATACGTGTAAGCCGCAATACCATCAACTTATTTTCATGTCTACCTTTGCAGCAGGTGGCTGCTGTTCTGTAGGAACAGCACTGCTTCTCATTAAAAAGTCCATAATGTTGTCCACCTTCTTCTTTGTTTCCTCTAGGAGCTGCATTGTCTCTTCTAGTTTCTTGTTTGTGTGGCGTTGTGCTTTCCTTGTTTCTTGCTGAAACTGCTGCAGCTGTTTCGCGATGCCTTTTTGTTGACCACTTGCCGCCTTACTGCTATCCTTCGCAGCCTGAAAACAATTCAACAGGTGACGCTTACATGGACAACTCAAACACCTAACATAACTTTGTCACTCAATGGAGATGGTGATTTTCATTCTATGGGAGAGGACGTGAAAACTATTCCCAATAATAGTATACATTTTATTACATTTGTATAAAAGAGGGTGTGTATAAGGAGTCCATTGTCATTGGCAATGAGAAAAGAAACATTGTCATATTCAGCAATGGAATAAGCAAAATAATTTAACTTTCAATAAAAGCAATAGTTCAGGATTTGACACTCAAGCCTCTGCAACAATGTGAGATTTATCATATACTTACATATATTTTTTAACTTTTATAACTTTATTTATATCCTCATATACTAATATACACCATTTATTTTATTATTATACTTGTCAATTCCATTGTAAAAGACTATGTGGATTTTGTGTTTTTAATCAAATTAGTGCAACTCCGATTACATATAATACTATTTTGTATACATTTTTATTTGATTAAATTAAATGTCTTAGGCACCTAAATTTTTATCTGATTATTTTATTATTATTTTTTTCTGTTAATATTTTTACAGATGTGAACTCTGATCACTCTTTAGCAAGAGATATTAGCATCGTTAACTCTGCAGGTCTAGAAGTAGGACAGGCTGTGGCACTGAGATTTGCAGGCAATTACATGGCATGCCATAGATGCTCCATCGAGGGTTATCAGGATACTTTATTTGTGCACTATGACAAAAATCAATTTTTCTATGGGAACACCTGTACCTGAGCAGACGGTCCTCTTCCAGTAGGCTGCGACTTCAGAAATGCACCAACACTGCCTCTATCGGAACACCCCTCAAGTGGACCATCCTCCTCCCTCACGAAATACTTGCAGTATTCCTCCTTTTCCTCTGCAGCCGTCGCCTCCAACGTTTGGTGGGCTTCAAGCTTCCATGAAAGCAAAACATAAATTGGTGCAAACATGCAATACAACGTAGGGTGTGTAATAAGTTAACGATTTCAGATACATACATCAGACCGATGCAACAACGTGACTATTTCTCCTGATTTTGGGATTGCAATAGAACTCCAACTTACGATTCGGGGCAGCATATTGCTGGATTTCAGCACAATATGTTGACCAATCAAAGGAATTGCTTCACATGCCCATATCTATTAGAGAACAAAAAAACCATCACACCTCAATGGCTACGAACCAACCATTAGTAACCAAAACAAACCAACACCATAGAACATGTACCTGAAACGCATATGGAAATCCAGACAAAGAATAGAATGCACTGTCTGCCTTGTTGTTGTGGCCTTTATTGCGCTTACCCACGTTCTTAGCCATTTTCTTAAAATCCTTTTTCATTCCACTCAATGTCATCTCATAGCAACAACGACCCCATGGGTACTGGTTGAATGCATTCATGTCATCCAACAGTAGAATATGCTCTCTTCTAATGTGGTTCTTCGGATCCTTACCAAGTAACACCATCTCTAAGAAGTACAACAACGCAAGTTTGATGATGTCCTCATCATTGTCCGAAGAAGCACTCCTAAAAGCTGCGTCTAGACTTTTGTTTGAAACTTTGTTGCTGCCATTAAACATTTTGCGGCTAAACGGCTCAGCGGTTGTACACTCCTCCGTTGCAAAATCCTTTGGGTAAGGCCCACAATCAAGCCCTGTGATGAGTCCAAATTCTTGCATGGAGAACCGAATGACAGTGTCATTCGGAAGGGCAAACCACAACTCGTCCAAATCATCACATTCCACTTGTCGTAGCAGCAAGTTATGCACTAACTGACCGGCAAACTTAAGCTCATTCATCTTAAACAGTTTACCGAAGCAAGACCTGCTGAACATCTCCAGTTGCACGTCACTTAACTTGTCAGCTATAACTTTTATCGCTCCCAACTTAGAGAAGCATGTAACTTTTGAACTAAAATGTTGTACATCTGTGATCTTGCACGTAATAGCACCATCCATCTTTCTACGCACCTGCAGTTACAACCGAAATAACATATATTAGACTAGTACATTTTCTACGGATATCACAGAACTAGGCTGATATCAACCAAATTTGATACAACATGACCATTTTCACACAACTTGACAACAATAAACAAGTCCATAGTTCACCTATTCTATGCATATATAACGAACCACAACAAAAATAAATACCAACCAAATAACCTCAACGTTGACATTCTCTACTACTACGACCGGATTGCTGACAAACCAAATGGCCATAGCATCCCAACCAAAACTACACAAATTAGACAAACAGCAACAACCTGGTTGCGATCCCAACCTCATGGTTGTGATCCCAACTTTCAGGTTGGGATTGTCCCAACCAGTAGGTTGTATTTCCCTACCATGCGTTGGGCGTTCCAAAGGAATGGTTGGGACAATCCCAACTCTAAGGTTGGGATCCTAACTCTCAAATTGGGATTCCAAGATTCCTGATTGAGACTCCCCCACCCTCGTCGTTGCGAAAATGCACCTGCAAGTTGTAATTCCAAACCTACCTGTTGGGAACTATACCAAATTGTAAACCATCACAACCCCAATCAATTATCTAACACCTCCATACATTTAAAATCAATGGACAATTTACATTACCCATCAACGCTAAAAGAAATCGTTTATTATTTTGAAAAGAAGAACGGTTATAATGATAACAACATGATAGTTTATACAATAACATACAGCTTAGTTAATCTACTACAATAAACCATCACAACCGGAAATTAATTATTCAACAACTCCAAATCTTGGAATTCAATCATGACATTTACACTCCCAATAAACGACAAGTGGAATCGTTTATAAAGGTCAAAAACAAAATGTCAATGACGGTAACATCACACATTTTATGCACCAACATAGAACCACATCATCTAATGCAATAAACCATCACAACCACAGTTAAGTATCCAACAACTCCATACCAATTTAAATCAATCAACGCTTTACACCTCCCATAAACCACAAATGGAATCGTTTATAAAATTCAACAACATAATGTTAATAATGCTAACACCATCACACAGTTTATACACTAACATGCATCCACCAATATAATGCAATAAACTATTTACCAATTCAAAATGTTCTTACTCTGTAATTGTTTTCTTCGCTCCCGCAGCGCACAGTTAGCTTTGACTTCCTCGTTGTTGCTCCAACTTTTTCCCTCCTCTGCCGTTAACTTGCTTTGCTTCTTCTTCCCTCTTTTCCTTCTTCTACTGCTTTCTCTCACTGGTTCGTGCAGCATATGTCAGGTCAGTATCTTACGGTTACACACATTGTGAACAAAAAAAGGACATACTTACAGACACAGAGAACGACGGTGGCAGCGTCGTGTATATATACGTGAATGCTGTCGTTCGACCGCTGGTGGGTGGAGGAGCGACAGTGTTGTGTACGTGCGAGGCTCCCGAAGACCGAAGGTGCAGAGAGAGTTACAGCCACTGGGTCCACGTCAGGGCTGCGCCGGTGATGAGTCGACGAGCGCCGGTCCGGGCCGCTCGTATCGTCTTGCAATTTCTAGGGTTCGTATTGCTACGCCGTTGTCGACGCCCAAACAGCAACGACAACTGTTCCACAGTCACGGAGTTACTGACTGTCTTTGCCGAGGATGTCTGACGGTGCTGGCTCGACGTCCGACGGTGTAGTGCGACGGTTCGTTCTACTGCTGGTGGGTTGGGATTCCGTGACCGACATTCAACGATTGGTTGGGAATGGAAAGTGACGCTTACCGGTTTGGTGGGGACACACGGCTGGTACACTTGTAATTGACTGTCTACTGAGGGGTACTTTTGTCCACAAAATAATGGTCTTAAGTTGTCTACTGAGGGCTTGGTATTTAAATTTGTGTTTCGGTTGAGATTCCCAACTCAAAAGTTGGGACTCCCAACTTCCGAGTTGGGAATCCAAACCTTTCGATTAAGATTCCCAACCCTAAGGTTGGGATATTTTTCGACTTCCGATAGTATCTACGGTGGGATTCCCAACCTGAAAGTTGGGAATCCCAATCTAAAAGGTTGGGACCCAACCTTTAGGTTGGGATTCCCAACTTCCAAGTTGAGAATCCCACCCTAGATGCCGCGGGAGATTTGGAATCCCGACTCTGAGTTGTAAATCTCAACCAGTAGGTTGGGATTCCCAACCTCTAAGTTGTGATTCCAACCTTCGGGGTTTCAAATCCCAACCAAGGGGTTAGCAACCTTCCTAACCCTTTTGATGGATTCCCAACCCTCTGGTTGCGAATCCCAACCCTAAGGTTGGGAATGATATCCGGGTTTGGCATCTCATTCCCAACCTATGGGTTGAGAATCATATCACTGACTTTGGGAAGATTCCCAACCTTTGGTTGGGAATCCCAACCTTAAGGTTGGGAATGAGATCCGGGTTTGGACTCCCATTCCCAACTCGAAAGTTGGGATTTCCAACCCATGGGTTGGGAATCATATCCCTGACTTGAGGAAGGTTCCCAACCTCTGAGTTAGGATTCCCAAGGATGTTAGTTGAGAAGGTGATTGAGTGAGTTGTAATTTAATTGATATGGAGATTTTCAGAAGATTGACATTTAGCTTATTTACTTTGATTAAAATTAATTTTTTGTACTTATTGATATGGAAACTGTTGTCCAACAAGTCAATAATTGTTCTTTATACCATTCATGAATCATACGATTCTGAAACAACAACAATAGTAAAATATATTCGGAGTTCATTTTTTTATTGTAATGGGGATGCTTGTATGAAGACTTTAAAGTCACCAACCACAAATAATCACAAATATTTGTAACAGGAGTTGTTTCACCTAATAACAAATATTAGTAATAGACCTTTTTTCACCCTCAACAACCACAACTAAACAATCATTCAAACTGAAATTTAACACACATTTGATAAGCCCAAAAAAAAAACCAAATTATACCAATGCCATTGTGTCCTGTCTTTATAACCAAAGGTTTCAATAAGCTATGCAGATGCATCAGCTAAATAAGTCACATGATTATAAACTAATTAAGAGTATAACTCTAGATAATACACCTTTAGCATACAGTGTCTCAGCTATTGACAATAAAGACAACAACACAATGTTCAACAACATAAAGACAATAAAGGCAACAATATAAAGGCAACCAATTTTTAATAAGAATCGAAAGGAAATAATGACTTTAAGAACTTGTATGATACTCTGATACTCATCAAAACTACTATGATACTCATCGAAACTACTTGCGATCCCCTAGCAGGTGAAGGTCCAGAAGGATATCAATCTCCTATTCAGAAGTAGATAGTTCTTGCGGCAAAAACTGTGAGTTCGATGAAAGTGGAACCTTGGAGGCACTTTGTGCAGAGTATGTAATGATAAATAATGAATCCCCAAAGTCAGGGACTGCGTGCACTTTTGAAGCACCTAGCTGTGTTAGTTAAGCATTTTGGTTCATAGTGGAGTGGAAAGGATCACGAGCTGCTGAAGTCTAAGGTTAGGATGGTACAGAGTCCGTAGATGGGATAGCTTCGAAAGGAGAATCACCAAATGAATCTTCAAAAGCCTGCAACAAAGAAGCTATTTTTATTAAACAACAATGAACTAAGTCCAAAAAATTAAAAACAAAAGAAAAAAGAAGCTGATAGTAAAATCGGTTTTTTGTTTCCTTCTTCCTTTCCAAGAAAGGAATGATGTGGGTTAATTTACCTAGCCTCTCAATTGAAAAACATCACATCAAATACCCTTTTAAATTATAATCCTCAGTAATACACACACAAAGGCTGCAAAAGATCATACTTCTAGCTTTTAAGCAACCACATCAATCCTCACCTTCTTTTTGTCGGTGTGTGAACTAGGACACACCACAAAATTGAAAATGCAGCAGATCTGAAATTGGTATCCCATAGCATCCTCAGGTTATGATCAAAACACATAACCGACAGGGTTATGCTTTGTAATGCAATGTCGTAATAAAATCTCTTTTGGTAATACATACATAATGTTATATTATGATAAGATCTTTTCTGGGAATATTAAAACTTAATTTATTATCTATTAGCCTCTACAATATCAAACTTCCTCCACTTCTAGTCCTCAACCACGGAAAGGACTATTTACTATGTTAGCCAAACAAAAGAATGAAGATCACAATCTAGCCTTTTTATATAAACAAAAGACGAACTTGTTCAAATTGATCATAATTATCATTATTCTTTTTTCTGTTTTTGTTATGTATAATAGTTTCAATTTGACCAAGGTCAAATTAATGAATCTTAAAATGTCAAATTCAGTTTTTTAACTAAAATTATGCACCTATAATAGAAATTTGTTGTGTCAAAACCGAATTAATATGTGGTATTACTGTCTTGTTGAGTTAGTTTGTACTGTCGTACAACTATGCAAGAGTAAAGAACTAGTAAATGACAATGGTTAGCCCATCTACACAAACATATAAGAACAAGTCAATAATAGAAAATCATACATTTGCTCTTTACAAGATTTCTCACTCAATCCAGTGATCTTGTACTCTTCATTGGAAGGCATTGTCTTCATCCTCAGATTTTTAAGCACTCGTTTAACCTATTAATCAATATATTATTACACAGATTTATTATAATCAATTCAACAAACAAATCAGCTCAATACTAGAAAAATAATAAATATTACCTTGGCCCAGTCAATTGAAAAAGGATCTCTAACATTTCGGTTGGCAATTACAAAATCAACAACAGGACCGGGCTGTATTATCAGCGTTGTGGATACATCTGCAAAAGCAACAATTAAGGATGCAATTTACTATGACTAAATCTGATGCGACAAAAAAAAAATTCAAAAGGTTCTACGTTTCTAACCAATGTTCAAAGATAAGCCTCCCTGAGTGGTTCTAAAACTGGAATGGAATCCTCTGCAGCCAAGAACACCCCCTCCCACATCAGCATAATTCTTCGGATCATTGTGGAAGAATGATTGGCGAACAAGGAGGCAGCCCCTGCATCAGTTCAGCCATTAGGAACAATGAAAAACCTAGAACCAAAGTAAATGGTTGTGCAAGTTTCACTCACTGTTTAGCTACATGCTGTCTTAATATGATATCTACTACAACGTACCTCTGAACTTTGTGGATGCCACAGCGATAAGGAGTACCTTCAACACTTGCAATATGGTACTGCACATTATTCATCACAATTAAATAGCGAGATTGTCATTTTAAGAACAAAACAAAAAACATATATAAACACTGCACGCTGCCAGTGCTGCGAGCCTGTGCCCCTGCACGCACACTGCCTGTGCTGCGCGCTGCCTGCGCTGCATGCTGCCAGTGCTGCGAGCTTGTGCCCCTGCACGCACACTGCCTGCACTGCATGCTGCCAGTGCTGCGAGCTTGTGCCCCTGCACGCACACTGCCTGCACTGCATGCTGCCAGTGCTGCGAGCTTGTGCCCCTGCACTGCATGCTCTCTCTGCACTGCGCGCTTATGCCCCTGCACGCACACTGCCAGTGCTGCGAGCCTGTGCCCCTGCACGCACATTGCCTGTGCTGCACGCTGCCTGCGCTGCATGCTGCCAGGGCTGCGAACCTATGCCCCTACACGCACACTGCCTGCACTGCATGCTCCCTGCGCTGCGCGCTTATGCCCCTGCACGTACACTGCTTGTATCGTGTACGGTGCCTGTGCTGCATGCTGCCTGCACGCCACTGCCCTTGCACACTGCCTGAGTTGTGTCCAGCGCTTCTGTGCCTTGCTGCCAGAGTTTTTTCGCCTTTTACGTAGATAGAGATATCAATGGTGGTTACCATTCAAACGAGCCCTAGTTGACAAATAAATGAAAATGCATTGGACATAATTTTGGTACTCATTTTAGACCATTGTCCATTTGAATACTCTATAAAGTTTCAAATGCCTAAAAAACTCCTGATCTGTTCTTCTTCACTTCCTAATCTTCTTCCATCTACCACTTTTGCATGCTTTCTTAAACTGGGAAAAAGCACAAACATGATACCACTAATCAAGATTACATGTTAGTTGAGCAAATTCTTGTGAAGTATAGAAACCAACAACTGAAACAAATGTGAAACGTGCAAACGGGATCAATATAAGACAATTTAATCAGCATGAAGCAAGGAAATTCATTCATGAAGCATTGGCTGCAACATTTACAAGCTTTGCACGTCGTGCAACATTTACAAGCATTGGTTGCAACATTTATTAGTCTTGAAAAAGCAAGCAAGAATAATTTATGCACTCGATCAGCTAATAAAAAGGTAATAGAAACACAAAAAGCAAAGATATTGAATTACAACAAATAATATACCTGAGCCTCTCCACTGGAACTAGATGGTGACCGGCTAGAAGTTGAATCAGAGTTCGCACTCGTCTGAGGTAGACTTGACTTGTGAGAGTCTGTCTGTAACCATGAACGGCAATAGAGAGACCCATTCTCCGAATTTACAGCAGCATGAGACCATTCTAAGTTCTTTCCATGGTCTTGAGAATCATCATATACATTGTTCAAGTCAATGTTATTCATCTTGCTACTCCTAAATGTGGCCTCTGGTTCACTTGCGTTGGCTGTGGACTGGGAACCCGATAGGGTTTGTACACTTCGACCGTGAGCATCATTAACAAATATTCTTTTCTGCATCAAATCAGAAGCAGGTATGGTACCATGTTGGCCCATAGCTGTCTGACAGTCTGAAACTCCAACACAGTTATCTATTTTATATGTTGAACTGGCAGGTCTAGCAGGTTGAGGGACAGCAGCAACCATATCTGGCACCTTTTCAACATTCCCAGCAGATATCTCAGTATTAAGCAAACCTTGTGATCCTTGCAGCAGCCCTGATATGTTCCTCACATTATTTGTACCCACCAGACTAGCCAGGTTCTTGAACAGATGAGAAAGGAGATCCTGATCCTTCGTTTGATCAGAGCTATTTGCTGCAATTCATAGAAGGAAAAATCTATGAGGACAAATTTGTATGCAGCATTGACACCTAAAGGGAAAAGTAAAAGAGGAAAACATGCACACAAATCAACCGCGAGAAAATACAATAAGATTGTTATTAGAATATGGATAGGATTTTCTTCGGCTTTGTTGCTTAATATCCCAGTAAATGGTATCTGCTTTTCCATATATGCTGATGAACCATGACGAGTTTTCTTCTGGTAAACACAAACTCTAATTGTATTGCACCATGCTCCTCCCTGTCATCATAAAGTTTAACTTAGTTAAGCTCATCAATCATATTTTACATTTATAGCTCAAGACAAAAGTTGCGTAATATGCATCATGTACCTCCAACATAATGAGCCAGTTGTTAGCACCTTATCCGTATCCTCGATGGATATGATACCCTGGTAATGTTCCATCCAGACAGACTCTGGATTCAAAGCAGAAAAGAAAAGATCATGAAACTAAGATATGTATGATAAATTGGATAAATGTTGCTTTCCTCAAGCTGTTTGAACATTCACATAAATGAGACTGATCTCCATTGTGCTTTGTTGAATTAAGAAAGGTGGTTATGCGTCGCTATTTAGTACACTTCATTTTTTGACGTTTATCTAACTCCACAATATCCATAATTGCAACCACAAACACAAGGGAGAGAGAGAGGGGGGGAGTTGGGCTAAGAGATTCTGATTTTGGAAACTAATAGAGTAAACAAAAGGGCTACCAGTACAGCTCCAAAAACTACGATATATGCTAAATGCAATAGCTCAAAATGGAATGGAACCTCAAAAGGAAATTAGTAGTCAAACTTAAATATAAAAGTAGGATCATGTAATAAAAGCAGACAAAATTTGGATGGGAGTGGAAGAAGAGAAGAACCTGCTCCTTTGGCAGCAGCTCCATGAATGAGAGTAAGGCCCACCATCAATGGTCGAGGGAAACCATAACTCATCACATTATGATCAACTGTTGCATTAAAGTCATTGAATCCATCCACCCATTTGCACAATAGCAAATTCAATATACCATGCATCCACACTAACTTGATGAAGGGCGGTGGAGACTTCCTCCCACTTGCACTGATGCTGCATTCCATGCTTGGTTTTGCTTTGTAACCACCTATATACTTATTAAAAAATAATGTCTTAGACAGACACAACATAATGCACTATAATGTGGCTAAAACAGGAAAGAAATAACTAATGAAGACATAAAAGAGAAAGAAAAGAGGATGATACCAATGTGTTCAGTTGAGAATAGCTCGTCGCTGTCATTTTCATTCTCGTAATGCACACACGTTGGGACTTCGGGTCGGTGGAGGAAACCAATATGTCGTCACTCAGAGGCGCTTCCGCGGTGGGTGGGTCGCCTTTTCTTCCGATTCCTCGATCAGTAGCTTAGGGTTTCTTACCCATTAAATCACAACACTGAACAACGGTGGGATCCCTAGGTCGCGTTTCCCTTGTCCCGTTTTCACATTCCAACGGTGGTAGGTCGAGGTTTAAAAGACGCCGGTGGCTGGAGGTTTGTGGGTGACGAGTGGCGACGATCGAATAAAATGGCTGGTCACTGCGACATTGACGACTGTCCGTGCAGCTTAGGTGCGACGTTGATGGGTCGACGGGCGACGGGCATGGGCGACGGTTATGACTTCGGTAGATGGTTATTTGTTTTCCTTCAGGCTTACCGAAAAGGGTTGGGACCACAATCAATCACTCGGTTTTTGGTAGGGAAACAAGGAAATGGTGCATTTGTAATTTCCTGAGTAACCAAGGGTATTTTTGTCCAAACATATAGCCTTCTGCACAGCCTTACCAACTGAAGGGTTATTTCTCACTAAGGTCATCCAAATAAGGTTAGTTTTCAACAAAACCCTTAACTTTATTATATAACTTGGGCTTACACTCAATTTGGGCCCATTTATTGATTCTTATTTGAACTTAATTAATCTCTTGGATACTTGGATTCGGGTCTTACAGTTATAGAGAGCTTAAAATTAAACTCTTTTTTGAATGTTTACCTTATACATATATATAGGTCATTATCATTTTACTCTTGAAATTGAAAATAATATCAAGCCACCCCTGATTTTGAAAATATTTGCTAAAAAGATCCAACTGTCAATTGGAATAGTAAATTAATCAATAAAATAAAGATTCCATGAAATTTAAGGGTATAATTGTCAATGTCATTATACATCTAAACTGGGTGACAACTAGAGTGAGTTAAAAAATTAAATAAGAATAAAAAATTTTCATAAAAAATTGAAAAACTAAATAAAAAATAAAAAACAAACTGTCTCTCTCTCACTCTGTCTTCACTTCCCAACCATTTCAATCTCTCTCTCTCTCTCTCTCCGTGTGTCCTCTATCGACTCAAATCTTACCCACAAAGACCCAAGATCATCGATTGGAACTTGTATCCATGGAAACAAGATCGATGGTCACAATTTTTTGTCCTTTGTGGCTTCTCCGGCCATGAGCTATTCAAAAAGACGGTGATAAAAACGATGATGGTAGCTTTCGAGGAGAAATAACGTCATGGTGGAGATTTGGATCGGTTGAGTTAGGCATCAAGTTCAAAAAGGAAATCAGAGCAAATATTAATAAAGTATATGGTGCAGAACCCAACAGAAATCAAGGATAAATATGGTAGAGAACCCGACACCGGTGGTTGAGTCATCTCAACAACTCGCTAAGTCGACTTGGTCGTTTCAAGCTGGGTTTAATGGTAGCTAATCTCGTGACTCGTCAACGATCGGTTCTTTTTCATCTGTAAAGGCCAGAAGAGGAGTATTGTTTTTTCTTGGATTTTTTTTTTTGGGTTTCCATTATGTTTGAGTTCATAATATATTAATTTGGGTAATGTGATGATGAAGAAAATTATGGGTTTTGGTCATTGTGAGTTGTTGTCTATTAATCTAGGTTTTGGTTGTTGTGGGTTTTGGTTGTTGTAAGGCCAGGAATTGGGTTTGTTGGATGTGTATGTACTTTGTTTGCTCTTTTGGATCTAAAATATGCATGTTCTTTGAACAAACCTAGGAACTGGGTTCTTTTTTTTTTTTAATTATTTTAAGTTTTTTTATTTTGTTTTTCAAATTTTATTTAATTTTTTAATTTTTTTTCAAATTTTTTTTTTTTTTTTTTTTTTTTTATTTATTTTTATGTAAATTTAATTTATTTAAATTTTTAATTTTTTAAAATTAATCTCCACTGTCCATCTTGAAATGGATGATGGAGATATAATGAAAATTCTTTTATTTAAATTTAATTAATTTATTTTTATTTAAATTTATTTTATTTAGCTTTCATTTAATTTTTTAATTTTTTTCAAATTCACAAGGGTATTTTAGTCTTTTAATGTTTTTGTTATAAAACCACTAAAAATATGGATGAAAACTACTTTTGGCTAACAGCAGAGAGTTTTTTGGTTAATATTTTTAAAAGTTAGGATAAATTGAGGTTATTTTCTGTTTCAAGGGGTGTTTAGATTTTTCCCTATATCCATAAAAGTTTTTATAATCAATATTTTCTAACTTTAAAAAATTAGGATAAACCAATTATATTCATTTATTATATTTTTTCTCCTAAAAGAAATTCACTTTTCTATTTAATTTAAATATAATGGATGAATTTGATTGGTTCATCCTAACTTTTTAAAAATATGAGGTACTGATTATAAAAATACCATATGAATATATATATATATATATAAAGTGACTAGGGACCTTGTCCTGTTTCTTTGCCAAATTTTCAAGAATAATTGATTGCTTTAATAATTGCTCTGTGGAAACTCAAGCAAGAGATGAACAGTATTGTTGACCCTCAAGACATGCACCAAAACTCTCCTACAGGACTCTCTTCGCTGGTTTCCTCTATAAAGTCCACTCACATCAGCTTGAAATATGATACCAAACAATCCTTTCACTAGTCCCAGCCTTGTAAACATGCCTAGTTCCATTAGCAGCTCTGCCATTCTTTTATGGTGCTTTTGTTTGTTGCTAATTCATAGCTGCTCTACCCCATCCAGTGCTACAATCCACTCAAACGTGACAGATCATCTTGCATTACTTGCCATAAAGTCTCTGTTTCACGATCCATTAGGAGTCACAAATTCATGGAACAATTCTGTACCCTTATGCCTCTGGACTGGTGTTTCATGTGGTCGTCGGCACCAGAGGGTCACAGGATTGGATCTCAGAAATCAAAGCATCGGAGGTAACTTGTCACCTTTCATAGGAAACCTAAGCTTCCTTAGGTTGATCCACCTTGCAGACAATAACTTTCATGGTATTATTCCCAATGAAGTTAGTTTTCTTTTCAGGCTAAAAATTCTAATACTGGCCAACAATTCTTTTCGGGTACAATTCCGAAAAATTTATCCTCGAACCTCATCATATTCTATGCCTACAAAAACAACCTTCGTGGAGAAATCCCAACAGAGATTGGCAACTTGTTGAAGCTTGAGAGATTGGCCATTGGGCGAAATCATCTAACAGGACAACTTCCAGCTTCTATTGGAAACCTTTCAGCTTTGCAGGACTTGACGTCCTTTGAATAGCTTGTCCGGGACAATTCCTTATTCTCTAGGCCGACTAAATAGCTTGACTTATGTCAGCTTAATGGAAAATAACCTATTTGGTAAGGTTCCTCCTTCAATTTTTAACATCTCTTCGCTTGTTTATCTTTATCTTGCATTAAATAGATTCCATGGAACTTTACCACCCAATATAGGTTATGATCTTTCAAAGCTGAAAGTTCTTTCTCTTTCTAGTAACAATTTCACTGGTCCACTCCCATTTTCATTGTCCAATACATCAAATCTTGAAATAATTAATTTTTCTAAGAATTATTTTAGTGGAAAAGTATTAATTGATTTTAGTTGTTTTAAGAATTTATCAGAACTAACTTTACGTGCAAATAATTTAGGAATTGGGGCAGTCAATGATCTTCATTTTTTAAGCTCTCTCATAAACTGTAGTAAATTAGAGCGGTTTAGTTTATACCAAAATCAATTTGGAGGGATGTTACCAAAGTTTATAGGAAACTTCTCAAAGACACTGACTAAATTAGACTTAGGTGCTAATCAAATATATGGCTCCATAACTCCGGGGATTAAAAATCTAGTCAATCTTGATGCTCTTACTATGGATGGAAACCAATTAAGTGGCACTATTCCTCAAGCCATTGGAGAGCTTAAGAAGTTGCAGTTACTTACCTTGCATGAAAATAGTTTAGAAGGGAGTATTCCAGCCTCTCTAGGTAATTTAACATTATTAAGCGAACTAACTTTATCTTCTAATAAATTGCAAGGCAGTATACCCTCCTCTCTTGGAAATTGCCAGAATTTGATTTTTTTGTTTCTCTCCAGTAATAAGCTCAGTGGTAGTTTGCCTCCACAAATTCTTGGCATAACAACCCTGGCACTTGCCCTTGATATATCTGATAACCTTCTCAGTGGTCCTTTTCCTTCACAATTGGGCAACTTAAAAATTCTCCTTGCGCTCGATATTTCCAACAACAACTTTTCTGGCGAGATTCCTCGTACCCTAGGCAGTTGTACAAGCTTGGAAATTCTTTATATGCATGACAATTCATTCAATGGAAGCATTCCTCCCTCCCTGAGTTCTTTGAAAAGTATCAAAGAGTTAGATCTCGCTTCCAATAATTTATCTGGCGAAATTCCAGAATATCTCGAGAACTTGTCATTCTTAGAATACTTAAATTTGTCTTTCAATTACTTTGAGGGAGAAGTACCAACAAAAGGCATTTTTAGCAAGAGAACAGGAATCTCACTTACAGGGAATAAGGAGCTTTGTGGAGGTTTAGTTGAAATGCATTTGCCATCATGCCCTTCCAAGATATTAAAGAAAGCGAAAATCCGTCTTCTTAAAGTAATTATTCCTGTGGCTGTTTCATGCTTGATCCTATCATCAGCATTCACCATCATCATTTTGACTCGAAAAGGGAGATCCGCACAAAACGGTTCAACTGTGTTGCAAATAGGAGAACCATTTCCCATGGTCTCTTACACAGAGCTGAGTAGGGCAACTAACGAATTTTCACCATCAAACATGATTGGACAAGGAAGCTATGGTTTGGTGTATAAGGGAATTTTGGGTGAAAGTAGAATGTTAGTAGCTGTGAAAGTGATCAACCTTCAACAAAAAGGGGGTTCAAGGAGCTTTGTTTCTGAATGTGAAGCACTAAGAAATATTCGACATTGGAATCTCATCAAAATTGTAACTGTTTGCTCAAGCATAGATCTTAAAGGTGTTGACTTTAAAGCTCTTGTGTATCAATACATGGAAAATGGAAGTTTAGAGGAGTGGCTACACCAGAATGAAGACCAACTTCATAGAAATAATTTAAGTCTCATTCAGAGATTAAATATAGCAATTGATGTGGCTTTTGCATTGGAATATCTTCATTACCATTGTGAACCACCAATGGTTCATGGTGACCTAAAGGCAACCAATGTCCTACTTGATCATGACATGGTTGCCTATGTTGGTGACTTTGGGCTATCAAAATTTCTTTTCGATTGCCCACTCAACACGGCTCCTCAAACTGAATCCAGCTTGACTGAAATTCTCCCACTCAATGCGGCTCTTGAAGCTGAATCAAGCTCAATTAGGTTAAGAGGAACGGTTGGTTATGTTGCACCAGGTAAATTTTTATGAGTTATATATGTTTGGATCTTTATGAGATTATCACTACCATTGAATAGGTACTACGGTACCATAATTGAACTAACAAATCCGCATGCTTTTTTTTTTTTTTGTTTTAGAGTATGGTGTAGGCAATGAAGTGTCCATAGTAGGAGACGTGTATAGCTTTGGAATTCTCTTGTTGGAGATATTCACTGGAAAGCGCCCTACTAATAGCATGTTTGATGATGGGCTAACTCTGCATGAATTTGTGAAGATGGCTTTGCCAGAAAGAGTGATGGAGATTGTTGAACCTTCAATGGTGCTGGAAATCATACCTAGCAACAACAATGTTGAAAATTTTGCAAGACTTACTGGAGAAAGAAGAGGCAGAATTCAGGAGTGCTTGGTTGGTGTACTGAGGATCGGAGTTGTGTGTTCAATGGAATCTCCGGCTGAGAGGATGGAGATGACAGATGTTGTGGCGAAGTTATGTGCAGTTAGGAAGAACTTTCTTGGTAGGAGGATTTGATGTAATGTATTAGAGATGTGAGGTTAATGTTCAATGATCAGGAAGCGGCACACACAATGTTTTTGTTTGTCAATATTCGATAATCTATATGTAAATAAATGTTCAGTTCATCAATTTAAAAGGGAGTGATCGTTTTTTTTATTTTTTTCCTCTATTTCTGCTGCATATTTGACACACCACATTTATACATTCTGCAACCATGAAATGTGCATATTTATAAATTATAAGTTTACTTTGTGCCAAATTCACATGCTTCCTATGGTAGAAAGAAATGTGCTCTATTTTCTGATTCCTTAAATTTTACCGATATTGTACATTATAAATTATTAGATCAAAACAATTTTTTTGGCTGACATTTTACTGACTGCCTTCTATATCTTTAAATCAATAAAGAGCTCAATGTTATCATCTTTAAAATTTATATCTTTTGAAATAACAATATGTCAGCGAATGTAAGCTATAGCAGCTATTTGATATGGCTAAACCCACTTTCGTATAGATTTTAGTATCTGATCAAGTTCCAATTTCCTTAAGGAGCTAAAATCACACACCGTAAAGCTCTTAAAATTCACAATTTTAATGTACTGAGTTCATGTGAGATAACAGGGTGCTCTGTTTGAAGAAAGAAGGACAAAGGTTTACCATTAAAAAGTGGTACATAAAAGGAGATGTACATGCTGTTCCAATCAAGAGGTACATACAAGAAGTCAAAACGTGCTGCCTAATTCAATGAAGAAACAACACTAGCAACAGCCAAATGTCAATCAATTATTGTTACATAAGCCTCCAACAAGTGATCACTTTAAATTGTTTCTTGCTTAATCTACTACTATATAATTTTATGAAGATGCCATTCATTTTTGTCCATAGTGTTTCTCTTCTCTTCATTTCACACTATGTTAGTCCAAAACTGAACATCGGCCAGCAAAGATGATTTCATATGCCATTCTGGAAATTTACGGATGCTAGAAACTGAGATATGGAAGATAGCTTGAACTGCAAGGCTACCACCAGCAGGCAGATCCACGCAAAAATCTTATGAATATATTGTAATCTACCAAACAATACATTGTCAATTGTATAGCATACTTATCAATATTAAAAGTTCAATATTGAAATAGAATTAACTACTACTTTTGAAGATAAAAGAATGTTTGATTCAATGATTATTTCATTTTGCTTTCATTTTTTTTATAGAGCTCATTTTATATATTTGAACGAGATCTGTCAAAATCATCATTGCCCAATCAATCAGGTTTTTTTTTTTTTTTTTTAATTATATATAGAGCATCGAATCCAAAAAAAAAAAAAAAAGGTTTTTTTGGTACAAATTTCTTCCTAATTTTTTTTCCTTTAATATTCAAATAAATTATAGTGGTAAATTAAAATACTATTACCAAATTGGTGATGTGTCTTTTGGCTTCTTGAACAAATAAGAAAATGGTACTGACAAGCCAGTAGATGTTTGCTTTCCTCTGCCTATTTTGACAAACAAGAGAGAAATAAAACTAAATGTTTTATCAGGATCATTCGAGGGAGCCTGAAACCTCCAAGTTTAAAGTGCTAAACACTATGTTGAAATCAGAGTTATCCTCTGTTGTTTATTCATCCACTTTAAATAACAAAGCATTAACAGTTACTTCCCTCAAAGGCACGTGGCCAACAAAATAGCAACAAAATTTAAACTACCCACAAGTGGCTTGACTTATTCAAATGACAAAAACTTAACTATTTAAATAATAGACACGTAACAAAACACTACAAGGTTAATAAAGTTACTTTTTTTGTTTTTTGTTTTTTGGGTTATATATATTTTTAGTAATTGTATTATCACATATAACCTTAAACTAAATTTGTTATTTGTATTTAAAAAATTTGTGTATTTTATGAATTTTATAGTAATAATTATATAGATGTGATGTTATATTGTAATTAAATTGAACTATTGAAAATTTAAATGTATATTTTTTTGTTTGTATATTTATTTTTTTTTAATATTAATTATATCATTTGTTAAAAATTGAATCTGGTTAACGAGTCGGGTTCGAGACAAGTCCCTCCAATCGAGTTTGGGTTTAAAGAGGAAAGTTGCAATCCATTTAGGGCACGGGTTTGATTTGGGGCACTCTTAAAAAATTCCGAGTAGGATTTGGATGGGCTGACTCGAACTTGATTCGATCCATTGTCATTCCTAGTCATGACCAACTGCAACGATACAAAAACTGAACACAAGTTGTGTAAGGATACATGCATCGATTAAATGGGTTTCTAGATGGAGAGTATTGTGCATTTTTGAGTTTTTTGAACACATTATTATTTATTTTCAAAAGTCTAATTAGGAAATCAACCTTGATTCAATCTATACTGAGTTGTTCAGTTGTTGCTATCTTGGCGTGAACTACTTCATTCGAATGACTCAAGCCAAGAAAACCAGAGACTTTTTACAATTAAAGGATTGTCGCGTTGATTGAATGATGGCTGTAAGTTACTTCCTCAGGAGACATAAAGTTATGGACCCATGAAAAGTGAAAACTACGGAGGAAACTGCGAAGGATGTTGTTATGTGCATTTTCTGGACTCACCAAATAGGCTGATAAAAGTCTGATAAAAATCCATTAAGTCAACTCAATGCAAAGGCCCAATAGACAAGACCCAGTTATCAACTCTAAGCCAAGTGAGCTGTATAGCTCGTCCCTGCGAGCTCTTCAGCTCGTACCAGTGAGCTCGTTTCACAACTAGGCTGCAGATTGTTATGTAGTTCGCTTTATGCATAGCTTGCTACTTAGCGAGGTCCAGCTCGAGGTCGCTCAAGGCAATGTCAATTAATACAAAATCTTCAAGAATAGACAGTTACCTGATTTGATCGTGATTCTCTCACCAGAAACGGAAGTTAATTCAAATTCAAATTCAGTCAACGTAATCTCGAGATATACGGGGCAGTTTCCTGATTCTGCTCCAACTGATTAGGAAATGTATTTATTATGAAATTCTTTACTTGTTTTAATCCTTCCAAAACTGTAACAGTCCTTCCTCAATAAATAGGAGCTAAAATCATTGTAAAAAAAAAAAAAAGACATAAGCAATAATATACTATCACTCTGCTAGATTGTTGAGAGACAATCTTGGACGTAGGCGCACTCGTTGAACCACGTAAAAAACCTGTGTTGTTTTTGTTCTTGCCTTTCTATTTTCTGTTTTGTTCTTGGTTTTTGTGTTGTTCGACATTGATTGTATAAACTGGGCATTGAATTCTCGTCGACCAGAAAATCACGTTGACAGATGTTGATGGTCATACACGTCTCAAAGGATTTTATTGAAATGGTTGGGTTTAGTTAGGTGATTTATTTATTTAAACAAAATCCCCCTAACATAATGTGAAAGGAATTTGATTATATGAGCTTTATAGAACTATATAACAACTTGTCACTAAATGAATTTTATTAAATTTATCCGTATATTAAAAATTAAAATCAAGTTGTTTGTTTAACAAATGAATGCGCATGGTGCTGCTCAAGTTTTATAATTTGAATCCGTTACAAGTTATTTTTATTTTTAAGCAGATTAGTTACCAGTGGTAAGCTGATGATCAGAAATGGAAACTAATGGTGTTAGACAAATTTTATTATATTTCCTTTCCCAATTAATAAGTGTGTCTTAAGTGGTAAATTATCACTTTGTCTTTTTATAAGTAAAAGTGCAATAATTTCCTTTTATTATTATGAAATATTTATTTTCGAAATATAAAATTGAAATATTTAAAGGTATTATTATCCCAAAACAAGTTAAAGACTGGCAATACAATCACCCTCACATTTTGTATGTACACCTCACATCAAAATTTTTCTTCTTATGTTCTGTCTATTGCAAATATAATTTAAGAATTTCATTGAAGCTTATTCACTATTTTGAGATTCAATATTGTTGGATTTCAAAAAAAAAAAAAAAGCATACAATATGAGATAATAGTATTTTAATTTGTTTTATTGTTTTAGTAATTTACTGTTCTTTTCTCCTTACTATGATACTTGAGAGATGTTTATTAATGTTTTTTAAGACAACTAGATTCGTATTTGTTATGTGTATTTTTCGGACTCAATAATTGGGCTGGTAAAAGTCCAATTTATGCCCATTTAAGACCCAATGAGAAGGCCCAATGAGGTCAACATAGTCAAAGCCCATCAGACGAGGCCTAGTATTGACTCAAAGACCATCAAGACTTCCAGCTGGCATCAACAGACTCATAAATACAGGCAAGTCGCAGCTCGACGCCTGCGCAGCTCGTTTCTCAGCGAGCTCGAGATGAGGACCACTATGACACATCAGCTTGCTCAGATACGTGATAAGTATCATATCTTCCAGAACAGGCAGTTACCAAGTTCAATAGTGATTCTCTCTCTCCGAATATGGTAGTTACCCAATCAAACCATGATTTCCTCATCAGATATGGAGATTAATTTAAATTCAAATTCAAGTCATCATTATTTCAAGATAATTATAGCAATTTCCTGATATCACCTAAATATATTAGGAAGCATGATAAATTTATAATTCTTTTCCTTATTTTTCCCAATTGTTTAGGAATGTAATTAATTCAGGAATCTCTTCCTGATTTGCTACAGCCAGAATTGTAATTCTTCTTTCCCTATAAATAGGGATTGAAACCGTTGTAACAACATCAGACAATATTCAATAATATACTGTCACTCTGCAGAGATTAAGAGTTGGACAGTCGTGGACGTAGGCCTTTTTATTGCCGAACCACGTAAAATTTGGTGTTCTTCGTTTGATCATCTGTTTTCTGTCTTTGTCTTTTCTAGATTTTTGTGCTTTCTCACATTGATTGCAGGTATTGGGCATTGATTTCTCGTCGACTGAATTCCAACGTCGACATTTTGGCGCTAGAAGGAGGGTCCTAACTGCAATCTTTTTCATCCCAGTTTATCAACTTCTGACGATATGGCAAAGACTAGATCAAACAGGTTCCTTGGAGATGATGACCAGGCGGAAAGTCACGTGAACCAATCCCAACAAAACTTACAGCCTGGGCAAGACGCAACCGCGCATGCAGCAGGCCCGTCCCAAGGACAGATACTCGGGGCCGCGCCAGGCATCCCCCCTCTGCCTCACCGTCAATCGGTTCCAGTTGCCCAAACGGCCGAAGGGCAGAATGCGTTGTTACAAAGGCAAGAAGCGTTGGAGGATACGGTTAGGCAGCTCACGCAAGCCGTCAACATGTTGGTACAGGCCCAGGTACACAACGTGACTAGGGTGGAAGTTCAGGCACCACAGGGAGTGCCTCAGCCTCTCGAAATAGCGCAGGGACCTGAAAGGCTAGCAAGGGAGGTCCCGCGACCTGCAGATTCGGCTCGCTCATCTAATGCGCGTTCGAGGGGTGGAAGACACCCTGTTCAACACGAAAGGGAGGTCGCACGTCCTGATAGCCAGGTAGCAAGACCAAGCCAGGAGGGGAACAGGCGAATGGAAGTTGATCAAGGCAGAGTTCGAGTCGCAGCTCGTTATGCCGATGAGGTGGATGGTCAGCAGGTAAGGCCCCATCGTCATGAGGATCGGTTCGAGGATGAAAGGTATGATCCTGAGCATCCGGCTCCAAGTCTTGATCATAGGAGAAGATACGAGCTCCGAGATCCCCAAGTAGAGGAGCTCCTCCAAAGAGTCCGACAGTTGGAAGCACGACCTAGAGTTCCAGAACAGCGTGGGCTCTACGGAGACAGGACCCCATTCACAAGGGAGATTGAGACACAGCCTCTCCCTCTGAGGTTCAAGATGCCGAGCATTCAGCAATACAATGGGGACAGTGACCCATATGACCATCTAGACGCTTTCAACGTTCAGATGGATTTGCAGACAGGAAATCCAATGGTGAAATGCCGAGTGTTCCCGGCCACATTGGGGGATATTCCAAGAACGTGGTTCAGAAATCTCCCAGCTCGCAGCATAGGAAGTTGGGAGCAATGCCAACAGAAGTTCGTTGGTCAATACAGGGCACTAAGAAGGCAGCTCGCTCCATCCTGCCACCTTGCCACCATTTTTCAGCGTCAGGGTGAGTCGTTGAAGGAATACATCACCAGATTTAGACGCGAGGTCGCGAATGTCGAGCATCCATCAGACGAAAGCATTCTGACAGCGATCTCAGCTGGGCTGCGCAAGGATGGAAAACTATACGAGAGCATTTACAAGTCCCCAGTGAAGGATCTGGGAGAGTTCTACGAGCGAGCTGCGAAAGAGATAAGATGGGAAGAGACCTTCGGCCCGAAGAAACAGATTCAGAAGAATGAAGCGGGCAGTTCCAGTCAGCCAAAGAAGAGAAACAATGGCCGGAACGAAGAAGGAAGGAATAACGGCTCGAGTAATCAGATTGCGAAGAGATTGAGGAGAGAGCCGAGGTATGAGCGACCTCAGCGTTGGGGTCGCCAGGAAGGATACAGCATCCTGACTACGTCTCCAGACAGGATTTACGCTGCAGAGCGGAATAAGGAGGACTTCGGGAGGCCCAATCCTATAAGGGCTCCCCTTCAGCACAGAGATCAGAACAAGTTCTGCGCCTACCATAATGAGGTCGGGCACAGTACTTCAGATTGCTGGGCGTTGAAGAACGCCATTGAAAAATTAATCAGGCGACGTCGCTTGGGGGAATATGTGGCAAGACCTGCTGACCAGCGACCTCATCAGCAACGACCTCAACAGCAACAGCCAGTACACCAACAACAGCCCCAGCGAGCTATCGAGCAAGGCCAGGAACCTGCGGTAAGAACTATTTTCACTATTTATGGTGGCCCCCATATCGCAGGTGATTCTAACAGATCGCATGAGAGGTATGTCCGAGAGGCGAACCATTCATTTCAACTCAGCGGGTCGGAGGGACCTGCCAAAAGAGCGAAGCCGACCTCGGACGAGATCGTATTTACAGAAGAAGATGCTAGAGGAGTGATCTGTCCTCATAATGATGCGTTGGTTATACGAGCAAAAATCAGCAATGTGGAAGTTAGGCGCATCATGATCGACACTGGGAGCTCGGTGAATGTGATGTATAGAAGTTGTTTTGACCAAATGGGGCTGCGAGCAGACCAGATGAAGCCATCCCCGGAGCCTCTATTTGGATTTACTGGAGATGCTGTGATACCAGTGGGGCAGATTAAGCTGCCGTTAACTCTAGGGGAGTCAGGTCGTCAAGCAACAACCTTGACGGACTTTTTGATAATCGACGGCCCATCAGCATATAACGTGGTCCTCGGAAGACCTGCTATGAACGAGTTGGACATGGTTACCTCAACCAGAACACTGACTGTGAAGTTCCCAACTCTCAATGGCATCGGATGTGTTCGAGGAGAACAGCACCTAGCTCGTCGTTGTTATGAAGATGCTGTGAAGATGGGCGTGAGAGGAAAGAAGGTGAACGTGGTCTCAGGGGGCGAGCCACGAACTAAGACTGAGAAGGGAGTCAGTCACGACCTGGACCCTCGCGAGGTAGATGCAGACCGAGCTACCGGTCCAATTGAGGAGTTAGAAGATGTACCAGTCAGCGAGGTAGATCCTGAGCGATGCTTGAAGCTGGGAAGAGGATTAACTCCAGAATTGAGAGCCCAGCTCGCTGACTTCCTAAAGGCGAACTTGGATGTGTTTGCATGGAATCATGAGGACATGGTGGGAATAGATCCAGAGGTGATGTCTCACAGGCTAAACATTGATCCTCATTTCAAACCAGTTCGCCAGAAGAGAAGGGTAATGACAGGGGAACGATACTTAGCACTGAAAGAAGAGGTGGACAAGCTCCTGGTTAACAAGTTCATCAGAGAGGCTTACTACCCGACCTGGGTTGCCAACCCCGTGCTGGTGAAAAAGAAAAACGGGAAGTGGAGGACCTGCATCGACTTCACTGACCTGAACAAGGCGTGCCCAAAGGACAGCTTTCCCCTGCCAAGAATAGATCAGCTCGTGGATGCTACCGCTGGCCACGAGCTCCTGAGCTTCATGGATGCATATTCAGGATATAACCAGATCCCAATGAGGCCTGAAGACGAAGAGCACACCTCGTTCATGACTGATCGGGGGCTATATTGCTACAGGGTGATGCCCTTCGGGTTGAAGAATGCTGGAGCGACCTATCAACGTTTGGTGAACATGATGTTCAAAGAACAGATTGGAAAGACTATGGAGGTCTACGTTGATGATATGCTGGTAAAGTCCAAGCAGATCGGTGATCATGTTAGCAATCTGAGAGAGATGTTTCAAATTCTGAGGAACTACCAGATGAAGTTAAATCCACTTAAATGTGCATTTGGAGTGGCTTCTGGGAAGTTCCTGGGCTTCATGGTCAATAGTAGGGGGATTGAAGCAAACCCTGAGAAGATCAAGGCGCTGATTGACATGAGGTCGCCGACCAGAGTGAAGGACGTACAAAGCCTCAATGGCCAGGTCGCAGCATTGAGTAGGTTCATCTCGAAAGCTACAGACAAATGTGTCCCTTTCTTTGACATTCTAAAGAAAGCAAAGAATTTCGAATGGACTGAGCAGTGTGAAGTAGCCTTCCAGCAGTTGAAGGAATATATGGGGCGAGCTCCACTTCTTTCCAAGCCCATAGAAGAGGAAAAGCTGATCTTATACTTAGGGGTGTCTCAGCAAGCTCTAAGTGCGGCGCTGGTAAGGGAAGAAGAAAAGACGCAGCTCCCAGTCTATTATGTGAGCAAACGGTTACAAGATGCTGAAACCAGATATTCCCAGATGGAGAAATTGGCTTACTGCCTGGTGATTGCATCAAGGAAGCTGCGACCTTATTTCCAAGCTCACACCATAGAAATCCTCACCAAGTATCCATTAAAGCAAGTTTTGCAGAAAGCAGACACCTCAGGTCGTTTGTTGAAATGGGCAGTGGAGCTCGCGCAATTCGATATCCAATTCAAGCCAAGGACGGCTATCAAAGCTCAGGCTCTTGCAGATTTCATTGCAGAATTTACAGGACCCGTGGATAATGAAGCTGAGTCTTCTGAAGGACCGGCCTGGGAGCTTTTTGTTGATGGATCATCCAGCGAGCAGAGGGCTGGAGCTGGAGTTCTACTGATCAGTCCTGAGGGCCACAAAATCCTCTGTGCTCTAAGGTTTGGCTTTCAGGCGACAAACAATGAAGCTGAGTATGAAGCCCTGCTCGCGGGTCTACGATTGGCTAAGGAGATGCGGGCTGAACACTTGAAGATTTTCAGTGACTCACAGCTCGTCGTCAGCCACGTAATAGGAGAATATCAAGCCAGGGGACCAAAAATGGCCCTCTACCTCCAAAAAGTTCACGAGCTGCTAGGTGCATTTCAGAAATACGAAATGAAGCAGATCCCGCGAGCTCAGAACTCGCATGCTGATGCATTAGCTCGCCTCGCAACTACGCGAGATGCAGATTTCCTTGGGGCTATCCCAGTTGAGTTCCTACCAGCTCCAAGTACTGAAGAAAAGAGTGTGACGATGGTCATATCTGTACGGCCTGATTCCTGGATGAGCCCTATTCTTGAATACTTGCAGGACGGAAAGCTGCCTAATGACAAGCTGGAAGCCCGACGACTACGAGCTAGGGCAGCCAGGTATTGCATCTATGATGATGCACTGTACAAGAAGGGGTTCACAGCACCGTTATTAAGATGCATTGATGGCCATGAGTGTGAAACAGTATTGAGGCAAATACACGAAGGCCACTGTGGGAACCATGCTGGGGGGCTGTCTCTGGCTCAGAAGGCACTTCGCCAAGGCTTCTACTGGCCCACCATGAGACAGGACGCTCTCAACTTAGTGAAGAAATGCGACAAATGTCAAAGGTTTGCTCATATTCCGCGAGCTCCACCAGCTTACCTCCAACAGATGGTGAGCCCGTGGCCCTTTGCGATCTGGGGAATGGACCTGATCGGTCCCCTACCGATGGCACGTGGAAGATGTAAACATGCAGTAGTCGCAGTGGATTATTTCACTAAGTGGGCTGAAGCTAAAGAACTTGCTGAGATCTCCACTACAAAGATTGAGAAATTCGTGTGGAGCAACATTATTAGCAGATTCGGGGTCCCACAGCAGATCGTGACAGACAATGGAACTCAGTTTGCCAGTGACCAGTTTCTTAGGTTTTGCAACAACCTCAAAATTGTTAAAAGTTTCTCGGCAGTAGACCATCCACAAGCCAATGGCCAAGTGGAAGCTGTAAACAAGATTATCAAGCAGACCCTGAAGATGAAATTGGAAGCCAAGAAAGGAGCGTGGGTAGACGAGCTCCAAAAAGTATTGTGGTCCTATAGAACCACAGCTCGCGGCTCCACTGGCGAGACCCCATTTTCAATGGTCTACGGATCGGAAGCTATGATCCCGGCTGAGTTTGAAGTCACCTCGCAAAGAAGAGCGACCTTCAATCCAAACAACAATGATCAGCTACTTGCAGCAAACCTGGACCTGCTCGAGGAACACAGGGAAACCGCTAGGTTAAGGGTAGCTGTCTATCAGCAGAGAATAGCGAGATACTATAACAAGTATGCTCGCATTCGCAGATTCAACGTAGGAGACCTAGTCCTACGCCTCATCCTACCAGGAGCCCGCAAGCCGAGTGATGGATCCTTAGGCCCAAACTGGGAAGGACCATATGTTGTCAAAACAGCCTTGGGAAATGGAGCTTATCGACTAGTCAATGTAAACGGGGCAGAAGTCCTCCGAGCTTGGAATGCCGAGCATCTCCGCCCCTATTATCAATAAGTTTTTCATTACATGTAAAATGGATTAATTGTAAATGATATCTCCATTTCTCTCCTGTTTTTGATTCAACTTTCTTCACCAGGCTGACGGGCTCCGAGCTCAATGGTTAGGAATAAGAATTAAAGAGCCTAAAAAGCAAGTGACTAAGTGTCCTTGCATAGCTCGCCTAAATGAGCCTAAAAAGCAGCGAGGTGACGACCCCTGCATAGCTCGCTATGAATTAAAGAGCCTAAAAAGCAAGTGACTAAGTGTCCTTGCATAGCTCGCCTAAAGAGCCTAAAAAGCAAGTGACTAAGTGTCCTTGCATAGCTCGCCTAAAGAGCCTAAAAAGCAAGTGACTAAGTGTCCTTGCATAGCTCGCCTAAATGAGCCTAAAAAGCAGCGAGGTGACGACCCCTGCATAGCTCGCTATGAATTAAAGAGCCTAAAAAGCAAGTGACTAAGTGTCCTTGCATAGCTCGCCTAAAGAGCCTAAAAAGCAAGTGACTAAGTGTCCTTGCATAGCTCGCCTAATGAGCCTAAAAAGCAGCGAGGTGACGACCCCTGCATAGCTCGCTATGAATTAAAGAGCCTAAAAAGCAAGTAGCTAAGTACCCTTGCATAGCTCGCCAAACATTCTAAAATACCCATTACTTATACTTACAAAATTTGGTTAAGTGTTGCTTTTATTATTATCAGGTTTTTGGGCTCGCAGGAAAAATGAAGAGCATTAAGTACATTGGCCTGAGTAACATTCAACACAAGAGAAGTAATGAAAGAAATTTTCATTAAAATACGAAGACTGATTACAAATTGAAAGATAAAAGATATACATGAAAAAGAAAAAACAAATTGCTAGTTCTCTGCAGGAGGGTCTGGATTAGCCGAAGGTTCCGGACCAGGGGCAGACGAGGCAGCTTTTGATTTAAAATCCTCAATGGTTTCGAGCCCTATGTCCCCGTAGATAGAGAAATCCATGTCTGGATGGGACATCCACAGTGTATAGAGGAAATCGCGACCTGTCCTTTCTTCAGCCTCATCCCTTGCATCTGCAACCCGCATTTCCAGTTCTTGGGCAGCCTGCTCTCTAAAGGCTGTTAGCTCCTCGAAGGCATTATCAGCTAGACGGTTGACGACCTCAGCCTCTTTCTTCATATCTTCAACCTGCTGTTCCGCAGCCTCAGCTCGCTGAATAGTTTCGCCCACTTGTTGCCTAAGTACCTCAGCTCGATGCTCAGCCTCCTTCGCACGGTTATCCGCAGCTGTCACTTCCTCAGCTCGTTTGGCTACAGCCTCCTTAGCACTTTTAGCTGCAGCTTCCATCTCACCGGCCCGCTTATTGGCCTCCTCGGCCTGCTTCTCGGCAGTTTCAGCTCGCGCCAGAGCAGCATCAATCTGACTATGAAGCACTTCAATTTTCTCTTCTGCAGCTGAAGCTCGCTGTTCGTCCAGTGCGGCCTGTTGCTCAGATTGCCTCAGATCCTCTTTTACCTTGAGCAGCTCATCCTTTAACATAGCATGATCATCCTCCATTTTCTTCAAGGCATCCTCGGCTGCTTGCCTTGCGGCGTTTGCCTCAGCGATCTGGGCTTCTTGACCTTCTATCTTGCCCGAGGTAAAGCGAGCTAAATCATCATTGGCTGCCTCCAGGTCGAACTCCAACTTCCTCATCTCATCCTTGGCAGCCCTTGTCTCCCTTTTTCGCTTCATCGCAGCAAGGGCACCCTGAAAATCAAGAACACATTAAAATATTGTCAAGGAAGAAAATCAGCAGAAAAAAATTAACCTACCAGCATACAATGACGAGCCACGAACTCATCCAGATCCTCGCCCCTAAGGCACCTATTTTCCAAGACGTTCGTATGATTAAGCATAATTGTTGACCAGCTGTCAAGGAAAGCATTCAAGTATCTTCCTCCAGGACCCAGCTCGACATCTGATCTGGTGGGTGAAGGAGTTCTCTCACGCTCTGGGATATCGCGCGCATCATCATGAGAAGCGCCACGACGCGACACAACAGTACGCCTAGTCGCATATGTGCTGCGGGCAGTTCGGGCTGCCTCGGGGGCAACATCTGAAGGAGCATCACCTTTTCCAGGCTGCGAGCTGGAAGGCGTAGGTCGCTGAAGATTTGCAAAAACATCTGGGAGAGGCACCTCGCTGGGAACATCAGTCGAGGGAGTAGTGGCGCCAGCAGCAGCATGCACTTCGCTGGGAACATCGGTTGAAGGGGCAGTGGCTTCAGTGACTGCAGGCCCTTTGGTAGATGCAGCAACTGAAGGAGCCTGGTCCTGGCCAGATGGTTTGGAGCGTTTGGAGGGTGCCACTGGAGTGGCCAAGTCTTCAGCAGGTCTTTTTGCCGAAGGAGCTGAGGAAGCTTGAAACTCAGCAGGGCGTGCAGGAGGAGATTTCATGAGCACAAGTTTCCTCCTATTTGCCGGGAGTTTCGTGGAAGAAGGAGCAGGAGCTGGAGCGCGAGCTGGGGATGACAGTGAAGCCCCTGGAGTAGATGCATGACGTGGAGAAGATGATGGGTCAGCCTGTGCAGCAGGAGCTGCAGGAGTTGAGTCTGATCCTGTCCGAGCTGGAGCAGGATCGGTAGAAGAACCTTTTTTAGACGCACCCTTTGAAGGAGTGCGAGTTGAAGACGGCTTCGCCTTCTTTGGTGTGCGAGCTGAAGAAGATCTCGCTTTAGACGAGGTGCGAGCAGGAGCGCTTCGAGATGAAGTCTTCCGAGGTGGAGAAGACGAGCGAATGTTATCCGAGCGAATGACTTCCTCTGATGATGAAGAGACCGTTGGTGGAGGTCGGGAAGTAGACGCATCTAGAACAGAAACTTCGAAAACAGAAGGAAGTCTAGGCCTGTCACTCATCTTGCCTATGTCCTCCCCAGCTCGCAGAAAATGTGATTCCGTAGAAGGGGCAAGCTTGTAAGCCCTAAGGATAACATCATCAAATCTGCTGCTGATGCCCGCGTCGTTCGATTTCGCGAGCTTGTTAAGAGCTCGCTCCTCCCCGCTGCTGAGAGAAAACTCGTCCATTTTCAGCTCTGCACAGTAAATGATTAAAGAATGATAAGTGATGAAGATGTAAAACAAAATCAGCTCGTGGGAGTTTTCTTATGAATACCTGGTTTCATAACGAAACTGAAGTTTCGGAGGTCTGCAAGAGATGGGCACGAGATGTAAAACCAGCTCGTCTTGTATGGCCCGACGTTGGATTTACCTTTCGCTTCTCCCTTGGGCAAAAGGTCTTTGTATTGTGACTGACGAGCTGTCAGATAGTAAATCCCATCTGGTTTCTCTCCTTCTCCCGCGCTCAGAGCCTTGAAGGAGTAGAATTCCTGGATAATTCTTGGTGTAGGGGCATGAAGGCCAATCCTATAGAAAGCTATGGCCAGCGAAATCAACTGTGTGTAAGAATTCGGAGTCAGTTGAAATGGTGCGAGCTTGACTTTGTTGAGAAATTCGATTAAGTACGGTGGAACGGGGAACCGCAACCCCTGCTCGAGATGCTGGGTGCTGACAGCGATATATCCCCTGGGTGGATAACAAGCATGATTGTCCGAATCAGGAAGTAAAATGCGGCAACCAAAAGGGATGTGGAATTGCTTGACAAGTCCTTCCACCTCAGGACGCTTCAATGATGAGGGATGACGGGCGAATGCTGCACGGGCTTCTCTGCCCTGAATGGCATGAACTCGGGCTTTATCGCGCTCACGAGCTTCGTTGCTTGGGATCATCCCCTTGCGAATCCCACTTGAAGACATCTAAAAAATAAATAGAAAATAAAATGTATAAAAATATATGTATCATTGCAGGAGCAACAATGGTGAATGGAGCATGATGAGCCCAGAATAGAAAGTTTGAAGAAGAAGAAGTCTCACCTTGAATCGTTGATAAGTAGAAAAACGACGAAGGAGGCTGAGAATCTCGTAAAAGGCAGTGGGTCCTGGATGATGGAAAGCTTGAACACTTGTTTGCTTCGAGTGAAAATGACAGATGAAAGGAGAAAGTGAAAAGGGTCCATCGGTTTATATAGGCAAGCAAGCATGAGTACCAACCGTCAGATCTTTGGGAAATGTAACCGTCATAGATCTGACGGTGCCGCGTGAAACGTGGCTTTGGAAATCATGCAGCCGTCAGTTGAAGGACGTGCGCATTAAATGTGTGAGTAAAGGACGTGCAGACGTCGTTTCAGTTACCACCTGCATGATCGCCACGTGTCGCAGCTGAAAAGGTGGAATTCGAAAAGTGCCCAGAGGCGGTTACAAAAATAAATGTGCCAAGGAAGCCAACTTTTACCAGCAAAAGCAAACTCCCAGCTCGCCCAAGCGAACTGAGAGCTGGGGGGCTAATGTTATGTGTATTTTTCGGACTCAATAATTGGGCTGGTAAAAGTCCAATTTATGCCCATTTAAGACCCAATGAGAAGGCCCAATGAGGTCAACATAGTCAAAGCCCATCAGACGAGGCCTAGTATTGACTCAAAGACCATCAAGACTTCCAGCTGGCATCAACAGACTCATAAATACAGGCAAGTCGCAGCTCGACGCCTGCGCAGCTCGTTTCTCAGCGAGCTCGAGATGAGGACCACTATGACACATCAGCTTGCTCAGATACGTGATAAGTATCATATCTTCCAGAACAGGCAGTTACCAAGTTCAATAGTGATTCTCTCTCTCCGAATATGGTAGTTACCCAATCAAACCATGATTTCCTCATCAGATATGGAGATTAATTTAAATTCAAATTCAAGTCATCATTATTTCAAGATAATTATAGCAATTTCCTGATATCACCTAAATATATTAGGAAGCATGATAAATTTATAATTCTTTTCCTTATTTTTCCCAATTGTTTAGGAATGTAATTAATTCAGGAATCTCTTCCTGATTTGCTACAGCCAGAATTGTAATTCTTCTTTCCCTATAAATAGGGATTGAAACCGTTGTAACAACATCAGACAATATTCAATAATATACTGTCACTCTGCAGAGATTAAGAGTTGGACAGTCGTGGACGTAGGCCTTTTTATTGCCGAACCACGTAAAATTTGGTGTTCTTCGTTTGATCATCTGTTTTCTGTCTTTGTCTTTTCTAGATTTTTGTGCTTTCTCACATTGATTGCAGGTATTGGGCATTGATTTCTCGTCGACTGAATTCCAACGTCGACAGATGTATTGATACCTAAGTGCATTGTAAATTATTTCTCTCTATATATATATATCACAGTGGTTCTACAATTAGTGCTTTCCAACTTTTAAAATTATGATAAAAAAATCTCAATCACCCATTAGATCTGATGGACATAAAAAAAAAAGATAAAAATATAAATAAATAATTATCATTTGATTATTATCAAAAAGATACTCATGAAAGCATCTTATAATGACAGTAATTGCTCTGTTTTTACAAAAATAATTGTCGCGTTTCATAATTAAACTCATGTTTTTAAAAATAATTGCTCTGTGTTTTGAAAAAAAAACTCATGATAACTTTCTTGAACATACATACCTCGTCCTGTTTCTTTGCTGAATTTTCAAGAATAATTGATTGCTTTAATAATTGCTCTGTGGAAACTCAAGCAAGAGATGAACAGTATTGTTGACCCCTCAAGACATGCACCAAAACTCTCCTACAGGACTCTCTTCGCTGGTTTCCTATATAAAGTCCACTCACATCAGCTTGAAATATGATACCGAACAATCCTTTCTCTAGTTCCAGCCTCGTAAACATGCCTAGTTCCATTAGCAGCTCTGTCATTCTTTTATGGTGCTTTTGTTTGTTGCTAATTCATAGCTGCTCTACCCCATCCAATGCCACAATCCACTCAAACTTGACAGATAGCCATGCATTGCTTGCCATAAAGTCTCTGTTTCACGATCCATTAGGAGTCACAAATTCATGGAACAATTCTGTACCCTTATGCCTCTGGACTGGCGTTTCATGTGGTGGTCGGCACCAGAGGGTCACAGAATTGGATCTAAGAAATCAAAGCATAGGAGGTAACTTGTCACCTTTTATAGGAAACCTAAGCTTCCTTAGGTCTATTCACCTTGAAGACAACAACTTCTATGGTATTATTCCCACTGAAGTTAGTTTTCTTTTCAGGCTAGAAATTCTAATACTAGCCAACAATTCCTTCTCAGGTACAATTCCAAAAAATTTATCCTCAAACCTCATCATATTTAGAGCCAACAGAAACAACCTTCGTGGAGAAATCCCAATAGAGATTGGCAACTTGTTCAAGCTTGAGAGATTGGCCATTGGGCGAAATCATCTAACAGGACAACTTCCAGCTTCTATTGGGAATCTTTCAGCTTTGCAGGAACTTGATGTCCTTATGAATAGTTTGTCTGGTACAATTCCATATTCTCTAGGCCAACTAAAAAGGTTATTTTTTCTTCAATTAATTTCAAATAACCTCTTTGGTACAATTCATCCTTCAATTTTTAACATATCTTCCCTTGTTGTTCTTAATCTTGGTTTAAATAGATTCCATGGAACTTTACCATCCAATATAGGTAATGACCTTCCAAAGCTGAACACTTTTGCTATCTATGACAATAATTTCACTGGTCCACTCCCATGTTCTTTGTCCAATGCATCAAATCTTGAATGGATTGTCCTTTCTAGAAATTATTTTAGTGGGAAAGTTTTAATTGATTTCAATCTTCTTGAGAATTTGTCAATTTTAACGTTGGATGGAAATAATTTAGGAAATGGAACAATTAATGATCTTCATTTTTTAAACTCACTTATAAACTGTAGTAAATTGGATAAGGTTTTTCTAAATAAAAATCAATTTGGAGGGATGTTACCAAAGTTTATAGGAAACTTCTCAAAGACAATAACTAGACTTAATTTAGGCTCTAATCATATATGTGGCTCCATAGCTTCTGGCATAGGAAATCTAGTCAATCTTGCAGCTCTTAGTTTGCGAGAAAACCAATTAAGTGGCACTATTCCTCATGCCATCGGTGAGCTTAAAAATTTACAATTACTCCACCTGGATCAAAATAGCCTACAAGGGAGTATTCCAACCTTTCTAGGTAATCTAACATCATTAAACCAACTAAGTTTATTTTCTAATAGATGGCAAGGCAGTATACCCTCCTCCCTTGGAAATTGTCAGCATTTGACTCTACTATTTCTCAACAACAATAATCTAACTGGTGTTGTGCCACAACAGATTCTTGTCATGACAACTTTATACCTTGACCTGTCCGAGAACCATCTCAGTGGTCCTTTTCCTTCACAACTAGGCAACTTGAAGACTCTCCTTTGGCTTGTTATTTCTAGAAACAATTTTTCTGGTGAGATTCCTAGTACCCTAGGCAGTTGTACCAGCTTAGAAATTCTTGATCTGAATGACAATACTTTCAGTGGAAGGATTCCTTCCTCCCTGAGTTATTTGAGAAGCATTCAAGAGCTAAATCTCGCTTCTAACAATTTGTCGGGTGAAATTCCAGAATATCTTGAGAACCTAACATTCTTAGTATACTTAAATCTGTCTTTTAATCACTTCGAGGGAGAAGTACCAATAAAAGGCATTTTCAACAATAAAACAGGAATCTCACTTGCAGGGAATAAGAAGCTTTGTGGAGGTTTAGTAGAAATGCATCTGCCAGCATGCCCCTCCAAGAGAATAAAGAAATCAAAAATCCCTCTTCTCAAAGTAATTATTCCTGTGATTGTTTCATGCTTGATCTTAACATTGGCATTCATCATCATCATTTTGGCTCGGAAAAGGTATGCAGAAAATAGTTCAACTATGTTGTACATAGATGAACAATTTCCCCTGGTTTCTTATGCTGAGCTGAGTAAGGCAACAGATGATTTTTCATCATCCAACGTCATTGGCCAAGGAAGCTATGGTTTGGTGTACAAGGGAATTATGGGTGAAAATAGAAAGTCAATTGCTGTGAAAGTCATCAACCTTCAACAAAAAGGTGGTTCAAGGAGCTTTATTTCTGAATGTGAAGCATTAAGAAATATTCGGCATCGAAATCTCATTAAACTTATAACTATTTGCTCAAGCATAAATCTTAAAGGTGCTGACTTTAAGGCTCTAGTTTACCAGTACATGGAAAATGGAAGTTTAGATGAGTGGCTACACCAGAATGAAGATCAACTTGATAGAAGTAATTTAAGTCTCATCCAGAGATTAAATATAGCAATTGATGTGGCCTCTGCATTGGAATATCTTCATCACCATTGTGAACCACCAATGGTCCATAGTGACCTAAAAGCAACCAATGTCCTGCTTGATCATGACATGGTTGCCTATGTTGGTGACTTTGGGCTATCAAAATTTCTTTTCAATCACCCACTAAATACAGCTTCTCGAATTGAATCTAACTTGACTGAAGGTCTTCCACTCAATATAGCTCCCGAAGCTGAATCAAGTTCAATCGTGATAAGAGGAACGGTTGGTTATGTTGCACCAGGTAAATTTTTATGAGTTATATATGTTTAGATCTTTATGACATTACCGCTACCATTGAACATGTATTATAATTAAAATGACGAATCCACATACTTTTTTTCAGAGTATGGTGTAGGCAATGAAGTATCCATAGTAGGAGATGTGTATAGCTTTGGAATCTTATTATTGGAGATATTCACTGGAAAGTGCCCTACTAATAGCATGTTTGATGATGGGCTAACTCTTCATGAATTTGTGAAGATGGCTTTGCCAGAAAGAGTGATGGAAATTGTTGAACCTTCTATGGTGCTAGAAATCATACCTGGCAGCAACAATGTTGAAAATTTTGCAAGACTTACTGGAGAAAGAAGAGGCAGAATTCAGGAGTGCTTGGTTGGTGTCCTGAAGATTGGAGTTGTCTGTTCAATGGAATCTCCGGCTGAGAGGATGGAGATGACAGATGTTGTGGCGAAGTTATGTGCTGTTAGGAAGAACTTTCTTGGTAGGAGGATTTGATGTAATGTCTTAGAGATGTTAGGTTAATGTTCAATGATCAGGAAGCCACAAGCACAATGTTTTTGTTTGTCAATATGCTATTAATAAATAAATATTCAGTTCATCAATTCAAATGGAAATGATCGTTTGTTTTTATTTTTATTCCTTTGTTTCTGCTACATGTTCGACACACCACATTTATACATTCTACAACCAAATAATGTGCATATTTGTAAGGTTACTTTGTGCTAAATTCGCATGCTTCCTATGGTAGAAAGAAATGTGCTTTTTTTTTTTTTCAATTCTTTAAATTTTACCAATATTGTACATAATAAATTACTAGATCAAAACAATTATTTTGGCTAACATTTTAGTGACCACCTCCTATATCTTTAAATCAATAAAGAGCTTAATGTTTTCATTTTTTTAAATTACTATCATCTTAAATAGCATGTCATGCAAATGTAAGCCATAACAGTGATTTGACATATTTTCCTTCAAATTTCAACACCAGGTTGAGTCCCAGTTTCCTTAAGGAGGCAAAATCACGCACCCTAAAGCTCATAAAAATCACAATTTCAATGTACCGAGTGCATGTGCCGTGAACACTTGGTTTTGGTGAAACAGGGGTACTCCGTTTGAAGAAAGTAGGACAAAGGTTTACCATCAATTGTCACTGTTACTTCATTGGTGTATGAGTTAAAAAGTAGTACATACAAAGAGACGTACATGCTGTTCCAATCAAGGGGTGCATACAAGGAGTTAAAAAGTGCTGCCTAATTCAATGAAGAACCAACAACAGCAACAGTTAAATGTCAATCAATTGTTGTTACATAAACCCCAGCAGGAGGACCACCAAATATTATCCCAACAAGTGATCACTTATTTAAATTGTTTATTGCTTCATCTACTGCTACATAATTTTATGAAGATGCCATTCGTTTTCCTCGGTAGTGTTTCTCTTCTCTTTAGTTCAGACTCTACTGGTCCAAAACTAAACATTGTTTAAGAAGAAACACATGAGGTGTAATGGGAACCTTTTTTTTTTTTTCATAAATTAATTATGAGATTTCCTCTTTTTTGGTCTAAGTAGACCCAAAAATTTGGGTTGCAATAAAGGGAGTGATTGATGGAAGTCAATTTGGCAATAATATATTTATTTCCTAATCATTACAATCAGCGTTTAAAGCCTCACACACACATATATATATTTTCTCCATTCATACCAGCCAACTCAACTTAGAAAACATATATACATTATTTTCTTCATATAGATTTGAACCCTCAACCATAGCAACATTGAAGTTCAAGGTTGATCTTGAAGCTGTCCCGAAATCAATTAGATTTTCATTCCCTATCTTTCATTTATTTATTAATATTAGAAGTTTTTGGTATGATAGTCTTATCATTGCATCATATTGTTTAGATTTTAAATTATTTCAAGGTTAGATTAAATTTTTATGGATTATTTTAGAAGAATTAGATTTTGTTGGAAATTTTGCTTTCCAGTAGACATGTTAGATTTGTTTGATTGTTTGAATAGGTAAATCAAAGTATAAAATTATGGAATTTGATATGAATGCTCCTTAGGATGTTAGGTTATAATCTGAAAATTTTGTTGTCATATGATAAGTATGCAATTAATTAGAAATTTTTGTTTAACTCTTACTTAGTGAAATAGAAATTTGGACAACACTAAACTAGGTTGAAGCTTGAATTTTTTTTTTGGCCATGCATTTGATGTTATTTTGATCTCATTAAATTTCTGTAAAATCCATTATGAGTCTTCTTTAAGCATTAAATTTACATAGATTTTTATGAAGTGATTTTATTTTAAAAATTCGAAAACTTAGGGCTATTTAGTTTCTAAACCGATGTATGTAAAGCCTTGACTTGCATTTGGAGGTTTAAATTAATAGGTTAACAAAGACATTTATAGCTGAAAACTTTTATGACATATATTCTGGGTCTTTAGAACATATATATATATATATATATTTGTTTTTAGGATGATTAGTTTTATAAACAATTTATTAATAATGAGAAAAATGGACTACATCAGTAAATGCAGTGTTGGCAGTTGTGAATCTTAATGGTATTTGGAGTTAGATTAATTTAGTAAAGTGTTGTTTATTGATGGTTAAATCCCAAGCACGTGATGTGTCATCTAAACACATACAAAAGACCTCATATAAGTGTATACGGTCTTCAAGTAATATAATGATGAGTGAGATCGTTCCCATAAGTATTTTAAAACCAAATTTGCTAAGTACTAAAATTGTATCAAAACTAGCCCTATTCGAACTGTTGAAAAGTGTGAGATTTGAGAGTTGCAAATGTAGAACTTAAATCAACAACTAAAAACAAGATTCTTAACCAATGGATTAACGCTCTAGGATTATAAATTTACCCTACCACTTCACTCAACCTAAATGTCCATCATTTCCATCCTATCATCACCAAATCCTTAATTAAGTAATCCCTAATTTCACATCCATATTTTGATAGTCTAGTAGCATTACTTAACTTCAACTAATCCACTATATTCCTATGAGAATTAACTAAGTCAAGTTCATTAAGCTTAGATTATGTGTTGTTGATTACACTAATAACACAAGTATATTCCGATCTCATGCCATTTATGTCACTTCACTCTTAAGTCTAAACACATACATCTCTTTTCCAAGTTCAATATGGTTACTAATACACCTAATTAGTGATCAATTAATTAGGAGAATTAAGAGAGAATCAAGTGAAAGATCCAAATAATGAAGTGGGTTTTGATAATATTAAAAAGGTTGAGTCATATGGTTGGGTTACATTGTAATTCTAAAAATAGGAGTTTAACACATCATGATACAAGACAATGCACTCACAAACTAACCATACATCATTAATACAAAATAAATCTAGAGAGAGAAAGAGATTCTTATGGGTTAGGAGCTCCTATTCCCTTCCAAAAAGCTGACTCCCTTTCTTCCAATTGATGACTTCAATCTCCTTCAAGCTTTCTCTTTGGTTGAATGGTCAAGGTGTGAGGACAATCAAGATTCTTTCACCAAAATGGCATGGTGGAAGATGTAATGCTATCCAAGACTCCTCCCAAGCTGCCAAACCACACACCCCCCCCTCCCACCACCCACACCCCCCCCCCCCCGGCCCGCCCCTTTTGATGTCAAAATGGTCTATTTATACATGGTGAACAACAAATGGTTCATGGTGACTTGAAATGTCTTGCTTGATCATGACATGGTTGCTTATGTCGGTGACTCTGGGCTATAACTTCTCTCTGATCACCTACTTAGTACGGCTCCACGAACTGAACCAAGCTCAATTGGGATAAGAGAAACTATTGGCTATATATATTGCACCAGGTAAATGTTTTATAAGTTATGTTTGGTTTTTTATAACATTATCATTACCATTGAACATTTACAATTATTAACATGACAAATCCACATGCTTTTTAGAGTATGGTATAGGCAATGAAGTATCCATAGTAGGGGAAGTGTACGGCTTTGGAATTATCTTGTTGGAGATATTCACTGGAAAGCGCCCTACGAATAGCTTGTTTGATGATGGGCTAACTCTACATGAATTTGTACAGATGGCATTGCCATAAAGAGTGATGAAGATTGTTAAACCTTCAATGGTGCTATAAGTCAAAACCAGCAAAAACGATGTTGAAAAGTTTGCAAGACATGCTGAAGAAAGAAGAGACATAATTCAGGAGTGCTTGGTTGGTGTTTTGAGAATCAGACTTATCGGTTCAATGGAATTTCCAGCTGAAAGGATGCAGATATTACAGACGTTGTAGCAAAGTTAGCTGCTGTTTGGAAGAACTTTCCCGGTAGGACTTTATTTAATGTATTAGAGTTGGCTTAATTAATGTTCAATAATCACATCGCCTTAAGCACAATGTTTTTCAAGAGCTGGAACAAGACGACAACAATGTTGAATTGCAGATATCGAAGAGTTTTTCTAACAATTTGTTCTAGCTCTTCTTTTCTAACTTGAGGACCACTGTGAATCTGAAAATACTGGAAGCATACAATGACAACACATCACATTTGTCATTTTTCAGGATTAGAAAAATGTACACTACTGCCAAGAGCAACAGGATTTTAGGAATCAATGAACTAGTGGTATCCAGATTAGTTCAAACTTATAAAGATTGCATGCAATTGTAGATACCCACCAACACTTAGTTCCTATTCTAATGACAGGGTAGTGGTGTGCAGTAAACTGCTGCCGGTATCAAAGAAGAAAATCTTTACATAGCTTTGGCACTGCGAAAATGGAACACTACACGTTAATGTCTTCATAAAGGATACTCAAACATCTAAAATGTTCTGTCATATATCGACTGAATTTCAGCTTTTCTGACATTCCGAGTCCGCTATGAGGTAAGTGGACTTGGGACTTGCTCATGAATGATAAAATTGTCATTTGCATGAAAACTTTTGCAGTTATGTATCTTTGTCCTTGGATAAACTCCGTGGAAGTCTGCCAATAACATTCTCATTCACGATTTTATAATGCTTGGATAATCTTTTATGGATCATTCCACAATATCTATCCACACGTTCTTCATATCTACTGTACAATGCAGGAACTGTGATGGATAAGAGGGTTCCTGTCACCAAAATAATGACAAATATGTGAACCAAAACATTTTAGTTTTATATGTAATAAGCTGGATTATATCAAATGACAAGATGGCTCCTTTACTAACAAAAAATTCAATAAAAATGCACTGTCCGATTCACTTGTGCTGGAGCTTAAATAGGCATGCTGCACAACTGTGATGATGTTGAAGTGAAACCATGAGTTTTTGGGATAAAAGCTTCAAGTAGGTATTAATATCCCTCTCCTTCACTATGAGAAAGCACTTCACCACACCATGTGAATTTCAATGGCAACAACTTTAAGGATAGAGACAGCAAAATATTAAGAAACCAAAGAAAGATTTCAAATAACAAAAGGCCAAACAGTTTATGATTCATTGCATATTGCATTGACAGACAGAGGATGATCGAGCATACCAATATAGGCTAGTGTGAAGAATGAGAAGTAGCTCCCAATAGCAGAAAGGAGCCATAGACAGACCACGACCTGTCAAAATGACAATAGTTTGGTAAGATTGTAAGCTCATCTAGCTCAGTCAACAACATATACAGTGGTTGGTTTGCATCTCCATAAACCAACTATTCACTAAACATTAAACCATGGTACAAAGGTTTAGTATGTAAACCTATCTACTGTAAAGAATTCAATGTCTCCCTCCCTTTCTCTCACTTCTCTCATTTCACTCAACTCTAGTTAAGTCTTGGCTTGCAGAATTGTTACTTTATATGCACTCACACTGGTAATTTTCATGCCTTCAGCTTTTCTTCTTTGTATAATTTTTTCTAATTTTATTTTCATTGTTGCATAAATTTTATAATAAATCTTTAAGTTGCAAACAAGGATGCTTGACCAAGGTTCCAATACTCCAACAACATGCTATAGAACGTGGATCCCCACCACTGACTCTTTACTGACCTGAAAAAACAATCTAAAATCCTTTCCAAGAGTGATGTCATGAGCCACAAAGAAAAAATAATTCACTTTAACACGAAATGATGCTGCAGCATTATTAACCATTTCCTCTGACAATTCTAACTCCGGTAATGTTTGCAGCTGTCTGCTTGAATAAAAAATCAGTCACCGTCAGAAAGGGTTATATGTTAAAACACCGCAAAGCTGGGACACAAACATTTTTAGAGCAGATTAAGCATACTTATCTCTATAAGCAGCATAGTTGGCACGAACAAACGACACTACAATCAACAGCAACAAGACATCTGAACAAACAGACAAAAATGGTAATCCAGACCTCTCAACTATGAGCCAGGCAACAGTAGCTACAACAATGACTCCAAATGAAACATGCCTTTGCTTCCACAAGAGCACATCAGCAGCTTAAGAAAATAATAATGAAGATTTAGTCATATAGAAAACAACATATCAATCAATATGCTCAGCATTGTATCATGAAGGAAAAAGGGTTATAATATAACAACTAAGAATCAAATAAGTAGTACTACAGCAATGACAACAATTTCGACAATGAATTGAACTCAGTAACACCGTAGCTCCATCCACCTAATGTTCCCTCAGAAAAATAAACATAACTCAAGACAGTAGTACAACTTCCTAATTCCAATTCCCATGCACACGAAAAGCAGTTAAAAAATTTACAATACAATTTGCTATTCCCGTTTGTATTCTCCACATTGATCAATATGCACAACATTGAATCTTAAGGGAGCAATGAGACCAATGTTCCCTATTTCAAAAACTACCATACAATTCCCTATTTCACTCAAAACTCTCCATCTTATAACCCCGAAATCGCCTACCACCCCACAACCCGAAAATCAGTCTTCTTTGTAACAATTCACTTACATCTCCACTTAGAAAAGGAAAAATAAATAATAAAAAATAAATAAATAAACCACATTTTTCTCTGAAAGTTGTAACATTTTTTTCTCTTCAATACATTTAATTGGATTAAAACTTCACCTTTACTAACTAAACATCAAACCCATCAACATCATATCAAAAACAAACAAATAAACACATAAAGATTGAATCTTCATACCACCCCAGAAAAAAATAAATGAAAAAACCAAACAAAATTCAGTATTATAAGTAGAAGAAAACCAAAAAAAAAAAAAAAATCTTACTTTTACCACCACCCATGAACTTGTGAACTGAAAACTTGGAGCCGGACGGCGAAGAGCCGCTGTTAGCTGTCTCGTCGTTTCGCTCTGGATTCTCCATCTGTTTAGATGCAAACCGAGTCCAAACTTGCTCAAATTTGCATCAAAAGAATCCAAATTTTGTCAAGTGGGTGGATCTTCCGGAGGGAGAAATTGGGTTGCAGAGATGATGATGAAATGAGGAGGAAGACGAGGAGGCCGGGTGGGGATTGGATACTTCGCGGGCAGTTGTGTTGTCGTGTGCGGTCTTCAAGCAGAAAATAAAATATTGGGATATTCCTATTTTGCCCTTGTAATTTGATATAATGTCAAAAGCCCCCAGTTTTTTTGTTAGTCTCTCATATCCTCCTCATCGATTTTATGAAGATCTATGAAATAGATTAAATACCTCTTATACTTTATGAAAAAATCCAGAAAATCATTTATCGTCAAAGTTGACTTTGAAAATCAAACTTTAACCATTAATATGGAATGGTAAAACTATTAAAATACTTTAATTATTTCAATCATTTCAATAACAATACTAATAATAGAAGGTAAAATAAGATTTTTCAAAACTACAATGGGTTAATTAATAATTATATCAAACTATAAGGGAAAGTGAGATTATCCATTAAACACTTGTTTATTGCAAATGATGACGTTTTTAAAATGGAATTTAAATTTATAATTTTTATATGTATATTTTATCATTTTAAAATTTTAATTTAAATATATACTATAAATTTACAATGTTATATCATATTAGATTGAGGGTTTATATAATTATATGAAGGAATTAGTATTCATAGTGTGTTATAACACTATTATTATTATTATGCTACAAATAAATTGATAATAGTCATGATCTTAAATTTTATTGAATGGATAAAACTATTTGGTTATGATAGTATTGACTTGCATATATATCATCAAAGTTGTGAGTTGGAGTGCATATTGATTTTTCAAATTTAAAATTAATTGTAATAGGTCAAAACATTAATTATGTAGAACCTTCTTTTAAACATTAATTATGTAGAACCTTCTTTCAAGAAAAATAGGTAAAAGATTATGAAAATATTTATTTATTAGTTCATAACTATCAAGTACAAAATGGATGGTCCTATTGTCACCAAAAAAGCTCTCCCTCTGCCCGATTTATGAATTTTTAAATTAATCATTTACGGGGTTATAAAAGACCAAAATTTGTCATAATTAATATTAATCTCTCTCACATTGAAACAAGAGTAAATCTCACTAGGGATATGCTTACTCATTACTAATCACGAATCATATTGAGAAAGGGAATTGGATTTTGAATTTGTAAATTTCAATATTCATCAATTTTTTTGGGAAGTAAATTTCGTGAGCTCCACAAACAAATCAGGGATCAGGTTCCTGATGAAAGGAGAACTTCATTCCTCCCTTTCACCTTAAATGCAATTTGTAGTTTTTTTATACGACTAAATATTAGAAATTACTTAATGGTTCAACAATAATTTTAATGATTATAATATAATTTTGAATTATGAGAAATTATTTGAATTTAATTTTATTTGAAATATTACTTGAATAATCTTGATGGAATTTTTATATGCATAATAAGAAAGATAAATAATTATTTGCAAAAATAATAATAATAAATAAATCAAAATTTTTCGGATTCCTGAACCATTTTTCTAATACTTTCTTTGTTTTTAATATCTTAGTTTCATAAAAATTTTAAAAAAAAAAAATAGTTCACACACCCTCAAATTTACCTTTTTTCGAAAACAAAAAATATATATATTTAATGAATAAAAAGAATTTCATTTTATTGTGTAAATGTATTATTTAATTTTCTTATGATGCATATAAAAATTACATCCAAATTATTCAAATAATGTTTTTAATGAAATAATATTCAAATAATCTCTCATAATTCAAATTTATATTATCATTATTAAAAACTATTACTGAACCATCAATTAATTTCTAGTATTTTTTGCTTAATTATTTGTTATATAAGCAAACTATAGATTGCATATAGAAAGATTAACTCATGTTGACAGGACCCAAATCAGACCTTCTCTAGGCTCTTGTCTGGAGGATCCTGCTGGACACTTCAACGGACTTCTTGAACCCGACTTGTCGAATTAAAGAAATCCGAGAAGCGAACCCTATACTTTCTTAGCCGGTTTACTCGTTTAAAACTTTAAGAATTCGATTTCTTTAAAATAGTTGGGAGCGATAAAATTTTTCGTGAGTTCATTTAAAAATGATTTTACAAAAATTTCGGCAGCATAACGACTGCATTTTTAACAATTCCAAAATTATACCTGTTAATAAACAATACTTCGACTATAATTTCATTTCCTCCTAACTTCTTATCCACAATCATGCAATATCAACACACATTTCTCAATCGATAAACATAAACACATACTAAAATAAATATATATGTACCATGCATGAAGATTCTTGAAGATTTACAACATATTACATGTATACAATATCAAAATGGGAAATATTATAATCATCATACAATCCAATTCCATATCCATGCTTTATATATATATCTATATGTACAACAAAATGATGTCGTCCTGTCGTCCTACGGCAACGCCCAAAGATATAAATAAGCTACACAACCATCAAACACGTTAGTGCAACAAAATTGTATAATATAACATGCACCAATAGACTAACGAAAATCTTATTTATTTCCAATTCTTTCAAAATCTCAATATTTTCTTTTTTTATCCCCATGTATACCCTTGGAGTACTCTATCCATCACGGGCGATTTTAGCTAACGCCAACGTGAGGCTACTGCAACATCTCAACCACTACGATACGGAATTTACTGCATCGCACGTAAGGTGATAATTCTCATAACTGAGCAACTACAATGCGGAATTTTCTGCATCGCAATTGTAGTGTTAAAACTTTGGGCGACTACGAGCGGAATATACTGTATCGCTATGTAGTGCCAACTATAAAATAACCAACTACGTGCGGAATTGTCTGCATCGCAACGTAGCGCTTATATTTTCTAGAAAACTGAGCAACTACGGACGGAATTTTCTGCATCGTCACGTAACTCTAAATCTCAAATAATCCTAAGGCATATACATGGGTTTTTAAAACTAACTCATCAAGTGCAAAAGCACCAAACTAATAATTTTTGGAACTTTTGAATACTCTTTTGATTCAACTCTTTCTAAAGCAATTTAATATTGATTTCAATTACTTTATGGATTCCATAAGAACCCATATACTCAAACTTTAACTTTAATGTTGAAAAATCATTTTCATTCTCATTTAACACTTATACACAATATGTAATACAAAGAAAGGGAAGTTAGCATAAATGATAGTACACTTACCTTGAAATCGAGCAAATCCGAATCAAGCGTCTCGACGAGTCTCTCGGACTTGCTCGCTCGCTCGTCACCTACATGACAATTTCTTATTATCACTAGTGACAACTCATAACTCAACTTTAACTTTACAATAACATTTCTAATACAACTTTCTCGAAAACTATCTTTTTTGCGCTATAACTTCCCAACTCGATTTTTACTCAACTTAGACTCTCTAACTCCGATTTCTTCGCAAAAGTTTCAGTTTTGCACCCATAGGGATAACCCCATGTGGTCCGTATAATTTTTAGAGGCCTGAAACGAAAAATCGAAATTTTTCGCCTCTTTGACATATCAAAACAGAATATAACACAGCACCCTGCTTGAAGCTCCGTTTTTATTCGTTCTTTTTTTTACGGTTCACTTATCTCATATTCTGGTCACATGTCAAATTTCGTCGAAAAATTATATCGTTTACTATGTCAAACCTAAGAAAAACGTTATTTTTCGAGCACTTTTTGTGCACTTTTTCGTGTCGGATGAGCGATGTTAGTTTTTCTTTCGTATCTAAACTTCATTTACCTAATTATGATAAACTAAACTTATTTCATGCAATAAAAATTGTATTTATATAGTTATTTCACTTCTCAATTCTCTAACGACACTATTTTACGCATAACTTACGTAATTTTTATCGGAATTGATCCGTTCCAAAATCTATGGTTTTCTATGACTCCTAGGCATCATTTGAGGTGTAGAACATCCTCATATATGTCAGTTTTGCTCAAGTTGTCTCTAATTCATGATTTGAGCTCGAGATTCCAAAATTGTCTAAAACTAGCTTTTTGTCAATTCTATCAATTCTCTATGTTTTTTTTAACCTTAATCATGCTTAAATTTGGATTCAAAACCATCAAATTTCAGAGGTTATCTACTGGTCTTCATAGTCCTAACACACACACAAACACTACTTTATCATTTAAACACTCACAACTCACTCACAACTTTTGTCAAGTAGTTGGAGTATGTAAAAATTAGTTTTTTTGTTTCCATTTTTATCAAGTGTATGGCAGCCCATTTACACAACGCTAAGCTACCATTCTCATATAACAATATGTCATCTAATTCTCTACAACAATCACTTAGGGTTTTACACAAATTTTAAGTGTAAAACCTTCAACACAACACACCACAACTAGACAACTGTTAAAAATCCAATCCATTTCAATTTTTCAGCAAATAGAAGAAGAAAAGAGATGGTATCTCACTTAGTTTTTGTTTAGAGAAGTGAGAGAGACTTGGAAGAGATCCTAGAGAGGTGGTTTGAAGCTTGTAAGGGCTGGGTTGGATGACATCTCCTTCACTCTTTCTTTTTCTTGTTGTCTTCCGGTTCTGCTCTGTTTTGCACGCTGAAGTCTGTTCTGCTCTATGGCTTCGTTTAGTACAGCTTCTCCAAATAGATTTTTTAGAAATAGATCTTTTGGAAATAGATCTTCTGGAAATAGATCTTTTAAAAAAAAAAGTTATTGGTTGTTTGGTTGTCAATTAAAAAAGTTCTTTTAAATTGTAGAGCGTTTGGTTAAATTATTTTTAAAGTACTTTTAGATTATTAATTTACCAAAAATGGTATAGAGAAAGGAGTAACATATTCATTCTAGAAATGTAATTACTTCAACCTTAACCATAAAAAATTAATCAATTAAACAATTAATAATTATTTGATGTAAATATATTTTCAAAACATAGATTTTCAATAAAATAAATGTAAAATTATTTTGTTTCTCTATTTTTTATTTTCAAAAAAGAAGTGTTTATTTAGATTTATTAATAAGGTTTTACATCTTCAATTTTATTTGATCTAAGTAGATTTTCATTAACATTTCATCAATTGCAATTATATACTACAATATATATATACTGCAGTATATATATATCGCAGTGCACTGCAATATATATATATACACACTGTAATTAATTAAAATATATATATTGCAATATATATATACACACTGCAATTACAGTATATATATAACAGTATAATATTCATGACAATAAGATAAAAAATTGCAATATCAACTAAAACCAATTGAAAAAAAAAAACGAAATATGGAAAAATTACTGATTAGAAAAGAGTTCTCAAAAGTTTTGATGAAATAAAAAGTGAATGAAAGTGGAAGCTATATATTTATATTTATAATGAAAGTGTAATAGGGTTATAAAAGTTTAAAGAAATTAACAAAATAAAATAGGGGTATATTAGATATTTTAATATTTTAAAAAAAAAAAACTAAAAAATGTCTACTTAGAGAAGCTCAAAATTTGAGCTTCTCCAAGTAGACATTTTTCAGCTTTTTTAATTCCCCAAAAGCTCTACTAAAATGTCAACCAAATAATATAAAAAAATTCAAGTAGAGCTTTTTATATTAAAAAAGTACTTTTGGCCAATAGATAAGCTGTACCAAACGTATACTATGTGTCACGGCTGATTTGTTTTGCTTCTGGTTTGCACGACTTCTTCTCCTCAAAAATCAACTAAGTATCACACACACACACACACACACACACACACACACACATATATATATATATATATATATATATATATATCATTAACCTTTTAGAAATGACTCTCATGTCCTCTCTCCATCTATCTCACGACAGCACCTCTTGTTTTTCCAATTTCCTGGTAGCTTTGCTTCTTCTTTCTTTTTCTTTTCAATTTTGCTCTATGAGTTATGTATACACTTCATTAAGATTTCATATAATTTCAAGCTTGTCCTATTTGATTATTTGACTATAATTCTTAGTTAAATTTTTAGTTACTTACTTGTTGACTACTAATTCTACATAACACTTTCTCTAGTTTTTATTTTTGGATTCAAATGTATCATCACTTGTAATCTATCACTTGATTGTGGACAAACTATTTTATCCTTCCTTAACTTTTCCCTTACTAAATTTTGTTATTGTGTAATTCTAGAATGAGCGTTTGCTCTTCGATGACTCAATCTAAATTAATACTAACTAGATTTATTAACTAGATTTACTATTTAAACTTCACAATCTAGTTTCAATCGCTAGGAAGTTAAAAATCAGAACTAGGGGTTTACACATGTTTCCAAATTAAGATAAATCATGTTATTTATTACCAATCTTGATATTTTATAAAATGTAAAAGACTAATTTGTAAATTTGTAAAATGAGTGGGGGTAGCAACGGGGTATGTCCTTATGGGGAGAACTTTTTGGGTACAAAATTTATCATGTTTGACTTTATAACCTTAAGTAATTGAAGAAACTAACTGTTGACTCTGGCATTACATAATCGATCTCACATTAAAAAAAAATGCAAAATTCTGCTCCAAAATTTTCTCACTAATTATTTAATGTAAAAATTATAAATTCCTGCAAACAAATGAATAGATAAATAAAAATGAACCGATGCAACTGCACTAGATGGAAGCCTATAAAGGTTTGTTGAATCCATGAGATAAAGCATCATCTTTCCATATAAAAAAAAAAAAAAAAAAAACGTTTATCCCATTCATTAAATTTTTGGTTTATTTGTAATATACATGAAGTATATTGCTTTTTTGTTTAGGGACTGTAAAATCACAAACAAAAGTAGAAACTTAGATCTACAGCTTAGCTTAAGTCATCCGTTAGATATCAAAGTTCAATAATATACCATATAAATCTATAAATATATACATATTTATCATTGACCATAATTTGCTAGAGATGTGCACGTGTCACATCCATGATGCTAATGTTGATCACACCTATACATATTGGTTTTTAGGAGTAAAAGTGAGATTATATTCAAACATTTATTTGCAAGAATATGAGGATTTTTTTGGATGATGAAGAGATATTGCTTTTGTCACTTTCTTAGTCTCGTCGCATAAATGATAGTGTAGATTAAGTATGTAAAAGATGAGAATACAACTCAAATTTGTTTACCAACCCAGTGACCAATAAATAATTCTATATTACCCATCAATTTCACGTTTTATTTATTGATGTTATTTTTAATTACTACTTATAAAACTATCTCCGATCAAATTATAAATGAACAAATTGCTTAAAGATCCTAGTTAAGAAATTCATATTCAATGTAATTAAGGCATCAAATGTCATCTATGTATCAATAGATCAAAGAAGATCAAGCATATCGATATAAGCTAGTACGAAGAATGAGAAATAGCTACCAATAACAGAAAGAGCCATGGACAGACAAGCACATATCAAAAGAAAAATAGTTTTGTAAGAGTCTAAGCTGTTCTACATCAGTGAGCCACATAAAGCAGAATTTAAAGACAATCATTATAATTTCAGTCTACTAGTTCTAAGGTTTATGTTTAAATAGCATATATTCAAAGCAAATGTAGTAGGATAAAACCATATACAGTGGTTGGTTCAAAACCTCTCCCTAAATCAATTATTCACCAAAATTATGGTCAAGAGCTCAATGTCTCCCACTATACTTCTCTCAGCTCCAGTTAAGAGTCCTGACTTGCACCAATTTTCCTTCTAGCAACTCAACTCATAAGCTTCTAACTGACCTAGCTGAAAAATTGTTACCTTACTTGCACTCACATTTGAAATTTTCATGCCTTTAGCTTTTCGTCTTTGTAAATATTTTGTCGATCAGGACTAGTGATGCGCAAATTTTATAATGTATCTTCCAAGTCCCAAATAATGATGCTTGATCAAGGTTCCAACACTCCAACAACATGCGATAGAACTTTCATTCTTTCAATGCCTTTCGAACAGTAATGTCATGAGCTAGAAAGAACTGATAATTCACCATAACTCAAGACGCTGCAGCATTATTAACCATTTCCTTTGACAATACATGAACATGAAGCCCGAGTTGCAACAAGCCCGCACCGTAGCCCCAAGAAAACAATGTCCAGTCTGAAAGCCATGAACGCTGCAACTGGCAATCCTACTAGGTAGAAACAAACAAAATTTATACAAAGAGCACTCCTCGGCTGAGCAGAGCCTGTTAGTATCTCGCATGCAGCAGTTTGAGGACTGTTGGCCACTATACGTAGGGCAGCTGATGTCAGGTAAAGAATCTCCAGCTCACTTGTATTGAGTTTCCCCCACATGTTTTTCACTGCGATTGTGAAAGTAAAGGCTAGTAGTTCACGCACAACAGCCTCAACGATTTCCATTATAGCTGTTTGCTGAGCATGTGCAGCCCGCAATGCTTGGCCAACAAGTGTTGACAAACCCTGATTGGATGAGTGAGGAAACACATACAGTAGTGCTGTTGTTTGTGTGAGGATTCCCATTGCTGAGGCACTTGCTTGTGGATCACTAAGTAGGCCACTCAGTAATATTATAATCTCATACCACCACCACTCTAATTAAACAGACAATGAATACATTAGGCACCATTTAGGCCAGCAATGGCTACCAGTCTTTAGGTACATGTTAATTACTTGCCTATAACGTGGTTTTAGTGTTGTTTTCGATAGGAAGAGATATAGTACCAAACCCAAAATTGTGTTTATAGTGCTATAACTAGAGGCCACAACAACTCCCCCCAACTCCAATATCAAACTACACTACAAGTAGATAGTTAATTGGAATGAAGGATTACTACATAAGCTGCTCGTACGGTCAGGGATTTGGTTATATTTTGAATCCTCAAGAAAATCCTTAGTGATTGGATGTAAGCTTTAGCAATTCTAGAATGGAGTATTTGATGTACCTTTTTGCCACATACATAATGGCTTGATTTTGACGTAATAGTAGAAGGATGGGCTCAACGTTAAACCACAACAAAGAGATTAAAAAAACCTGCAAGTAGTACAATGACTATTGGATTTTTCAATAAGTCTTTGTAAAAACCGTCCCTTTCCAAGCAACGTTAATCGTTTTGTTGTGATTTAACATTGGGCCCATCCTTAAACTATTAGGTTAAAATCAAATCATTACATCTGTGGCAAAGGAGTATATCAGAAACTCCATTCTAGAATTTCTAGCCCAATCTATCCTCCATCCACTAAGGATTTTCTTGAGGACTCAAAATATAACCAAACCTCTTACCTTATCAACAGCTTATGCAACCATTCTTCATATTCAAATTAACTATCTACTTGCAGTCTATTTTGACTTTGGAGTTGGGGGAATCGCCTTGGCATCTGGTTGTCACACTATAAACACAATTTCAGCTTTAGTACTATATATCCTTATGTCGAAAGCTGTGATAAAACCATGGGACAGTCTAACAATTTTTAACTTGTGCTCTAAAGATTGGAAGCCATTGCTGGCACAAATGGTGCCTAATGTATTCACTGTCTGTTTGGAGTGGTGGTGGTATGATTAAGATATTACTGTGTGGCCTACTTAGTGATCCAGAAGCAAGTGTATCAGCAATGGGAATCCTCACACAAACAACAGCACTACTATATGTGTTTCCTCACTCATTGAACCAAGGTTTATCAACACTTATTGGCCAAGCATTGGGTGCAGAGCAGCCTGCATTCGCTCGATCGACAAGTATAATGGGAGTCCTTGTGGCTACTGTGTGTGAACTACTAGCCTTTACTTTCACAATCGCAGTGAAAAACATGTGGGGAAACTCAATACAAGTGAGCTGGATATTCTTTACCTGACAACAGCTGCCTTACCTATACTGGCCGCAATAGGTGTCAAACAGCTGCATGCGAGATCCTAACAGGCTCTGCTCGGCCGGATGGATGAATTAGATGATGATGAAATGAGAAGAAGATTGACGAGTGCAAGAGAGAGAAGTTTGCACTTGTTTCGTGTAATCTTCATGCAGAAAATAAAATATGTTTATTGCAAAGGATGACGAGTTGACGACCCATAAACCAACTTATATACTTGCTGAACCATTTGACATATATGGTTTTGTTTTGTTTTTTGTTGATTTGTTTGGTTCGATGATTGTTATTGTTTTGATTGAGATTAATAATTTTTCCCTTTTCATTTGAGGGAGTATTAGTGTTGATGTTGTGGCGCTTGGTTGAAATTGCTGTTGTTTGTAATCACTTTTCAGTGTCTGTGACGTGAGCAATCTGTCACACTCTCATTTGACAAGTCTAAAAAGCATGTATATTGGAGTATGTTCTTCCATCTTTTGGTGAAATGGGCATTGAATTGAAGTATATTAATGGTTAATTTGATGGTACAATCTCTTACAGTTATAAAATTAGCTGAGGAACCGGCTCTATTAAAGTTAGATAATTTTCCTATTCATGTGAGGGAGTTCTAGTGTTTACGTCGTGGGTATTGGGTTGGTTGAATTACAATTGTTTGTTTTCAGTGTTTGTGATGTGCAATGTATCACTCTCATTTTGACCAGTCTAAAAGCATATGCTTTGGGGTTTTTGGCGTTCTATCTTTTAGTAAAATGGGCATTGAAATCTGGCTTAATTTAACGGCCGGTTAGATCTCCTATAGTTATAAAATCAGAAAAAATGCTCATCAAAATCGAGATGCTTATTTTAAGCATAAGTATTGTGGATTAAACGGTTGATACCTAAGAAACTGACTTTATATCATGAAATCAGAATGAGGTTTGTGAGATATTTATTAAATATAGTATGATGAAAGTTTAGGAACTAAATTGACTTTGATAAAGTTAGTGTGCACCTAGGGAAAAAGGTATAAGGTTTTACTATCAATTCCGATCCACACCAGCCAAGGGTGGAGGTGGGTACGGTTTATTTTTGAGATGCGTTATCTTCTAATACAAAAAGAAAATGAAAATAAAAGAGAAAGAAAAAATGGATATTGAACTATCAAATGTAGGAAATAAATATTTGATTTAGTTGTTCTTTATATGTTTTGTGGATGAGTATTTAGAAAACCCATAATCACAATAACTTATATTTGTTGACCTATTTTCTTGTATTGGATACTTCAATCCTTCTCATTATCAAATATCTAATCCAATCTAATTCAATTCATATAATACAATCCAATACAAATCTCATATAAACTCATACTACACCAAACACATCACAACACTAATTTATCCAATCTTATCAAATCTAATCCAATGTCACTTTGAAAATAATCTAATCCAATCTTGTATGCTAAATGAGATAATAAAGTTATATTTGTTGATTATTTTCTTGTATTGGATACTTCTATCCTTCTTATTATCAATCTAATCCAATTTAATATAATCCATATAATACAATCCCTATTTCAAAAAAAAAAAAAATCCAATTCAATCTCATGTTGCATCAAGCACATCACAGTACTAATTTATCAAATTCAATCATTTGAAAATAATTCAATCTAATCCCGCGTGCTAAATGAGGCCATAAAGTTATATTTGTTGACTATTTTCTTGTATTGGATACTTCAATCCTTCTCATTATTAATCCAATCCAATCTTTTTATACTAATCTAATTCGATCCCTCATGCCAAAGGAGACAATATAGTTATATTTGCTAACTATTTTCTTGTATTGGATATTTCAATCCTTCTTATTATCAATCTAATTCAATCCAATCCAAATCCATATATATATATATATATATATAATACAATCCCATACCGCACCAAACGAGGTCATAAAATTATATTTGTTAACTATTTTCTTGTATTGGATACTTCAATCCTTCTCATTATTAATCCAGTCTAATCCTTTAAAAATAATCCAATTCAATCCAATCCAATCCCACATGCCAAATGAGACAATAAAGTTATATTTGTTGACCATTTTCTTGTATTGGATACTTCAATCCTTCTCATTATTAATCCAATCCAATCTAATCCAATCCAAATCAATGTAATACAATCCAATACAATCTCATACTGCACAAAACACATCACAACACTAATTTATCCAATCTAATTCAATCCAATCTAATCATTTGAAAATAATTCAATCCAATATCGCATACCAAACAAGGCCTAAAAGATTGAATTTTTAAGTTGGGTTTGCCTAAACTTATTTGGTTACTTTACGTGCTAAAAGTTTAATTTATCTTACATGTTTATCGGTAGACGAGACTATATCTAAGAGGTTATATGTTTATCGAACATAGAGTTTATTGTACTTGTTTAGAGTGCCCCATCCAGTCATCTAAGTATCATACATGATCTTCAATCACAATGGCGCTATCTTTTTGCTTCAACTAGTGAAAATGTTACATTTCTATGCACTTGTACCCATAGTTTTAAAAGGTGCGTCTAGGCATGCACTTAGGCGAGAAGCGCAGTGAGGTGCTCCTCCGGTGCCTGAATGACTGCCAGGCGCAACCCTCTCAAAGAGGCACGCGTTTGCAGTGCTTAGTCGCAGAAGCCCAAGGAGAGCCTAGGTGCGCCTTGGCAAAAACCAATAGTAACCAACACTCTAGCGGTCCAAAGGTGGCTTCATGGCTACAATGAAGAATACGGTGAGGATTGAGGAGAAAGAATGGCAAAAATGAAGAGAGTAAAGGAAGTAAAGATAAGGAAAGAAAGTGAGGGAAGTAAAGACGAGAGGAGAGAGAGAAGGGGGGAGAAAATTACAGTGAAGAGAGAGGGTGAAGAAGAGGAACATGTGGGGGTGGGGTAGGGAAGAAAGTGTCGGCTAATCCTAATCCTTTAACATGTCAACACTTAAATATATATACAAAAATTGAAAATAACCCCTCATTCATGATAAAATACCTAATTGAACCTAAAAAATTATAAACAACTCCCTAATTTATGATAAAATATCCAATTTATTAGAAAAAATTATAAATAACCCCTAAGCTATGGTAAAATACTCAATTAAACCTTCTAATTTGAAAAATAAATAAAAAATCCCTACAATTATATATACATATATAAATAAGACTCTAATTTTATGTTTTTATAATATTTTAAGGTTTTTTTTCGCGTCTCAGGTTGAAAAGGCGCGCCTTACGCTTTGCACCTTACGCCTCGGTGCGCCTTGCATCTTTTAAAACTATACTTGTACCTCAGCACAAACTTGTTGATATCACCAATTAAGATCATTTATATGTACATATGTTCATAATTAAGATTTTCAGTAGTAATTTGAATCAAATTTAAGCTTGCTAAGGGTGGCTTGTTTTCTTTAACTTGTGTACATAAATAGTTATTTCTTGTCGATATATGGCGTATAGCATGAATTTATAATTCGAATAAATCATGTAACTTTTACTCACATACCATCTTTCTGTTTTATAATTATTGAGCAATTTCAAGCAGCAAAAGGCAACTCTGATCCTCTAATGCTTTACTCATGACATAAGGGGTTTTTTTTTATATTTATTAGCAGTCCTGGAAATGTAAAATCAACAGAGAAGGCTAGCATGTAATTCTTCAGTAGTCTGAGTCAGCTCCCTCGCCCTCTCAGCTTGGCAATTCCAGTCAGTGAAAGCTACTGTACATATCATCATACATGCGCATGAAGCCTGCGCTGCAACAAGCCCATACCAGAATCCTAAGAAACCCGTGTCCAGTCTAAAAGCCATCAATAATGCAACTGGCAGACCTACTAGGTAGAAAGAAACAAAATTTATACAAAGAGCACTCATCGGCCGAGCAGAGCCTGTTAAGATCCCACATGCTGCTGTTTGGGGACTGTTGCCGAGTTCACAAATGCCCACCATAGGTAAGGCAGCTGATGTCAAGGAAAGAACCTCCACCTCATTTGTGTAAAATTTTCCCCACACATTTTTCACTGCAATTGTGAAACCAAAGGCTACTAGTCCACACACGGTAGCCACAAGGATTCCCATTATGCTTATCGATCGAGCGCGTGCAGGCTGCTCTGCACCCAAAGCTTGGCCAATAAGTGTTGACAAACCTTGGTTCAATGAGTGAGGAAACACATATACTAGTGCTGTTGTTTGTGTGAGGATTCCCATTGCTGATACACTTGCTTCTGGATCACTGAGTAGGCCACACAGTAATATCATAATCTCATACCACCACCACTCCAAACAGATAGTGAATACATTAGGCACCATTTGTGCCAGCAATGGCTTCCAGTCTTTAGGGCACATGTTAAAAGTTGCTAGCCTGTCCCATGGTTTTACCACAGTTTTCGACACAAGGATATACAGTACTAAAGCCGAAATTGTGTTTATAGTGTGACAACCAGATGCCAAGGCGATTCCCCCAACTCCAAAGTCAAAATAGACTGCAAGTAGATAGTTAATTGGAATGTGAAGGATGGTTGCATAAGCTGTTGATAAGGTAAGAGGTTTGGTTACATTTTGAGTCCTCAAGAAAATCCTTAGTGGGTGGAGGATAGCTTGGGCTAGCAATTCTAGAATGGAGTTTGTGATATACTCCTTTGCCACAGATGTAATGGCTTGATTTTGACCTAATAGTTTAAGGATGGGCTCAATGTTAATCCATAATAAAACGATTAAAAAACCTGCAAGTAGTACCAGCCATTGAGTCTTTTTGTAAGTTTCTCTGAAAATTGTCCACTTACGAGCTCCATAAGCCTGCGAACATATGGACTCCATCCCCATGGCTAGGCCCTTGATAATAGAGTAACCTGTGATGTTTGCAATCCCAACTGCAAGTGAGCCCCCCGCTAACTCAATCTCCCCAAGATGTCCCAAGAAGAACATAGAGATGATGGACTTAGAGTATACAATCAAGCTGCTTATTGCTATGGGGAACGTAATTCTTCCCAACGATTTCAACTCCTCTGTAACCTGCATCAAATCACATGCAATACTATGTAATACAAAGTGCAAATTAATTTTTTTTTTTTTAAAAAAAAGAAAAAAGAAAAAACGAAGTTAAAGTCATAAAGCTTGAAAATATAATGGCTAATATAGCTGAAACTTTGGTTTACCATTATGCTGAGAGAAGTCCACTGGCACACAGTGTCTCTAAGTGAGATAATTAGAAGGCCTTTTTATAGAGGGGATGAAGTATTTCTCAATTTTAACTTTAAGAGACTTTAAATCACTAACAATATACATACAAGAGACTTTAAATCACTAACAATATACATATATATATATATATTATAACTCAGCTTAAATTATACGCCAGATATCAAATTCAATTATATACCATATAATTCTTAAATAAATTTGTCGTTGCCTTGCTAGAAATATACAAACACCATATCAGTGGTGCTAATTACAAAAATTAATAAATGTGAGTTGTTAAGAGTAAAGGTGATGGAATTTTTTTTTATCTTTTTATACTTTTTTTAGGTAGGGGGCGGGAGGTTACATTCAGAAAAAACTATCAATGTTTTATGTTTTACGATAAGAGTGAAACTTAAACTTTTGACCTTTTAAAATTAAGAGAAGTGTTCAATCATTTCTATTAACCTCACATGTTAAATTTACTGTTTTCTTTGCAAGCATAGATTTTTTGGGTTGATCAAGGTGATATTGCTTTTCTCACTTTCTTAGTCACGTCACATAAATGATGGTGCAGATTAAGGAGAAAGCTTAAGCTTTTAGTATGTGAAAGATGCGAAGATAACTCAACTTTGTTTGCCAACCTGGTGACAAATAAATTAAATATTGATTCATATAAATATTGTCCCATCAAATTCTTTTTCTATTTAATGATGCTGTTTTTAGTTATCACTTATAGGGAGATATTATCATTTAACCCCTGAATTTGAAAATAATATCAGACAATCATAGGTTTTAAAATTATTATCCAAAAAACCCCAACTGTTAGTGGATTAGTTTTTCCAACCAAAAATTAATAGTTCTGTTAAACTCAGGGATAGATGAATAATTGCATCTATTAGAAGATTAGGTACAGTTGTGTGTGTGTGTATATTAAAAAAGATAACATGGATGGTTGAGATCGTGAAGCGTCACCATCAAAACCCTATCTCTATCTCTATATCTTAAAACCCTCACCATCTCACCCTTTCAATCTCAAACACCAAAAGCTCTCACACTCTCTCAACTCTTCGACTCACCCCCCATCTTGTCTCTCTTTCTTCTCTTCTACACTCACTGTCTTTCTCTCTATCACTGTTAGGTTGTTAATTATCATTATTTTATATCCATTTTGCCCATTATTTATGTTATATTTTTTAGTAGAATTGCTACTTTTATTTTGTTTAGTGTTTCTGTGTAACACAAAGTGCAAAATAAAATTTAAAAAAAAAAAAAAAAAAAACTAAAGATGAAAAAGAAAAGAAAAGAAAAAAACAGTTAAAGCCATAAAGCTTGAAAATATAATAGCTAAAACTTAGTTTATCATTATGCTAAGAGAAGTCCATTAGCACACAACATAATATCTAGGTGAGATAATTAGAAGCCCTTAAGAGACTTTAAGGGGGAATGAGGGATTTTTCACTTTTTACTTTAAGAGACTTTAAATCACTAACAATATATATATATATATATATATATATTATAACTCAGCTTAAATTATACGTCAGATACCGGATTCAATTATATACCATATAATTCTTGAATAAATTTATCGTTGACCTGTTAGAAATATACGAATACCATATCTGTGGTGCTAATTACAAACATCAATAAATGTGGGTTCTTAAGAGTAAAGGTGATGGGATTTTTTTATACCTTTTTTTTAGCGGGGGGGGGGGGGGGGGGGGGGGTGAGAGGGGTTGTGTTAAATTCAGAGAAACCTATCCATATTTGCTTTATGTTTTACGACAATAGAGAGACTTAAACTTTTAACTTTTAGGATTAAAAATGTGTTCAACCACTCCTATTAACCTCATTAAATTTACATATATGTTTGTATATTTCTTTGCCAGCATAGATTTTTTAGGATGATCAAGTGATATTGCTTTTCTCACTTTCTTAGTCACGTCACATAAATAATGGTGTAGATTAAGGAGAAAGCTTGAGCTTTAGTATGTGAAAGATGAGAAGATAACTCAACTTTGTTTGCCAACCTGGTGACAAATAAATTAATTATTGATTCATATATATATTATCCATCAAATTCTTTTTCTATTTACTGATGCTGTTTTTAGTTATTACTTATAAAACTAATCTGCTGATCAAATCATGAATGTTCATATTGCTTAAAGATCCTAAGAAACTCATGTTCTATTTGATTACGGCATCAAACATGATCTATTCCCAGTCAACATTGTAAGAGTGTTTTGGCAATTCAGGCACATATATATGTCGGCTCCAATAGTTCTAGTGCGTGATTTGTTAGATTTTGATATGGAAAAGATGAACAAGAAAGAGATATGTCATCTGAAGCCATGGAATTACGTGGTGGCATCTCGTTGATATGACAACATGCACAACATTAATGCTCCTAGTTAGTGTTTTGTTTAAAGTCATTGACTCATATATTCTTGACATGTTGGTTGCTTTGCTGTAAGCACACAGAAAATAGGTACGTGAAAATGCAATTTTGAGAAGATTAATTGCACTTTGCAATTAATATACGTAGACATATATGCTGACCAATGTACAAGTTGGCCTTATATATATTTCTTTTTTCTAGTTTCCTTTGCTTTGGCTAGTGAAGTGGATTCTGTCAACTTGATCCGTGCTTTTAAGGCTTTTCAAAATATTAATTCTTGTCAATTGTTGATAAATTATACACATGGGGTCACCAATATATTTATACAATTCATTCAAAAGTGTCCGTCCAAATCAGGCTCTTGTGGTATATCACCTTTGTGTGGAATATTTGGAGTCTAATACGTATGGGAAAAAGATTGGTCTATTTGATGGTTTTGGAAAAATGTGTGTTTGCATGCATGCCAATGAAAGAGTATTCTCTACTGTTGTCACTTAAAAGCAAAGTGAGTTTGTTTTTCGCTCTTCTTCCCTACAAAAATTTTGTCATATTATTCTGTTTCTATTTTGTCTACGGCCTCTCCTACTGAAACAACTACGTCATGTTTCTTGGAGAACTTTCATTTATTGATGTCTGTAATCCCCTCGTTTTGGGACATCAAAAATAGCTTCGTGTGAAAGTATTGTAGTAACCAAGAAACCCAAATACCTAAACTAATAGGAAATGGCCCAATAAGGTTGTAAGGCTCTATGGTACACCCCCTTACATGCTAGTTAGATCGATTGACTTGGCTCACGTACATTGCCCAAATACATGTGCACAACAAATTCAAATAGAGTAACGATATTTACACCCTTCAAGAAGGCACATACATCCCATTAAAAAAATATATTATTTATATTTTGTAAATACATCCACATAATATCGTAAGTATCCTTTGATTGGATCTTTTTTGGTAAACAATGCCATTTATTAATAAACTTGTATTATTATCCAGTAAGCTTTTCCCTAACTTTAGGATTAGTTGTATGAACTATTTGTTTAGTCAACTCGAAAAAATGATATATTCCTTCATTCAAGTAAAGGTATTAAAATTAAAAAGTAATAATAAAATGTATTTTTAATAAGAAAAAAAAATGAAGAAGAGAAAATTGGAGTCTACATATATGGTTTCCATGGCTAAATCTCCTGCACTTGCTTCATCTAGAATCGGAAAGTTCCAAATAATTTTAAACAACTAGCCTTCTATTAAATACAAAAAATATATGCAACAATCTCAACTCTCCATTCAAAAATAATTTCTCCATTATTGCCTAAATGAAACAAGCTATACATAATCCCTCTATGTCCATTTCTCAGCACAAAACCTCAAGCCTAACCAAGCAACAACATAATTGAAACAACCCAATGGAGTTAGTATTTTACTTACATTATTATATTATAATTCATATTTAATAAATTTGATCATTTAAATACAGTTTTATTGATGTTTGATGTTACTTATATTTCTTGTTTCTTTTATATTTTATTCAGTTTTTATTTTTATTTTTGTTAACATATTTATTTATAATACGAATTTTTATGAGTAAAACTAATTATATATTCTTTAATTAGGTATATACTTATGTTTTTGAATTTATAAAATGTATTAATTCCGTCAAAATTCATTTAAAAAATTATTTAACTCTCCCTAATGTAGAATCTGGCTACATTCCTGTGCCACTCATTCAAATATAAAATTTAATCATGTGAGGGTAATAAAACCCAAGACTGTTGGAAAAAACAAAGCTCTCAAACCATGTTAATAATAATCAAACTTAAATATCTAAGTTAATGGGCAAAATGTCCAACAAATGATATGGACCTCTCTCTAACAAGTTGTAGTTTTTGTAGGGACAAGCAATGGACATTAAAAAAAATTACCAAAAAGACAATCAATAGAAAGCTAGCTGAATGAAGTTTTACCTTGATCTTCTACAACTTCAGGAATCCACCGATGGAACTTTTTCCCTTCTGTCATTTCCCTGTAATCATTGTCAGAGTTCGACATATCACCCTGCGGAACTACTACTGATTCAATAGAACAACACGTTTTCCAAATGTCTTGCTGAAAAGAGCCAACACAGCTCTTCTATGAGGCAAAGACAGGAACAATACTAAAGAGAAACCACAAGGATGAACTCAGATGACATATTAGCATGTTTTCATGTCACATATTTATAGCATGTAGGCTTAGATTTAATTTAGGTGAAACCTCAATGTTTTCAATCTGTTTTGTCACCTTCACTAACTGCATAGAATTTAGTCTGAGATGTTTATATATATACAAGAAATCAAGCATTGGGACTTAGGATACTGATGCTATTTTTAATTACTACTTATAAAACTATCTCTGATCAAATTATAAATGAACAAATTGTTTAGAGATCCTAGTTAAGAAATTCATATTTAATTTAATTAAGGAGTCAAACATCATCTATGTATCAATAAATCAAAGAAGATCGAGCATATCTATATAAGCTAATATGAAGAATGAGAAATAGCTACTAACAACAGAAAGAAGCCATGGACAGACAACCACATATCAAAAGAACAATAGTTTTGTAAGATTCTAAGCTCTTCTGCATCAGTGAGCCACATAATGCAGAATTTAAAGACAATCATTATAATTACAGTCTGCAAGTCCTAAGGTTTATGTTTAATAAATTCAAAGCAATGTACACTATACTTCTCTCGACTCCAGTTAAGACTTGGCTTGCACCAGTTTTCCTTCTTAGCAACTCAACTCATAAGCCTCTTAACTGATCTAGCTGAAAAATTGTTACCTTATATGCATTCATAGTTGAATTATTATGCCTTTAGCACTTCTTTGTAATTTTTTTGTCAATCAGGACTACTGATGCCTAAATTTTATAATGTATCTTCCAAGTCCCAAATAATGATGCTTGATCAAGGTTCCAACACTCCAACAACATGCGATGGAACTTTCATTCTTTCAATGGATTTCAAACAGTAATTTCATGAGACGGACACGAAGAACAAATAATTCACCATAACTCGAAATAACTGTACAACATTATTAACCATTTCCTTTGAAAATACATGAACATGAAGCCAGAGTTGTAACAAGCCCATACCGCAGCGCCAAGAAAACAATTAATGTCCAGTCTGAAAGCCATGAACGCTGCAACTGAGAATCCTAGTAGGTAGAAAACAAACAAAATTTATACAAAGAGCACTCCTTGGCTGAGCAGAGCCTGTTAGGATCTCGCATGCAGCTGTTTGAGGACTGTTGCCAGTATAGGTAGGGCATCTGATGTCAGATAAAGATCATCTTCAGCTCACTTGTATCGATTTTCCCCCACATGTTTTTCACTGCGATTGTGAAAGTAAAGGCTAGTAGTTCACGCACAATAGCCTCAACGATTTCCATTATAGCTGTTTGTTGAGCAAGTGCAGGCCCCAATGCTCGGCCCACAAGTATTGATAAACCCTGATTGAATGAGTGAGGAAACACATATAGTAGAGCTGTTGTTTGTGTGAGGATTCCCATTGCTGATACACTTGCTTGTGGATCACTAATTATGTAGGCCACTCAGTAATATTATAATCTCATACCACCACCACTCCAAACAGACAATGAATACATTAGGCACCATTTGGGCCAGCAATGGGTACCGGTCTTTAGGGCACATGTTAATTACTTGCATATCACATGGATTTAGTGCTGTTCCCGATGGAAAGAGATAGTAACAATCCCAAAATTTTGTTTATAGTGTTATAACCGGAGGCCACAACAACACTCCCCACAGCTCCAAAATCAAACTACACTACAAGTACATAGTTAATTGGAATATGAAGGATTACCACAGAAGCCGCTGATACGATCAAGGATTTGGCTATATTTTGAGTCCTTGAGAAAATCCTTAGTGGTTGAAGGCAAGCTTTAGCAATTCTAGAATGGAGTATTTGATGTACCTTTTTGCAACATACATAGTGGCTTGATTTTGACCTAACAGTAGAATGTTGAGCTCAACGTTAAACCATAATAAAGAAATTGAAAAACCTACAAGTAGTACAATGGCTATTGGAATTTTCGGTAAGTCTTTTTGAAAACCGTCCACTTCCAAGAAACATAAGCCTGTAAAGATATGGACTCCATCTCCATGCTAGCCCCTTAATAGTAGAGTAACCTGTGATGTTTGCAAATCCCTGCTGCAAGTGAGCCCCCACCTAACTCAATGTCACCAGGATGTCCAAGAAGAGCACAAAGAAGATGAACTTAGAGTTCACAATCAGGCTGCCTCTTGAAATGAGGTATGCAATTTTTCCCAAGCATATCAGCTTCTCTGCGAGCTACATTAAAACACATATGCAATACCAGGTAATAGAAAATGTAAAATACAAGTAGAGAAAAAAGAACAAAGTAGAAAAATTAAGCCGTAAAGCTGAAAAATATAATGGCCTTAGTATATATCTGAAACATTGATTTACCATTATATTGAGAGAATTACCACCGCACAATACCTTTAGGTGAGATCCAATCCCTCCATTAAAGGTTCTAATCTCACCTCGAGGTATTGTGCTGTAGTAGTTCTCTCAACATAATGATAAATCAATGTTTCAACTATATACTAAAGCCATTATACATTCCAGCTTTATGACTTAATTTTTCTATTTTTTACCTTTTATCTCTTTTCGCATTTTGCGTTTTCTAATACTTAGTATTGCATATGCGATTTAATGTAAGTTGCAGAGTGATGACATGGTTGGGAAAAATTGCATACCTCATTTCAAGAAGTAGCCTGATTGTGCACTCTAAGTTCATCTTCTCTATGCTCTTCTTGGGACATCTTGGTGACATTGACTTAGGTGGGGGTTCACTCGCAGCCGGGATTTGCAAACATCATAGGTTGCTCTATTATTACGGGGCTAGCATGGGGATGGAGTCCATATGTTCACAGGCTTATGTTGCTTGGAAGTGGACGGTTTTCAAAAAGACTTACGGAAAATTCCAATAGCCATTGTACTACTTGTAGGTTATTTAATCTCTTTATTATGGTTTAACGTTGAGCTCATCCTTCTACTGTTAGGTCAAAATCAAGCCATTATGTATGTGGCAAAAAGGTACATCAAATACTCCATTCTAGAATTGCTAAAGCTTGCTTCCAACCACTAATGATTTTCTTAAGGACTCAAAATATAACCAACTCCCTGACCGTATCAGCGGCTTATGTAGCAATCCTTCACATTCCAATTAACTATCTAGTTGCAGTGTATTTTGATATTAGAGTTAGGGTGAGTTGTTGTAGCCTCTGGCTATAACACTATAAACACAATTTTGGGTTTGGTAGTATATCTTTTCCTATCGAAAAGAACACATAAACCATGTGATATGCAAGTAATTAACCTATGTCCTAAAGACTGGAAGCCATTGCTGACCCAAATGGTGCCTAATGTATTCACTGTCTGTGCAAAGTGGTGGTGGGATGAAATTATATTATTACGGTGTGGCCTACTTATTGATCCACAAGCAAGTGTATGAGCAATGGGAATCCTCACACAAACAACAGCACTGCTATATGTGTTTCCTCACTCATTCAATCAGTATTTATCAACACTTGTTGTCCAAGCATTGGGGGGCCAGCACATGCTCAACAAACAGCTCTAATGGAAATCGTTGAGGCTATTCTGCGTGAATTACTAGTCTTGCCTTTCACAATCGCAGTGAAAAACATGTGGGGAAACTCAATACAAGTGAGCTGGAGATTCTTTACCTGACATCAGCTGCCCTACGTATACTGGCCGCAACAGTCCTCAAACAGCTGCATGCGAGATCCTAACAGGCTCTGCTTGGCTGGATGGACGAATTTGGTTGATGAGATGATGATGAGATGATGATGAAATGAGAGGAAGACGAGTGCAAGAGACTGTGAGAGAGACGTTTGCCCTTGTTTCGTGTAATCTTCATGCAAAAAATAAAATGTTTATTGCAAAGGATGACGAGTTGACGACCCATAAACCACCTTATATACTTGCTGAATTAAAGGTTTTATTATTTACATAATAATAATAATAATAATAATAATAAAGTGGTTAGACTTTCCTGTGGACTGTGGTCGCAGCAATGATTAATTATTAATTCTAGAATTGTTGCGGACTGAATTAAAAGTTTTGTCACATATTATTTATAACACATTAATTATTAATTCTATAAATAAAGTGGTCGGTCATTGCTGTCGGACTGTGGTCTTTAATTATATTAAACTTATATTATCACCAATGTGGTTCGATTATAACAAACACTCGCTTAAACAAACAACAATAACCCATGTTGAAATCGTATCACCACAAATCGTATTTCAAAAAAATATTATATGGTCAATTAGATGCTATTAATCTAGTAGTACTATTGCTCATTTCTATATAATTAAAATTATAGTTTTAAGTTGCATATTTATCTTTCAAAATTTAAAATGCTTGTAATAATTCAAAAGATGAATTATATTGTTTTAAAAAAAATGAATTATATTGAACTGACCTCAAGGAAAATAGGTAAAAAAATTAAAAATTTTTATTTTTTGTTTATCAAATATTAAAGAAGCATTAAATACATTCGAGTCATGTATTTCAAATACTAAGTTAACAAAAATAGGTAAGGAATATTAAAAAAATTTAATTTTTATTCATCAATTATTTAAAAAATATTAAATGCAAAATTTTGCGCATTTGACTTTCTAACATTACATATTCACAAAAATAATAATAATAATAATAATCTTAACTTAACTCAATAACATTACATATTCAAAAAACTAAATTTTCAATTTAAATTTGATTGGAGTTTGATGGATTTTTTTTAATGATAGATTTTGATAGAATTTACAGATTAATATAAAAACTTCATATTAGATTTGTTATAATTTTTTAAGAAATTGGATGAAATCTTAAAAAGAATTGTAAGATTTGTAATAAACTTTTTCCTTCATAAAAATCACTTAAAAATCATTTTAAAATCTATTCAAATTCATCCAAATCCATCATTTAAATGAAATTTCTTAAATCAATTACTTTTTTTAATACACCTAGATTTTATTAAATTTTATATAAATCTGAATTGAATACATTTATATATTAATATATTTCATACAAATTTGGATTGAATATACTTAGATTTCAATGAAATCCATTTAAATCTGAATTGAATATACTTAAATTTTTAAAATGTTTTAACTTCCAATGAATTCGAATGGTTTAAGTAGTTTTTGATTTAGTTGATATTGAAAATAAAAGAGAAACGAAAAGATGGATATTGAAGAAACAAAAAGATGGATATTGAACTATCAAATATAGGAAATAAATACTTGATTTAGTTGCTCATTATAGGTTTTGTGGATGAGTATTTAGAAAACCCATAATCACAATGTCATAACTTTTGGAGCATGAGTTTGGATAATTTCTAATCCAAACTCATTTTTGGCACGGATCATGATATTGGAAACCAATCTCATGCTTTTAAGTTTAAGCTCTTGTGGAGGGTTAAATCAAACCCACCACAGGTGGTGGGATAGGCAAGGGACAACTTTTTATTTTTACATAATTTTTTATCCTTTTTTTATATAAAATTAAATTTAATTATTTATTTTAAAAATTAAGTTCATATATTTATCAAATATTTCAAAAATTAATAATCTTTTAAATTAATTACAAAATAAATATTACTTTATTTAAAATTGATTTTATATTCATTTATAGAATATAATTTTATATTTTATATTATTTTTTAAATTAATTTAAATATTTTAACTATATAATATATTTTTTATTTAAATTTAATTTAATTTCTTATGAATAATATCTTTTTAATATTAATTAAAAAAATTAATTTAATTAAAATTAATTGAAAATATATTGAAAATATATTTTTATTTTCAAAATATTTTAGTTATATAAAATTGATTTAAATAAAATTTTAACTTAATTTAATTTAAATTAAAATATTTAAAATAACTTATATTAAATTTAATTTATAACCATTCTATCTTATTCAAAATTTAATATATTTGATGTTATATTAATAAATCTGATACTTTATTGAACATAATACATATATACACATACCGTCCAATTCTAACATATGCCAAACAAGAGACAGTATTCATTTTATTCAATCTCATGCATCAAATACATCACAACACAGTTTTATTCAATTCTATCCAATTCTTTGAAAATAATTCAATTTTATCTTACTTGTCAAATGAGGCCATAAAGTTATATTTGTTGACTATTTTCTTGTATTCGATACTTCAAGCCTTCTCATTATCAATCTAATCTAATCAAATACAATTCAATGCAGTCTCATATTGCACCAAACATATCACAACAATAATTTATCTAATCCTATTCAATCAATCTAATTCTTTGAAAACAATCCAACCCAATACCGCGTGCCAAATGAGACCATAAAGTTTTATTTGTTGACTATTTTCTTGTACTGGATACGTCAAATATCCTTTTCATTATCAATCCAATCTAATTCTTTGAAAATAATCAAATCCAATCTCACATGCCAAATGAGACAATAAAGTTATATTTGTTGATGATTTTCTTGATTGGATACTTCAATCATTCTTATTATCAATCCAATCTAATTTATTTCAATCTAATTCATATAATACAATCTTATACTACACCAAATACATCACAATACTAATTCATCTAATCTAATCCAATTTTATTTAATCTAATCAAATCCTTTGAAAATAATCCAATCCTACGTGTCAAATAAGACCTAAAAGATCGAATTTTTAAGTTGGGTTTGCCTAAACTTATTTGGTTACTTCTTGTTTTGGTTTTTCTTTATAGATTAGGATAAGTTTTTTATGTACTTAAAGTTTAATTTATCTTTCATGTTTATCAGTGGATGAGACTATCTAAGAGTCTATACGTTTATCAAACATAGAGTTTATTGCACTTGTTTAATTAGAGTGCCCCATCCAGTTATCTAAATATCATACATGACCTGCAATCACAATGGAGCTATCTTTTGTTTCAATTAGTGTATTTTAGCATAAATTTGTTGATATCACCAGTTAAGATCATTTATATGTATATATGTTCATAATTAAGATTTTCAGTAGTGATTTGAATCAAATTTAAGCTTGCTAAGGGTGGCCTGTTTTCTTTAACTTGTGTACATAAGTAGTTATTTCTTGTCGATATATGGCGTATAGCATGAATTTATAATTCGAATAAATCATGTAAGTTTTACTCATACACCATCTTTCTGATTCATAATTATTGAGTAATTTCAAGCAGCAAAAGCCAAATCTGATCCTCTATTGCTTTACTCATGACATCATAAAAAGGGGATTTTTTGTTTTTTTTTTTGTTTTTTTTTTGTTATTAGCAGTTTTGGAAATATAAAATCAACAAAGAAGACTGGCATGTAATTCTTCAGTAGTCTGAATCAGCTCCCTCGCCCTCTCAGCTTGGCAGTTCCAGTTAGTAAAAGCTACTGTACATATCATCATACATGCACATGAAGCCTGTGCTGCAACAAGCCCATACCAGAATCCTAAGAAACCCATGTCCAGTCTAAAAGCCATCAACATTGCAACTGGCAAACCTACTAGGTAGAAAGAAACAAAATTTATACAAAGAGCACTCATCGGCCAAGCAGAGCCTGTTAAGATCTCACATGCTGCGGTTTGAGGGCTGTTGCCGAGTTCACAAATGCCCACTATAGGTAAGGCAGCTGATGTCAAGGAAAGAACTTCCACCTCACTTGTGTAAAATTTCCCCCACACATTTGTCACTGCAATTATGAAACCAAAGGCTACTAGTCCACACACAGCAGCCACAAGGATTTCCATTATACTTGTCGATCGAGCGCGTGCAGGCTGCTCTGCACCTAATGCTTGGCCAATAAGTGTTGATAAACCTTGGTTCAGTGAGTGCGGAAACACATATAGTAGTGATGTTGTTTGTGTGAGCATTCCCATTGCTGATACACTTGCTTCTGGATCACTAAGTAGGCCACACAGTAATATCATAATCTCATACCACCACCACTCCAAACAGACAGTGAATACATTAGGCACCATTTGTGCCAGCAATGGCTTCCAGTCTTTAGGGCACATGTTAAAAGTTGCTAGCCTGTCCCATGGTTTTACCACAGTTTTCGACACAAGGATATATAGACCTCGTTTGGGATAGCTTTTACTTTTGGCTTTTGACAGTAGAAGAAGAGAAGTAGAAGCCCAAACCTTTTAGATTCTGTTTGGATTATACATTTCAGAAGAGCTTTTAAATTTAGAAGAGCTTTTGTGACTGTTTGGTTTGTATATTGCTGAAATTTATTTTAATGATGATATGACTTTTATATCCTTCTAGAAGAGCTTTTGAATGTGTTTGGTTGAAATACTTCGAATTATCACTACATATTATTTATATATATATGCTCTTTATAAATAATTTACTACAAGACATGTATGTAACATATTTTTTCAATTATATTTACCTAAACTTCGATTATGAAAATAAATTAAATAATAAAAATTAAATTAAAATTACACATACATTCATGCATAATAATACGTGCAAATTATGTCAATAGTTTTACATAAATTTGTAATGATAAAAATAAAAAGGTAATTTATCTATGTATTAATTCTCTTGCAATTCTATCACGAACGACACTCATCTCACTTTCATCTATTGTTAAAGTAATATTTAATTCTTCATCTTCTAGCACATAATCTTGATTTTCATCATATGATTCAAACTCAGCATCTGCAATAGCCTCCCTTTTTATGAAATTATGTAAAGCCATCAAAGCCGTAACAATAGCTACTTGCTTGTCAAACTTATAATTAGGCATGTGATACAAAATTTTCCATCGAGCTTTCCACACACCAAAACTACGTTCAATTACACTGCGCAATGATGAATGCACATAGTTAAATGTTTCTTGACTGCCTTTTGGTTGACCACTACTACGAAATTCTGGAAGATGATAACGTTGTCCTTTATATGGAGCCAAATAACCCTTCATGTTTGGATATCCTGAGTCAACTAAATAGTATTTATCTGCAATTTAAATTTCAACAATGAAACAATATTATTCAAAGTAAAAATATAATATAATTAAATGTATTACTAATAAAAATAACATACCATCAGGTGGTTTTGGAAAATTTAACTCAGTGTTTCTCAATGCCTCTAAAAATATTTGTGTATCATGCGCAGATCCCTCCCATCCAGGCCATACAAATGTGAAAAGCATGTCAAATCCACATACTGCCATAATATTTTGAGTAGGAAATCATTTCCTACCAATATATGGAATATGTTCATCCGTAGGAAGTGATACACGAATATGTGTTCCATCTATAACTCCAATGCAATCCTATCAATAACCATAAAAAAAAAATAAAAATTGTAGTCTAATTTACTTATAAATAAATTGACATGTACGTATTTATAGTTTACAAATTAAATATACATAACATTACCTTAAAATATGGCCAGTGTTTACAATTATTTCGAATGTAATGTGGAACTTGATTATAATCTTCAGGTGGCTTAATTTCATCAAAAGCAAGCTGAATCATTTTGTTGAGTACATTTCCAAATTGTCTACTCACAGTTTCACCTGAATGTTGAAATTGTTATTGAATAATTCTATTTCCAACTCCATGCCCTAAAGTCATCAAAAACATATCTACTGCCTCCTCAAGCCTAACTCCTTTAGTAGAAGTTAATCCATAACGTCTTAATCTATCACATAATTTAGCAAAGACATGTTTTTCCATTCGAAATTGCTCATGACAACGTCGATCATTTCCCTCAAGTATTTCTGTTATGAACATCTATCCTGTATGAAGAGAATTTCTACATGGCTCTTTTACTAAAAAATTATTATGATGATACATAATTGTTCTTATTGTTGCAAGAACAAATTCATCATACTCTGCACTACATCTTATAACTTCATCAAATACTTCTTCCATATCTTCCTCTAAATCTGTATCCATTCTAAATTTTTTTTTCAAGAAACACCAAATAATATTTATGAGTTCAAACTTTAATCAATAAGTTTTGTTTATATCACAATGAATTGGAATCAACAAGTCTATAGCAACAACATGTTCCATACCAATATTATTTCTAACATGTGAAAAAATTCCATAGAATTTATGATCAAACAAATCATCAAAACCTACATGTTACTCAACAATACAAAACCATAATGGAATTAATAACATTATATTTTAATATAATTTGTTTTTACATATACAAAAAGTGTCATATCTCTTATAAAGAAAAAATTTTTCATGTATGTCAACATACAAAAAAAGTGACTTTTTTTTTCATGTATGTCAACATACAAAAAGTGACATTTTTCTTCACAAAAGTATATCAGTATACAAAAAAGTGACATACAAAAAAGATAACCTATACTTAATTCTTCACAAAAGTATGTCAATATATAAAAAAGAGACATTTTTCTTTAACCATTCATTATCTCTCTATTAAAGATTGTTGATCTTTCAACCATTGAACTTGGTATTCAGGTTCTTCCAATGCCACAAACATCTCCCTATGTGCCTTCTTTATAAACAAGGTAGCACCTACCTTGAAAAGAGGACTCATTGGTTGACATTCCGGAAGGGTTTTCAATCTAGCAACAACCTCTTGAACACTACATCCAGGTGGATTAGTACGAATGTATGAACCCCTATTCTTCATATTTTCACAAAGTGCATCAAGTTGTTTGGATAATTTTGATGCCATAGAATTTCTTTTCTTCACTTTTTTGAATTTCGTTTTGTTCAGTTCAAGTGATGTTTTGTTGCGGTTGCTACATTCTTCTTCCTCATCATGATTACCCTCATCAGAATCTAAACTAGTAGCTATATCATCGATGTGATCATTTATCGTAGGTGCTTCTGTATACAAAGGAGGCAACAAACCAGAAGTTGGTGCCCAAGCTCTAGCTCCTGTTGCTGTAACATCTCGAAACAATTCATCTAACTTGAAGGCATGCTCCAAACCTTTTGTTCGAAATTTTGATGCTTCCGGATATTTCTATTATAATTTTTGAGTTAGTATACGGATTATAATTATATAATTAGACTAGACACATATACAAATTATAATTAAAGAATGTATCTACTGATACCTACTTGTAACTTAGTTGTCCATCATTCATTTGAAGCCTCAATGGTTTGTCTTTCCATATCCCAACCAATTTCAGTTTCTCCTCTCAATAAAGAGTCCCATAATTGCCAATCTTTTTTCACATTATCCCAATGATTCTTAAGTTGTTTTCTATCATATTGTCTACCGGTTTTTTTGTTAAAATTTTCAATGAAATTCTTCCATCCTTGTTTGTTCAAATATGTCCCTTTTCTATTACCTGCTCGAACTTGTTCAACAGCTAAATCAACCCAAATTTCATGTGTTCTTGGATCCCATATTGCTTTTGTTTTTCCTTGTGTTCCATCATTTGCCATCTAATAAAAAATGATAAAACAACACACAAATATGACACTTAAATGCACCTATTATTTAAAAAGAGAACTAAATTAACATTTCATTAAAAAAAGACACTTTGATAAACACACCTAAAACATGTAGAACTAAATTTAATACTAGGTGAAATTGTATCTTAAAATGTTAAAAATTAAAACTATATTATTATTAGTATCCCTTAATATAATTTGAATTTATAATTTCATTGACATAGCCGAGAAAACTCAAGACAATTATAAGAGGATATATTTTTTTTAATATATAAGCAAACATCTTTATATATGCAAAAACATATGTATAAACATATACGATCACAATATCATGGAAGGTTTCTCATCCATGTTTTAGGATTAGCTCTATACATACATACATATATATATTCAATTCACAGGCTGCTAAGTGGCAGCAGCCTATGTGCAACAGGTTGCACAGCCATTCGACGCTCTGTTGCACAACAACAGCACAGCAAGGTTGTGCAATAGCCCTGTTGCACAGCAACAACACACCAAGGCTGTGCAACAAGCCTGTTGCACAGCAGCACACCAAGGCTGTGCAACAGCCCTGTTGCACAGCAACAGTTCACAGGCTGCTAAGTGCCAGCAGCCTATGTGCAACAGGTTGCACAACCATTCGACGCCCTGTTGCACAGCAACAGCCCTATTGCACATAGGCTACTGCCTTGTGTACAATTTTCATGCACATATGTGCATGTAAGGAACACCGGTTCAAAACCAATTCGCATCCTACCCAAAAAAACCGGTTCAAAATGGAATTTCCTAAACACAATCTTGTAACACTACCACTGACAACAAATTATCATTTTGAGGCAAGCCTTTTGTTGTCAAATTGGAAACAACTGAAGACCCTTCAGATTCGTATATATACAAATTATCATCCCCTTCACTAACATTAAAGCTTCTTCTACATCACCTAAGTCTAGATTTGCATATATATACCACAAACACAATTATAAGAGGATGTTAATGCTGAAACCAATGTGACATTGTAAGGTAACACCAATAAAATCTTGGCCTTTACACAACTAGAACAAATATCAATCACAACCTAACAAAAGCTGTCCCAAATCAAACAACAAATCATGACAGACCCACATAAGCAACAACATCAAACATGGTATTACAATAATAAAAGCTTGAATAATTTTTGTAGAAAAATTGTACCTTGCTTGCTTTTCACAAGAAGAAGATCAAGCGAAGTTGTTGATGTTGATGTCTGAAGACCTCTCGAGATGTTAAAACTTCTAAAGAAAAATGATAGAAGATGATTATGTTGAAAAGCTTTTAAAAAGATGAAGAAGATCAGAGAAATCACACACTAATAAATGATGAGTAGAGAAAGATTTTACCTTGTATCATATAGATTTTACCTTGTCATCAACTCATGGTGGAAGGGTTCTGATTTTTTGTTCAGAAACGTAAAATGAGTATAAATTGATGAAGGAGAGGATATGGGTGGAATAGATGATTTGTTGTTCAATCAGGTAAGGGCAAAACTGGAATTATAAAAGATTCATTAATTCATTTCAGTTTCGCGTGTTTATGGCTGGAAGCTCTTTGTGTCAAAGCTTCAAATTGTGACTTGCTTAGGAAGGGCTTTTCAAAGCCAAAAACTATTTTGAGATCCAATCCAAACACTTGAACAAAATGACTTCTGGCTTATAAAAGCCAAAATAAGCACTTCTATTCATTTCCCAAACAGGCCCATAGTACTAGAGCTGAAATTGTGTTTATAGTGTGACAACCAGATGCCAAGGCGATTCCCCCAACTCCAAAGTCAAAATAGACTGCAAGTAGATAGTTAATTGGAATGTGAAGGATGGTTGCATAAGCCAAAGATGAGAAGATAACTCAACTTTGTTTACCAACCTGGTGACAAATAAATTAAATATTGATTCATATAAATAATATCCATCAAATTCTTTTTCTATTTACTAATGTTGTTTTTAGTTATTACCTATAGGGATATTATCATTTTATCCTCTGAATTTGAAAATAATATCAGACAACCATAGGTTTTAAAATTATTATCCAAAAGACCGCAATCATTAGTGGATTAGTTTTTTTTATCTAAAAATTAACAGTTCTTTTAAACTCAGTGATATATGAGTAATTGCATCTATTAGAAGATTAGTATAGTTGTGGGGTGTGTGTGTGTGTGTTTATATATATTATAAATTAAAAAAAATAATAATAATAACATGGATGGTTGAGATCGTGACACGTCACCATCAAAACACTATCTCTATCTCTGTCTCTCAAAACCCTCACCATCTCACCCTCTTAGTCTCAACCGCTAGAAGTCTCACAGTCTCTTAACTCTCCATCTCACCTCCCACCATCACTACAACAAATATCATTAACTATCACAATTTTATTATTACAAGCGCAAATAGCTTGTGTTCAAAAACGTAATTAAGCACGGGTTTTTAAAGCCCGTAATAGAGTTGTCCATTAACATGTATCTAGTATAGGCCAATAAAGACCCGTAATGAATGTTTGAATATTTGAGTAAAGAGCACGGTAGTAACCCATGTTGGATATTTAATTAGAGAGCACATAAATAGCCCGTGCTCGATTATAGGTAGATATAAGAGCAAAAATTGCATATTTAATTAGAGACCAAAAATTTGGGGAGGGAAAATTTTCTTGGTTGCCCACTACTCCCAACTCGTTCCCTATCATTCCCAACTCATCTTCTTTATCCCGCATCACAGATCAGAATTTGAGTTTTTCAATTTCGTCTTAGGTTTCTTTTATCTCCTTTGTTTTTATTTCACTCTCATCTTATTTTCGTCTGTTGATTAAAAATCAATGGCTAAGGATTCGTTGGGTTTTTGAGAAATCAAGAAAACAAACACTTCAACAAAGATTTCACACACTCATTTTGTTTCAATCATTAGGCTTGTAACACACATAGAGTCTACACATATATGGCTTTTGTGAGAGATAGAGAGTGTTATGTTTTGTGAGAGATAGAGAGGTAGAAGAATAGCAAAAAAGAAAATTTTCAAGAGTAAGTGATAGAGAGCCCTGCTTTTGCTTGTGTTCTATATGAAAATGAGAGATAGAGAGCGCTGTGTTTTGTGAGAGATAGAAAGGTAGAAGAAGAGTAGAAAAAAATTTTCAAGAGTGAGAGATAGAAAGCCTTACTTTTGCTTGTGTTGTGTATGAAAATGAGAGATAGAGATCTATTTTTGCTTTGATCCTAGATGGCTTTTGTTATATGTATTATGTCTTGGTGGTCCTCTCCTCTTCCTTGACCTTGTTATATGCATTATTATATCTATTATATTGACATGGTTATATGTACTGCTTAGTGGTCTTATTTACAGATCTACAAAGACAATGTTAAAACATAGGTGTGGTTTTTCAGCGTGACATGATTGATGTGAGTTTTCAAAATAATTATTTCATTTTAGCATTGTAATAGGCATGACAAAGTTCTATGTTTATGCTTTAATGCTGATGAATTAGTGTCCAAATTGTATATGTCAAAGGACAAGTTATATGTGCTGACATTTACTTTTCCACCAAATATATATACACTTGACATTTGCCTGCGCTTGATACAGTAGAGCCTATTGTATGGATGATTATCACTTGATAAAATATATGTGTATTTTAGTTCATTGAATCTTTGATTTGTTTGTGATGTAGCCAAGTGTTTTAGAGCATATTTGTTTGGTGACATGTACAAGTCAAATTTTTATGGTCCATACATGAGTTTTATTTGCTTCACAATGAATATGTTGACACAATTTATTTTATCTTTTTATGGTTTGATGCAAGAATATTCTAGTAAGTTTAGAACATGATTTTGATGTGATAAAATATAATATTTACATTGAATTTGTGTCTTAAGGTAGAAATCAGGTTTGAATAATAACATGAACATCGTTTGTCTAATGTTGGTGACTTTTCTAGAATTGGTGTTGGTGACTTGTGTGAAATGGTGTGTTTTGCTGAGAATTTGTTTGTATGTTTAGTGAATACAATAAATTTTGTTCTCATATTGTCATGATTATGTTATAAATGTATAGAGAGCTAAAAATATGGCAAGAAAAGAAGATTCAACAAAGGTGGATAGAGTGGAAATATGGATAGTTGGACATAGCGCAAAGATGGAACACTATTGAACCAAAAAGTTGGAGAAAAAATAGTACGACATGTTGAATAAGTTTTTTATTTATATAGTTTAATTTGTATTTATCACATTTTTTATTATCATTTTGCATGATATATAGAAAGAGATGGAAGCGATTCCAAAAATACAATCAAATACAATTAAGGATGATGCTATAGCCCAAGTTTTAGGAAAGGAGCATCGAGGTCGAGTTCGAGAGCTTGGGTATGGTATAACACCAATAAAGGTTAATGCAGTTGGTGTTTCTAAATACACTACTATGCAGCTTGAAGAAAAGGTGAAAAATCTCAAGCAACTAGTTATGACATTGGTTAACAATAATAATCAAGTATGTCAAATTAAGCATTCGTAAGATTTCGATTTAATTACGTAGTATGATAGCTTACATCTAATATTAAGTACATTTTAATTTCATACCAATGATGGAGCAAGAATTGAAGGAAGAGTTCAGTATTCTAGTACACACGAGGTAAATAGAAAAAATTAATTGTCTAAATACCAGGGTTTTTTATATGTATTTTGACTTTTATTTGGAGTTCTAAAAGTCATGCTTGTTTAATGTCTTACTAATATGTTATATAACTATAGCATTCAATTCCTTCAAGACAACAAGGAAGTAACAATGATGTTCAACAATCTTCTTCAAAAGTGAGTCATTTAAAAAAAAAATGATGTTAATCATAATTGGTGAATGTATATTTTTTTGTTTTAATACTCATATTTTGTGTACAAGTGAATGAGATGTTTTGTTTCTAAAGGGTAAAAAATGCAAGTTATTGCATTGGATTAGTAGTGGAGAAGAAGTGGTAGAAGGTGAAATTGATTGCACTAATTCAACAACATTAGTTCATCATATGCCCCTTGGTCCAGATCATTGGAGAGTTACTATGAACAAGATATTGGTAAGCAAGGTTCCTTTGATTCGCCTTACTAATGACATTCAAATTCTAGAAGATTACATATTAATTTTGCTAAGTGATGGAGACATAATTACAATATAGGTAATTTTTAGAGGTTAATATTATATATTAGTATTTGCTACTATTGCATATGAATATTTTATAATTTCTATGGTTATGAATTATCATGTTCAATATTATATGAAAGTTTTAAAAAATTTGTGAACTTTATATATGTTACAAAGTATTATTAAAGTGTTATTTAACTATTTAACTATATTAACAAATTTATATTATAAAAATAAGTATGTTACTCGACAACAAGTACAATAATTTATCAATTAAGGGCAAATCCTAATATAATTTATCAATAATTTATCATAGGTATTATCTGCCTTGAATCTTGTGAATATTTTTAGCATGGGCTTTGTTCATACTCGTTAATCCTTTTAGCATGGTCAATGCTTGTACTCGTTAATATATTTACAATAGTCCCGCTCGTACTTGGTAATTTTTGTAGCACGGGCTCCATTCGTACTAGTTAATATATTTAGCACGGACATCGCCTATACTAGTTAATGTTTTAGCACGGGCATTGCCCATACTTGTTAGCATTTTTAGCACGGGCTTTTGCTCATACTCCAGAAACACCGTTTGCCATCATGCCTTCATCTATCACATACAGCTAGCATTGGCAATGTTCGTGCTAGTAAAACATCTAGCACGGGCATTACCCTATGATTAATAAGTATTTTTCTTGCACTACATGCCTCTTTTTCTTTCTTCTACACTCACCATCTTTCTCTATCACCATTGGATCATTAGTTATCATTATTTTATACCCATTTTAACTATTATTTATATTACGTTTTTTAGGAAATTTGTACTTTCATTTTTGTTTAATGTTTTTGTGTAATACAAAGAGCAAAATTATAAAAAAAAAAAAAAAAAAAAAAAATTGAAGATGAAAAAGGAAGTAAAAAAAAAAAGTTAAAGCCATAAAGGTTGAAAATATAATGACTAATATAGATGAAACTTTGGTTTACCATTATGCTGAGAGAAGTCCACTGGCACACAGTGTCTCTAAGTGAGATAATTAGAAGCCTTTTTATAGAGGGGATGAAGTATTTCTCAATTTTAACTTTAAGAGACTTTAAATCACTAACAAAAAAAATATATTGTAACTCAGCTTAAATTATATATCAAATACCAAATTCAATTATATACCATATAATTCTTTAATAAATTTAATGTTGACTTGTGTGAAATGTACAAATACCATATCTGTGGTGCTAATTACAAACATCAATAAACGTGGGTTCTTAAGAGTAAAGGTGATGGGATTTTTTTTTTTTAATACTTTTTTTTAGGTGGAGGATGGGGGTTAAATTCATAAAAAAACTGTCCATGATTTATGTTTTACGATAATGATGAGATTTAAACCTTTGACTTTGTGGGATCAAGAAAAGTATTTAATCATTCCTACTAAGCTTACATATTAAATTTACATATATATATATATATATATATGTGTCGACGTTGAAATTCAGTCGATGAGTAATCAATGCTCAATACCTGCAATCAATGTGAGAAAACACAGAAAACAAGAACAAGGCAATAAAGAACCAAGAATCAAACAGGGAATACACATGATTTTTAACATGATTCAGCAGGTGTGCCTACGTCCACAGCTGTCTCTCTTAAATTCTGCAGAGTGACAGTATAATATTTAATGTCTCCCTTTACAATGGTTTTTAACCCCTATTTATAGGGGAAGTACCGTTACAATTCAGGAAATAATAAAATAGGAAAAGAATTATGAATTAATTACACTTCCTAATCTGTTTGAATAAAATTAGGAAACTGCTCCTTAAAATCCAAGATAAGGTTGACTTGAATTTGAATTTGAATAAACTTCCATATATAATAAGGGAATCACGATTTGGTTGGGTAACTGCCATATTTGGTGAGAGAATCATGATCAAATTAGGCAACTGTCTATTTCTGGAAGATACTGCATTTATTACGCTCTTGAACGAGCTGTTGTCTATGGCGGTTTACGAGCTGGAGCTCGCATAGCGAGCTACGCATAAGGCAGTTTGTAGAACGAACTATGATCTGGCTGTGAGGCGAGCTTGTTACTACGAGCTGAGAAGATTACTGGGCGAGCTGTGGAGCTCACTGAATTTAAAGTTGAAATATGGGCCTTGTCTGATGGGCCTTTGATTGGGTTGACTTTATCGGGCCTTTTATTGAGCTTAAACTGGGCTTTTACCAGCTCATTTAATGAGTCCGAAAAATACATACAACAATATGTATATATTTCTTTGGAAGCATAGATTTTTTGGATGATCAAGTGATATTGCTTTTCTCACTTTCTTAGTCACGTTGCATAAATGGTGGTGTAGATTAAGGAGAAAGCTTGAGCTTTAGTACGTGAAAAATAAGAAGATAATTCAACTTTGTTTGCCAACCTGGTGACAAATAAATTAATTATTGATTCATATATATATTGCCCATCAATTTTTTTTTCTATTTACTGATGCTGTTTTTAGTAATTACTTATAAAACTAATCTGCTGATCAAGTCATGAATGTTCATAATGCTTAAAGATCCTAAGAAACTCGTGTTCAATTTGATTACGGCATCAAACATCATCTATTCCCAGTCAATATTGTAAGAGTGTTTTGGCAATTCAAGCACATATATATGTCGGCTCCAATAGTTCTAGTGCCTGACTTTTTAGATTTTTATATGGAAAGATGAACAAGAGAGAGATATATCATCTGAAGCTATGGAATTACGTGGTGGCATACCGTTGATATGACAACAGGCACAACATTAATGCTCCTAGTTAGTGTTTTGTCGAAGTCGATGAGTCATACATTCTTGACATGCTGGTTGTTTTGCTGTAAGCACACAGAAAATATAGACGTAAAAATGCAATTTGAGATGATTAATTGCATTTTGCAATTAACATACAAAACCATATATGCTGACCACTGTACATGTTGGCCTTATATCTATTTATTTCCTCTTCTATTTTCCTTCGCTTCGGCTAGTGGAGTGGATTCTGTCAATTAGTGCTTGTAAGGCTCTTCAAAATATTAATTCTTGTCAATTGTTGATAAATTATACACATGGGGTCACCAATATGTTTCTACAATTCATTCAAAAGTGCCTGTCCAAATCAGGCTCTTGTGGTATATCACCTTTGTCTGGAATATTTGGAGTCTAACATATATGGTCTATTTGATGGTTTGGGAAAAATGTGTGCTTGCATGCCTGCCAATGAAAGAGTATTCTCTACTGTTGTCGCTTAAAAGCAAGTGAGTTTGTTTTTCGCTCTAGCCTCTTCCCTATAAAAATTTTGCCATATTATCCTGTTTCTATTTCGTCTACGGCCTCTCTTACTGAAACAAACTATGTCATGTTTCTTGGAGAACTTTCATGTATTCATGTCTGTCATCCCCTCGTTTTAGGACGTCAGAATAGTTTCATGTGAAAGTTTCGTAGTAATCATGAAACCCAAATGCCTAAACCAATAGGAAAAGTCCCAATAAGGATATAAGGCTCTCTGGTACACCCCCTCACATGCTGGTTAGACTGCTTAACTTGGCACGTACATCATGCCCAAATACATATGTACAACAAATTCAAATAGAGTAATGATATTTACACCCTTCAAAAATGATATGTACATCCCATTAAAAAAATATAATTTATGTTTTGTAAATACACCCACATAATATCAAAAGTAGCTAGCCTTTGATTGTTTTTTTTTTTTTGGTAAACAATGCCATTTTCAATAAACTCGTATTATTATTCAGAAAGCTGTTCCATAACTTTAGGATTAGGTGTATAAACTACTTATTTATTCAACTCAAAAAATTCAAGCTTTATTGAAATTAAAAAACAAAAATAAAGTGTATTTTTAATAAAGAAGAGAGAGAGAGAGAGAGAGAGAGAGAGAGAGTTGGAGTCTACATATATGGTCTCCATGGCTAAATCTCCTGCACTTGCTTCATCTGGGATCTGAAAATTCCAAATAACTAAGAACAACCAGCCTTCTATTAATCACCAAAAATATATGCAACAATCTTAGCTCTCCATTCAAAAACAATTTCTCGATTGTTGCCTAACTGAAAAAAGGTACACATAATCCCTTTATGTCCGTTTCTCAGCACAAAATCTCAAACCTAACCAAACAACGACATGATCGAAACAAACCCAACAGAGTTCTTATTTTACTTAATTATTATGTTATAATTCATATTTAATAAATTTGATCATTTAAATATCTTTAGATACAATATTATTAATATTTCATTTTACTTACATTTCATGTTCCTTTAATAATTTGTTTAGTTTTTTTACTTTTATTTTTGTTAACATATTTATTTATAATATAAATTTTGAGGGGTAAAACTTCTTATATCTTTAAATAGGTATGCCTATGTTTTTGAATTTATAAAATGTTTTAATATAAACAAAGTTCATTTAAAAATTTTATTTTAGCTCACCTACGTACCTACGCCACTCATTCAAATATCAAATTTAATCATGTGAGGGTAATCAAACCCAAAACTGTTGGAAGAAACAAAGCTTTTATATCATATTAATAACAATCGAACTCAAATATTTAAGTTAATAGGAAAAGACCCAACAAATGATATTCGCCTCTCTCTAACAAATTTTAGTTTTGTCAGGACAAGAAATGGACATGAAAAATATGTTATTAAAAAGACAATCGATAGAAAGCTAGCTAAATGAAGTTTTACCTTGATCTTCTATAACCCCTTTAGGAATCCATCAAAGGAACTTTTCCCTTCTATCATTTCCCCGTAATCATTGTTAGAGTTCGATATATCAACCAATGGATCTACTACGGATTCACTAGAACAACACATTTTTCAAATATCTTGCTAAGAAGAGCCAACATAGCTCTTCTATGAGGCAAAGATAGGCACAAAACCAAAGAAAACACAAGAACGAACTCTGCTGACACCTTATCAAGTTTTTATGTCACATATTTATAGCATGTAGGCTTAGATTTAATTTAGGTGAAAACCTTAATGTTTGCAAATTTGTATTGTCACCATTAAAGAAAGATTGAAAAAGAAAGGAGTGAAAACTGCATTAAGAGCACCCTGCGCAATTTTCTTAAATTGTTGTTTCTCCTTCGTGCACTACGAGATTGAGTTAAAATTTGAAAAGCAAGTTAACACTTGTAATTCTTAAGGTTGAACTATCAAATTGTCGGTTGGATGTCCTTATGGTGAGTTTTGACCTTTGAAATAGAACTGTTCAGAAGACAGGGTCTAAATTGCACAATCTTAATCAAAGGGTTGTAACTCATTGGTTTGCCATTCCATTAAACTCAAATTTGGATAGAAGCTTCATGAGATATAGAACTTCATTTTAACGATGTGATTAGTGATCAGAGCATTCTGTAGAGAGATACACTGCCTCAACAGGAGCCTTGAGTTTGATTCCTCTATCTCTTTTCTTTTATTTGATATCAAATTATGATTGTTGTCAAAATTTGATTTTCTTGATAATATTGTTGTGATAAATTCCTCTATAGAATTAGAGAATTGTTGTAAACTTATAATTTGATCACAGTAAAGGTTTTTAGGTAGAGTAGGGTCCGTGGTTTTTAGTTCTCAAATTGAAGAGGTTTTCCATGTTAAAAACTAGCTTGCATTTTACGCATGTATGGATTATTTGGTTGATCGATTGCTACATATAATTATATATAACAAATAAATAGAACACAAACAATTATAATTTGATATCAAATAACAAAAAAAGATAGAGAAATCAAACTCAAGGCTCCTGTTGAGGCAGTGTATCTCTCTACAGAATGCTCTGATCATTAATCACACCGTTAGAATGAAATTTCATGTCTCATGAAGCTTCTATCCAAATTTGAGTTTAATCGAATGACAAACCAAGGAGTTACAACCCTTTGATCAAAACTACGCAATTCAAACCCTGTTTTTAGATTATTACTATTTCGAAGGCCGAAACTTACTATAGAGACCTTTGATCAATGATCCAACCGTTTAATATCAAGAACTGTAAGTGCTTAACTTGTTCACCAAATTTCAGCTTGATATAATGTGCATGAAGGAGAAACGATAATTTCGAAAAAAACTGCATAGGGTGCTCTTAATGCAATTTTCACCCTTTTGTTCTTCAATCTTTCTCTCTTTCGCTCTCTTTTTCAACCAACACACTTGGTTTTCTAGCAACCAAGACCTCTCCATAACTGTTGCCTCTATTTTTTTTCACTCTCTTAACCTTTATGAGAAAAGGAGAGTTTTTATACCACTTGCAAAAAGACCAAAATGGCCTCTCTTGCAAAAAGGCCAAAATGGCCCCTCTTCCATTTTAACCAAATGGGCAAACTTAATGGGTTGTGTCTATATAAGAGGGAATCTAACCCAAAAAATAACTACATAGAATTTAGTCTGAGATGTTTATTGGAACACCCTCCACCTGATTCTCATTCGGATGGGAACTCGAGTAAAAAAGTGTTACCTTAACCAGTTTATTCACTATTATTTTACATATAAATGTACTATAATTTTTTTTCTCAAAAATCTGGCAGAGTTTCCTCTGTTTTTCTAAAAAACCCAAATTATAAAAACCTGTAAATTTCAAAAGCAAACACCTCTAAAATTCATTCATTTTCTCAACTTCCGTTTCGGATTCTCCGTCTGACTCCAAAATCACTTCCCCACACAAACATTTAGTAAAAATTACCCTAATCGAAATTAAACATCAATTAAACGATAAAAGAGAGTTTCTTTACAAAATTACTTTACAAACCAAAAACTTTTTCTACAACTTATACATCTTCATTTATAAAATCTCGTAAATCCATATATATATGTACATACATTTCCATATACTTTAACACTATTATACAATACTAAACGTAGAACTACCAACTATGGAGGGAATGTGACTCGTGAAAAACGCAGCAAATATCTTCTTGTCAACCCTTATTTACAACGCCCAAAATTTCAACCTACGCGTGGAAAATCCAACACGCTAAGTATTTCTACTTAGGGGATGTACACTAAATTTAAATTTCATCAATTTTCAGAGATACAAGATTTTAAAGCAAAATTTCACAGTTATCAAATATCCATAATAAATCATAAAGAGATCAATTTACTAGTAAACGTATATATATGAAATTTCTAAAAGTCATTTTCCAAATATAATCCTACAAAACCAGATTTCACCATTTTCACATATTCGTAAGGAAACGAAATAAAAATTAAATATCATTTCATTAAAAAAAAAAAAATTCGTGTTGTCAAACAAAATTCCTCAAATCTCAAACTTTTATCATTTTATCAAAATTATGTTATTGTAACATAAAATTTCACAATTTTCAAGTTTTTATCAAAATTCATGAATAACTTCATTTATTAATAATTGCATGTATAAAATAAATGAAATTTGTTTTCAATCATATTAAAAATCAAACTTCCAAAATGCTCAAATTTTTATTAAAATTCACAATTACGTCAATTTATCAAGAATTGCACATATAAAATAAACATTTTAAATTCCTCATTTCACAAAAATATCATAGAGTAACACAACCTTTTTACGTTTTTCTCAAAATACTAAAATAATACATAGGGAATTTACTTTATTAATAAAAGCACATATAAATCACATAAAAAACTTTTCCAAACATATCAACACGATACTTTCGAACTTGTATGTTAAATTATAACGAAAGCTCATTATTAACAAATACATATTTATAAACACAAAAATCATTTTCGAACATAGTTACACGATTTTCATTAATATTTTTCTCATTGCTCCTCGTAAACTCTGACACGATACCATGGACTGGAAACGGGTTCTCCGGCATCGGACACTCGGTGACCACCCGCCGGATTTCATTTTACATATCACATAAATTCTGGGACCAGACACTCGGTGCCTCGCAAAGTCCATGAATTTCGTATCAACATATATAAGCAAATCGGTGCAGTACTGCTATAATCACCCTATTAGCATACCAACTACCAATCCCCACCAACTCATGTTCAGGTTTATTAGGGCCCTTATAATTTTTCATATATTTCTAAAAATTTAACAAATCAACCATTTTCGTTTCCGAATAAAATTTTCATTAGAAACATAACATACAAATTTTCAATCAAGTTGTTACATGTTTCATCAAAATCACAAACGTACATTATAAAACATCGTTTTTCATTCAATTATTCATCAAAATTTGGCAAATATCACATTGTCCTTTACATTACTAGTACACGATCAAGTCACTAACTTGTCTGTTTTTTTCCGTTTCTTTTCCGTTTTCATTCGAACAATACACACTTTTTCACAAACTTTTCAAATTTTAAATATCAAATACTATAAAAATCATTCATAACATAATTCGCACATTTTCATGGAATCTATTCAATTAAAACGTAATAAACTCATATACTAAATTAAACCAAAATATTTACTAATAAAAATAAGTTTTTAAGATAAGTATACACCAACCTTTTGGACACATTCTATAGTTTATCTGCTCACATAATTCATTTGCTTATTTCTGGATCTAAAACGAGTTTTCCTTTGATTTTCTTATCATTCTAGATCCACCCTAAAATCACACAAAACTTAATTTATAACTCATAAATAAATAAATAAATTTTTGAAATTCAAATCCTACTAAAATAAGCCTACCTATCTGGATAATCAGATACCCAAAATATTTTGCTTTTCTTTCTCCTTCCCTCTCTTCTCCTTATTTTTCTTCTTATCTTTTCTTCTCGGCTGCTCCTCTATTTATTTTTTTTCTTCTTCTTTTGCAGCTGCCCGTTCTGCTCTCTTTTCCCTCAATTTATGGCCACTCACATATATATATATATATATATATATACAAATGGTCCACCGCCTCTCATGTTCTTTTTTATTATATTATATTTTATTATTTCTTTTTTCTTTTTTCTTTTTTCTCCTCTCTCGGGACTGTCAAACGCCACTCTTCTTCATTCATTCTTTTTTTTTTCTCCATCACAATCTATTAACATATATATATATATATATATTCTTCTAGTGGGTCCCACCACTAATTTATATATATTATTATCTTGATTATTATTATTATTATTATAGTATTATTATAAAAAAAAAATCTCAACCGGTTTTTTATTTTTCTTATTATTATTATTTTTTTCAACACATGTAAATTTTCATTTTGATCCCTATGATATTTTTCCTTTTAATCCCACTTTCTTAATTTCTTTAAAAATATCCTCCAATAAAATATTTATCCACAAACTTCAGTACTTCTAAAACTAAAATCAAACCAAATTAATAACAACAAATTGAATTTTAATTAATCTCTTAGGCCCAATTAGATTGGGGGGCTACAAAAATATCTTTGTATATGTCCTTTACAATTAAGTATAATCATATCATTTTTAACATCCCATTCTTGATCTTCTTTTTCAATTCAATCACCTAAAAGTCACAATTTAAATTCCAAAATCTACCACACAACCTTTTAAATTCATACTCAATTTACAATTCTCTTATGTCATATGTCACATTTCTATGGTTGCTTGCCCCACATGTCTATCTTTTCTTGTCTTTTTTTATTTGACTTTTTTGGAATGCTAGAATTCAGCTTTTCCGAGACTTTTTCGAAATTCTTTCAAAATTTACTAGGGCCTATATTCGGACTACGTACATACTCCTAGTAACCTCGGTGACTCTTAAAAATTATTTCATGCCCCTTTTTGGCTCTCCGCTAAATTCACTAAATTGTCTCTAACAAATTCTGAATTGATTATATTTCCATCTGAATCTCCTTCAAAAGTGTCGTTTGAGTTTCTAAAATACTTTTATAGCATTTTAAAACTCATTTTGACATTTCTCTAAATTTTCAAATTTTTTCGAAAATCTTTTCGAATTTCCGATCAGATCCAAAATTGCTACATTTTACCTCAAACGAACTCATTTTTTATCCGTTTTAGTTTCCTTAGACTCCATTACTTATTCCAGAGCTTTTCAACTTCAAGGTCTGCTATACAAAAATTTACTATTCAAGTGGATATTATTCCGTCCGAAAATACTATTCATCTAAAAATCACTATTCATCCCGATATATTTTTATTTCTCTTAAATACAGAAAATTCGGGGTGTTACATCTATATACGAAAAAAAAATAAAACATTGGACTTAGGATGGTATTATATATATTTTACGAATTTCTTGAGTATAGTGTTTCCCATTGTGGTGAACATATTGAGAATACATGAAAAAGAAAATATAGAACTGTTGCTTCGACAAGTAGAAGTAGGGGTGGGCACAAAAATATGGAACCGATCCGAACACCCTGATCCGGTCTGATCCGTAGGTGTTCGGATCTGATCACATGTTCAAAAATAGGGTTTTCGGATCCTCACTTGTGAAAACACCATGTTTCACGGATCGGATCGGATCGGAGTATCCAAAACCAATCCGATCCGTGAACCCGTGAACAATGATACATACGTAATTTCATATGTCTCTATATAAAATCCATATAATTTGATATTGGTAGCTGACAAAGAAGATGTTACACGTATTTGATGTTGAGTAATTTGTATGAATGTTTACAAATTTTTGGAGATATGTATTACAATTCACGAAGGTACACCAACAAAATATCTCTATTTATCTTCTTATCATAAGTTGAAATTGAAAGTAGGTGTTCTGATCAGATCTGATCCGGTCCGATCCGCAAACTGGGTGTTCGGATCGGATCGGTTCTTTCTCCTTGATGGATCATGTTCGGATCCAAAAATGGCGATCCGCGAAGTTACCATGTTCGGATCGGATCCGGTCGGAAGCAATCCGAACATGGTATTGCCCACCCCTAAGTAGAAGCAGAATGGCATGAACACACGGCAAACAACACTTCAATGGCCTAGGTTTATGTTTTTTTATCGAGGATAGAAACAACATACACCATTAAATAGATAGAAGATGACATGTTTCAAATTCTTGTCTAGACTTGATGACTTGTTTTTTAAGCTTCAAAATAAGGCAAATTGCTTTGGACAGCCTGGGTACTTAATCAATATATTCATGAGTTGATTTCATGAGTTGATCCCTTGCATAAGGAAACGTTTAGTCATTTTTGCAAGTATATATCATATTTACAAAAATGAATTTCATATTCTCACAAAAAGAACAAGTTAGTGGGAAAATTTATAATGTAATGGGATATCATGTCACCTATAGATATGTTTGACAAAATTTTGCAATGTATGAATTTAAATTAAAAGATTATCAATTATTAGAATCTATAATTATTTATAGAAATTATTTATAATTTTTTTGTAAGTAATTAAATTTTATTCAATAGACGTACAAATAAATATTTATCCGTTTGACTGATGCTTTTTCTTCACGTTTGCATTAAGATCAATAACTATACCTTGTTTTCCATATCTTGATAAGATTGTAATTTCCTTGGTGTATATTAGAAGAAATTTTGTTTTGTTATAAAAAGAATATGTATAAGTTATGAAATTTTTGTTTTATTATAATATAAAATAGATTAATGTAAATATTAAATTGAAAATTGACTTTATTTATTTATTTTTTTTTTAGAAGCTCTTCCAAGAAAAACCCACAAAAAGCAAAACTTTTTTCTAAGGGGAAATTTCAATTTCAACCCCATGTTTTGAGACACTTTTCACATTTTTAAATGCGAATTGGTTTATTAATTTCTCATCCATAAATAATAAAAAAATTGGTTTATTAATTCGTCATCTATAAATAATCAAAAAATTCACCAATTTAATCTCCGACATTAGTCAAACTTAATGTTATTGAAACTTAAAGATTGTTTGTTTTTTTTCACTTAAGGCTTAATAGTGCTGAATTACACTTATTTAGTTATTTCTGTTTGCTTTTTTAAGTAGTCAAACCACTTAAAACTATAAAAAAAAACAATTGAAAAAATTAAGTAAGAATTTTTAACATTTCATTTAATTGCAAATCATTTAATGACATTTAAAAAATTTTATTTCAAATCTATCCTTCCCAAAATAACATAATTTCAAATTTATCCTAATTTTATATTACTTAAATTTTTTTTTTTTTTTTTTTATCATACAAAAAAAATATATATTTTTGAAAAGAAAATTCTAAATACATCTCATCCCAAATTATCTTAGAATTAAATTAATATATTTTAATTTATAATTTAAACATTCTTTTTTTTAATTGTTTTCTTAAATATATTAATATATTTAAATATATAAATATGGTTAATACTACTAAATTTTTTAATCATATTTTAATTATGAATAAAATGTTATTAATATCTACATAAAAAGTGTTTTAGAATTTATTAAATTATTTATTTTCAAATATTTATATTACACTAATTAAAATTATATAATAATAAATAATAGAAATAGTATAAATGTCAATTTACTAGTTTTTAGACAATTTTAAATTTAAAAAACAAACAATTTTATAACATATTCAGAGGTAAGAGGAAAAAAAAAACAAATATATTATTCAAATTTCAGATTTCAGTCATTATTCGGTCTTCGGTCTTCAATATCACTGTTCAATCTTCAGACAAAAAAACAAACGATCTCTTAATGTTTGATGCATTAGTCAAACTTAACTCGTCTTCCCTACCCTAAACTATTTGGGTCTCCACCAAAAAGTCAGAGTCTAGATTTCCACTAACAGAGACCCAAATCTAGGTCTCCGATGATGAAGAGCCACAACCGGGAGAGATCCGATTCTGGATCTCCATGATAGAGACTCAAATTGGGTCTTTGTCATCAAAGACCTAGTTCAAGTCTTTATCATGGAGATGTAGACTTGATCTACCTTTGAGATTGACAACACCATTGTGCAAGAGTCGCTGGAGTCCGTCGACCAAGCCATCGACGACATTGGTATATTCGTCTCAAAATTGATGGCCATAGGAGCAAAGCTTCACTTGGTTTTAGCGAGATCATTTATAAGGGAGAGAGAGAGAGAGAGAGAGAGAGAGAGAGAGAGAGAAGGGCAGATCTAAGAAGGGGAAGCCATGAGAGCAGCATTTCATTTAGTTTCAATGGATAACAAGATTAGATCTCCAGCATTGATGAAGATCCATCAACGGTGGAGATCTCATATCCACTTAAACAATATAATTTTTTTAAAACTTGTAAAATTTATTTTTTATCTCGTTATATTTTTTAGAGTTTTTATTTTTTTAATTATTTTAACTTAATTAATAATCATGTATCTTAATTTATAGATGATATGCTTTGCATTTTAATTGGTTGTGACTTATTTGATTTTTTTATTTAAATCAATGTGAAATATGTCAAATTTTTATCGCAAGGTAAAATTGTTAAATTTTAAATTATTAGAGGGTAAATGGTAATTTTAGGATGTTAAAATAACAATAAGGGCAAAATGGATCTTTTACCATTTTTATGATAGTTGACTGTTAGATTTATGGTCAAATGGGCTAAGTTGATGAATTTTCTAAAAAATTTAGGGATGATAGATTGATAAATCAATTCGCGCCTGGAAAAGTGATGATTTCTCAAAACATGGAAATAAAATTGAAATTTTCTCTTTTTCTAATTTTCAATCAATCACTCTTTTAGTTAAATATTATAAATATTTCGGGAGGTAGGAGAGAATGAAACGACTTTAATCTATGACTTCAAGGTGCAGACAAACGAGAGAGTTATACCACTAGGAGATCTTCGTCTTGTTTCGACCAACAACTTTTAAAAGTAAACATTTGAGTTATAAAGCCAAAGAATCAGGCCTAAAGTACATCATTATTGTAATAATAGGTGTTAACACTACTTTTCTACTCGTGTTAACAGAACAAAGAACTTTGTGGAGGAGTCCTTGTTACGCGGAGATGCGTAAGGTAAGGTAGGTTCTCCTTCTAGTTGGATGGTACGTTCCTCTAGAAGTTAAGACGCAAGCTTTTCTAGAGGACATGTGAGAGGCGAAATGGAATTCCGTTTTCATCTAAACCTATGGGTTCTACACCCAAATCCAAACTCAGTAAAATTTCACAAGTTGCCGATGCAAGTGTAGGCGTAAAATTTTTTTTTGTCTGTGTAGGTTTTACCGAATCTATCCCAACTCGATTCATTGTCATTTGTAATAGATAGCCAATCGACTGCTTGGGAGCTTACTTAGCTAAATAATGATTGATGCCAGTAGAGATAGACATTTTTGGATTTATATTAGGTTAGACTGGGTTGAGTTAGAAATCTCTCAATCCTAACATGAATTGAGTTAAAAATTTTCAATTCAATCAAACTTAACCCAATAAACTCTTCAATCCAACCGAATTCAATCTAATAATAGTCAGATTAGATTGATCAGGTTAAATTTAATCCATTACAAATATACAAAAGATTTAGTTAATAACTCTCATATTATTAATAATTTGATTACAAATAAAACGAGTATAAATAAATATCAATGATTATAAAGAAGAAAAAATTCAATCCATCATAAAGGTTGTCATTAATCTTCATCACTAATAACTATTTTTTTGTAGGAAAGAGAAAATTATGAATTTAGAACTAGGAAATAACATTTGTCAAATTAGTCTAACCAAACTCAATTTAATTTTTAACTTAATCTATCCTAGCTATTTAATCCAATTCAATCTTATCAAATATAGTCAGGTTGGATTGGAGATGTTCGTCACGTATTGTGGGAGTACCAAATTGTTAAATGTTTATTATATTAATTTATTAAATATTAACATATTATACAAGCTATACGCCAACCAAACCCAAACCCTATTGACAAAGTGCTGTTATAACTTATATCCTTATCCAACCCCGTGAACTGACACGTAAACCACCACAATTTCCCGTGGCCGCACACGAATTAGAAACCCAAACCCGCATGCCTGACTTGTCGCCATTTCATTGGCTCACATTTTCACTAGGCCCACTCCATGTTCCCTATCTCCACTCCATCTCCACTACAAACTACAACTTCAACAGCTCCACTCTCTGTCTCTCTCTCACACTCTGTCTCAACACTATGGCTCTCCGCACTCTTTTCAATACCCGAACCCTAACCCGACCCGCCCAAACAATCGGGCTGGGGCTGCGGGGGCTACAGACGGTGTCGCTGCCGGATCTTCCGTACGACTACGGCGCTCTGGAGCCGGCGATCAGCGGCGAAATCATGCAGCTGCACCACCAGAAGCATCATCAGGCTTACATTACAAACTACAACAAGGCTCTGGAGCAGCTGGACCAGGCCATCTCCAAAGGCGACACTTCCACCATCGTCAAGCTCCAGAGCGCCATCAAGTTCAACGGCGGAGGTGAACCACTCGATTTTTTTTTGTCTTCTAGTGATTCAAAATGTTACAAATTGAGAAAAAGAAGTGATTTTTGATTGTTGATTTGAAAGTTATGATACATATGATGTGCAGGGCATGTGAACCACTCGATTTTTTGGAAGAATCTGGCTCCTGCCAAGGTAAGATTGTTATTATTACAGTGGTGGATGATAATTTATAGGTGTCCATTTTGAAAGTGTTATATGATGATGGGGTTTGAATGTGCAGGAAGGAGGTGGTGAACCACCGAAGAGTTCATTGGGTTGGGCTATTGACACGCATTTTGGTTCATTGGAAGCATTGATACAAAAGATGAACGCTGACGGTGCAGCTGTACAGGGCTCTGGATGGGTGGTAAGACTTGTTCATTTTCGGTTAAATTACTAACTTGTTTCTTTTACTTTGCCTGGCTTGTTCGATTGTTGCATCTTATTTTCGCTTGTTTTGTATGTTTGACAGTGGCTTGGTTTGGATAAGGAGCTTAAGAGGCTTGTGGTTGAAACCACTGGAAATCAGGTAGTTTAGGACCCTCTTTTATGATGAAGATTAACGTTTATTTTCTAAGGTGTCGGAAAATAACCATTTGTATTTGAATTGATTGTCTCGAACAATTGGCAACGATGATGTTGTGCTCGACACATTGCTAAAATAAATGTCTAGGGCATAATGTTAGAAACCATTAGCATTCTAATTCTATCCTTAATAATCACTGAGGCAAGGGGTTTAGGATGTTCTGCGCATCTAAAAACTTTTCCAATTTAGAAAATTTGCTGGTGGGGTGAGTACTACTAGTACTAGTAATTGCCTTAGAATTGATTAAATTCTTATGTGTGGTTATGTTATTAGTCCAATAAACTGTTAACTTGTTCTGCAGGACCCACTGGTAACCAAAGGCCCAAGTTTGGTTCCTTTGCTTGGTATAGATGTTTGGGAGCATGCATACTACCTACAGGTAAGAATTTTGTAATTTTAGCTGTATATACCAGCAATGGCTTGAATGCAATCTTAATTATGTTTGAAAGTTATGGAAATTAGTGATTAATAGTGATTACATCAGTAATTCTCATGAAAGATGTGTCATGTGTGAAGAGTATTGGAGATAATTAGTTTAATTATTTCTGTGGACATGAGTTCTTGCATTGATCAAATAATTGGTCGGATTTAGATATAGCCGTCAGACCTCAGTTCAAAGCAATTACAAAGTGCTTCTTACTGATTGAACTTTCACATTTTCTGTGTGCTGCAGTACAAGAATGTCAGACCAGATTATCTGAAAAACATTTGGACAGTGATGAACTGGAACTATGCCAGTGAAGTTTATGAGAAGGAGAGCCACACTTGAGCTTGCTTGGAGCATTGTGTCATTGCAACTCGTTAGGTTGAACTTGAAAAAAAAAAACGATACAGGATGAGGAGCCCTCGTGTGTTTTTCTTCGTTTTTGCACTGAGTGTTTAATTTGTGTATCCCATGTATGGAAATCAAATAATGTAGCAACTCTAATACTCTTCTGTACCCTTTGTTAATGACACCAGTTGGACATTTTGGACCCATCAGTTCCTATCATATCTTTCAAATCAATTATTCATGGTGATCAAGCCAGCAGCGTGTTTCTTAGGATTCGCATTAGATTTTATCAGTTGATCGCTAACCTCTAATTTCACCCCATGGGATCAATCATTGGGTGGGGTAGAAATCCCTGATTTGTTTAGAGGCTCTTTGGATAGTTGTTTTCTAGATTACACCAAATTGCCCCAAGTGGAACGGACATTTTGTCATTGATGCAAAAGCGTGAAATGAACTATGTAGTCTATGTCGTGAAAGTATGATGAAAAACCGTTCTTTGTGGATGAGGTGTTTTTTCTTTAAATGGTAACACCAAATGGGCAGAATTTGTTGATATTAAACATTGTTTGCTTGGTCCGACTATTTATTCTCATGAATGGGAGATAATTATTTTAACAATAGAGAAGAAAATTATTCACATAAGTTATAATATACGTTGGTGGGTTTTAACGTTTTATGCTAAGAAATGGTGTGTCTATGTTGTGGATCTAAGAAATGGTGTGTCTATGTTGTGGATGATGTTTTATGATACTATCAAATGATTTGATTTGATATCTTGATTTCATTTATAATAAGATTTGAAGCCAATGGATTCTAGAAATTTGGTGCTTCACACGAAAGTAGTTGTGTTGATTTTGGACAAGTACAACTTAACATACTTCTTTCTCAAAAGTTAAAACTATTCAATTTTTAATTCAATTTTTTAATATATTTTAAAATTCTAGTGCATTCAGTTTGTATTTATATTAGAATTTATTAATATCAAATCGATCTAATTAAATAAATAAATCAATTTGTTCAATATATCGATCATAATCCTTCATTTGTTCCGTATTTCACTGAAAATATGATTAAATTCCATGTGCTTTAAATGAAACATTGAAAAATCCTATAAATCAGCCAAACTTGGGCCCTAAAAAAACTCATGGATTAGATAGTAATAAAATCAAATGTGGGGCTCATAATTAAAAATACTACAAATAAAGAGGTCACTAATCACAAAAACAGAAACCCAACTCTCACTATAAATTAACTCAACAATATTTTTCAAACCCTACCGGTCACCACCACTTCACAACCCAGAGCTCCTCGACGAGATCTCCTCGCCATCTTTGAAGCAAAACCCATCACAACATGGTCCGTACCCTCCGAACCCATCTCTCCTTTTCTCTTCTTTATCGTTCCATTCAATTTTTTTGACTGTTTTTTTCTCCTTTTTTTGACAGACTTTCAAGCGCAGGAATGGTGGCCGCAACAAGCACGGCCGCGGCCACGTCAACTTCATCCGATGCTCCAACTGCGGCAAATGCTGTCCCAAGGTAATCCCCTTTTCGCCTTATTTATTTATTTTTTCCATTTTAGTGAAAAAATGTGTTCTTTTTCATTGAAATATATGTTGAATTGATATATTGAATTTGCGTTTTTGTTATTGTGTGTAAAATAGGACAAGGCAATCAAACGGTTTCTTGTGAGGAATATTGTGGAGCAAGCAGCTGTTAGGGATGTTCAAGAGGCTTGTGTTTATGATGGTATGTATATTATCATTGAATTGTCATATATATATATATATATATATTTTGGTTTTGTGTTTGTTGTTTTTTGGTGTTGTTTGGATTGTGAGATTGATAATTCGTTCTTTTTTGTATTTTTTATTGTTGTTTGGATGGTTAGAATGAGAATGTGTTGTTGTTGTTGTTGTTGTTGTTGTTTGGATGCAGCCTATGTTTTGCCCAAGTTGTATGCGAAGATGCAATACTGTGTCTCCTGCGCTATTCACTCCCACGTTGTTAGGGTTCGCTCCCGTACTGACCGCAGGAACCGTGAGCCACCAAAGCGCTTCATGAGGCGCAGGGTATGTTTCTCATATATTTATATTTTGTGGATCTAGGTGAAGATATGTCCTGATTGTTTGTTTCGATAATGTTTGCATTGGTGGTTGGAAATCTGTGGCACAATACTTTTTGGGTCAAAAGAAGTCTTTTACTTTGAAAACCTTATCATCTGGTAGTATTAGTATGACATTTAGATGTCTAATGGGTATGGAATGGATTTGATGTACATTCTTTTTCATGATCCCAATTGTACGGGATTTTCTATCGTTTCCATGTCTTTTGCTTGTCTGATACTGAAGGTATCATGACATGCCAGCATAGGCTGCCTGATATTTTTACTTGGTTTTTGGCTGTTAGACTTACAAGTTATAAGCTATGGATAGGGATTATTAACACGAAATGTTACTGCTTCAGACTTATGCCTATGGAATGTGTGCTTTAAGCATTGTTGCTTCTCTGTCTTGGTCTATTAGAGTATTTCCTTTTTTCCTTTCACTATCTGTATTTGGACTTGAGAGATCTGTAGGTACCAACTTTTTAAGCTTCAGGATCCATATAGCATATGAGTATATTATCATATTCTTGTTACTTTTAGATGTTTCTATTTGGTATACTTAAAAAGTTCGTTAATTGGATCTTCTATTTTTCAGGATGATGCCCCTAAGCCTGGACAGCCTGGACAAGCATCCCGTCCGGCTGCAGCTGGAACACCTGCTCGCCCATGAAGTCAATTACTGCTTAACTCTACTATAATGCTTTCAGATGGCTGCATGAATTTCTAGAAGTTCAGTTGTGCCTGAGTTTGATATTTTATGTTGGTTTAAGGATTACTGTCGAGATTTTGGAATTTCAGAATATTGATGAGAATGCTAGCGGAAATAATTACAAATTTTGTCTTAGTTGGATTTCTTATCCGTATCAAATGGGTCGTGGTTATTGTCGAGTGTAGAAGGTTACAGCTTCTTGTGCTGTTCACTGCAATCATATTTCCACTTACATCTTTCATTGAGCCACGGTGTTATAGGCTTGCAGCAATGAGCCCACATGTCAGGATGCCTTTTATCTTGCTAAGTTAGCGGCATTGGCCCGTAGTTGCTATTGAAATATAGTGCTTTTCCTTGTGTGGTCAATGTCCCTTACAATATTTGTTTGGTTAATGAAATTTGTGGATGGATACTGGTAGAAAAAAGTATCAGTTTTTGTTGCACAGTCCAAAGATATGGGGCTGATAGTAGTCAGCCTAGGAGTTGGCCAACATCAGACTGCACTCTTGTAGCAAAATGTCAAATGTGAGTGTTACCAGACTGTTGTCTTGTAGCAAAATGCGAGTGCCTTCAGCGCTTTCAGGGAATGTTTATTTGATCGGATTGGACTGGAATTAGGATTGATCTCAATCCAATCTTCGGTTTGGTGGCACATGGGATTGGACTAAAGCTAATCCCATTTAATTGCTTTCCCCTACAATCCCACTACAACGGTGGGACTGTTTAGTCCCCTATTATTATATACAACATATTTATAAATTAGTTTAAAAATACTTTAAAAAGGTAATTCATTTTAATAAAGATTAAAAAAATTATTTTATTAAACTTAATTGTAAATGATTTTATTTTAAAAAATAATTTAAAGATATTATTTAATATAATTTTAATTCTTTGAATAATTTTATTTTTAAGAAAATGACTTTTAATTTTTAAAAAATTATTTTAAATGGTTTTATTTTATTAAAATAATTTTATATAATTAAACTCATTATATTATACCTAACATTTATATATAGTCCAATATTTTACTACACCAAATAAGAGATAATATTAATTTAAATCTAATCCTAACTCACCAAACTTATCTCTATGCTAATTTTAATCCAATCTTAATTGCAACAAATACATTACACTATTAATCTAATCCAATCCAATCCAATTTATGTCTTAAAACTAGCCTAATGCAATAAGCATAACTCAATAAGCATTGATTAACCAAGGTTTTAAGCCCTTTTTTTGCTGAGAGAAACCCAATCATTTTATGTTCAAAGTTGAAAGGTACAACCTCTCTTCCTAGATTTGCTTAGGTAATATGGTTTTAGCATGTACAAGAGATCTCCATGGCTATGTACTACACTACCAGTGTTTAGTGTGCGGAAACCAGTATAGATATAGGCTCTTGTGCTTGTTATTTTTAATTGGCGGCTTGTTGCTCCCAACATTATATTCCTCGTGGTAGAAAGAATGACAAGAACTTGTAATCCAACGACAATAGGAAACTCTATTGCAATGCTTTCTCCTACTTCTACCAAAATTTCAGAATCCATTCTCAATTTATTTGTCGTTCCTTTCAGCCTTTGTACTGAAAAGTGATGCATATATTAAACTTCTACTTTGTCTCAGTTCTTGGGCAACCCCTGTAGTTCCTTGGCGATCCTGATGCAATCCATCATCGGACAATTTGTCTTGATCGCATTGGAGGCAATGTGAGACCTACTTGCAGCATATCCTTCCTGCAAGGCACAGTCAATTTCTCAGTGATGAGAAGAAATTCTCCATCAATAGTCATTTATTGTCAATACAATATGAGGACAATAAAACAAGTTCGAAGACTAGAATGAATTCTCTAAAACTGTTTATTTCAGCTGAATGTGAACCCTAAGCTTGGCTTCAATCAAATGATAAGAATTTCCATTGTTCCTGGTTTCTAGCTTTCCTCGACTATGATCCTTTTACAATTAAATCGAAAAAATAATATTCAACAAATGTTGCAACATTTGTTTACAATGCATAATGGCAAATCAGAGCTGAATCACATAATCAAATAGTGCACTGCGCGGATACCTTTTGCATAGCGCTCATCATAGCCTTCAAAGGAGGAGAATTTATCTTAGCACGGCTTGCTACCTGGAAGCAAGAAAATTCATCAGACAACTGGCTGTAATTCGAAGATAAAGCCGCAAACCATATTTGAAAAAAATATTGTAATGATTGAATGAAATGTAATGAACAGAAGCAAGTAGCACCAATACCTCATCCAATCTGATGTATCCAGATGGCAATCTGGGGTCGCTTTCATCTAGCATTCGATTTAAAAGTTTTTCCAGATCAGTTCCCGTGTCATTGCCCACCCATCCCCACTGCTCGGCCAAATTTAACATCTCTGTCAGGTGGGTAGCATCATGAAGAGGGCCAATCCATAGGGGTCCTGAAACAACCAGTGAACTGGAACCCTGGAAGAAATTCACAGGAATTAGAATATCACAAGCACTGATGCTCTATACTTTAGAGTTCAATGTATTGATCAGAAACAGAAGGAAAATATGAGAGATTTGAAAGAGAATCAAGAAGCATTTCAAAAAGCGTAACAAAAAATAGTTGTTAGTACAAAAAATGTACTGAAATGAAGTCATACCATAGTATTACAGCAGGGGCAACTGATTTGTCCAAGTTCTTCCCATGAATATGATTGAGAAGTACCACACTCGCTGCAGTAACTAATGAAACCATAATCTCTGTCATGGAAGTAAAACCATCAATAATAGACTAACACAGGAAACCAGATTCACGAAACTATAACGAAACCAGGACCAAATATTTACTTGTTCTCTGGTAATGTCCCACGGTTTACTCTGAGCATGACTCTAAAGACAGGTCCATGGTAAGAATAATAAGAAAAAAGTGGAGTAACATGATAACCTTGTGCAGAGGCTTCCCGTACCGCACCACCTATAACCATTCGCAAACCAATCTCATTTGCATACGGCATTGGACGTATATATGCTCCATACGCAGCTAAAGAACTAAAAAAACATAAATAAACACAGACATCACTTTCCTAAAACCGGTGAACAAACACAAACATGACCAAAAGAAACATTCATTTTACACAAAAGCACAACAAAATATATTACAAACCATGACACGAAACAACCTTTCCAAAACAAAACTCATACAACAATACCAATTCAAAATAAAAAAATCTCAACACAGCAACAGTGTTATAAACATACATCATTCAAGCTGTACAACCAAACCAAATTTTCGACTTGTTTTTGTCGCATAGGACATATATATACTCCAAATGCACCTACAAAACTAGAAACAGAAAACACAGAATCACTCTATTGGAGAGCTAGTGAACCAGTAAACAAACACAGCACAAATACAAAACACAACCAAAACATCTACTATCATGAACATCTCAACATCATAAACCTCGTTTTCAAATACAATAAATCATCCAATTCAATGAATCAACGACGTAAATGTCCACTTTAAGTCCCAAAAACAAAACCAAACGAACTAAAACTGCATTAACTGCAACATAACACAAACATTAACTATCAAATGTAACTCACAGCAATTAAAGATGATCAATTTGCTTCCTGAAAACACAAACACACTCACTCACTTATAAGGCCTGTGACCACCGGAGGAGTAGCCATCAGTGGACGTCAAATACAGCAACCCCCCACGCCTTATAGCATTGAACACCGTCCTCATAAAGCTAGAATCGCTCCCGAATGAATCAACATCAATCAAGTCATAAAAATCACCATTCAAATAACAATCAGACAGAATCCTATTAGCGTCCACGTGGGTCACAACCCACCTCCTGTTTTCACCAAAACCTCTGTTTTTGACACTTTTCAAGTTCCCCAAAATGACCCTCCGGTGGTAGTCATTGGCGTCGTTGGCCACCACGAAGTCCGCCTCCGCTTCCTCCAGATACCGGAGGGACCGGACCCCGCACCCGCACATCGCGTCTAGCACCCGAAGTTCCCGCCTTGAAAGCTTGTACAGCGCCGCCGAGAGCACACCCAGGTCGCGACCGGTGGCGCTCTCGTGCCGAAAAAACGCGCCTTCCGTCTCGAAACGGAGTCCCCTCTCGGTCTGGTAAGTGGGTTCGCGGCCATTTGCGTTCAAGTGAAGAGATTGGTGGGAATTGGCTAGTTTAGGGTTTTTAGGGTTTTGGGGAGATGGGCTTTTGAGAAATGAAGGAAAAGACAACAACAACATGGCGGGAAAATTGGTGGGTGTGAGGTTATTTTCGCGGGGTTTTTTTAAGATGGGGTTGCTGTGGACGATTGGTTGGTTGATTGTGGGTGGTGATAAGTCCTGATTTCGTGCCACATCAGTGTGACTCAGTGTTTGAGTGGTCCTAGTCTCTGGAATTTATATGTGGATTTGTGGGACCAACTTTTGATTTTTGAGTGTTGTTTAGACTTTGAAGCTACTGTTCCTGTAATGGGTTGCTTTTATATTTCAATATTTTTTCTTCTTTATTGCTGTTTTCGTTTGAAGGGGTTTCTTTCCTGTTTTTGGAAAGGGGAATTAGGGTTAGGGCTTTTGATCTTGTGTTTCCATTTCTGGTAGAGTTTTCTCTTTTTTGGTCTCTATGGTTTTGACATCAACCCAGATGTTATGCTTGTGTTTTTTGTTGTTTGCTGCCAAGTTTTGTGGTAAAAATACTTGTAGGAGTGAAAAGAGTTGGACTTTGAAGAGAGGCAGAAGAAGAGAAGAGAGAAGTGATTGGGACATCCATTAAAGGTAAAAAATATGAAAATTGATTTTTGTTACTATGAGTGATTGTGTTGTGGATTTTTGTTACTATAAGTGATTGTATTGTGGTTATTCTCTAATATAATGCTTGCCTTTCATGGTTATGTGTAGGATGGTATGATTAGTGATTGTTACATTGTTTCTTTATTTGGCATGTTGTTTTTACCATCCATGGTTTTGTGTCAAAAGTGGGATTTTTGTATTTGATAATATCTTCTCTGGTATGTCATATTCGGGGCTGGTTTCAATTTGAAAACCACTGTGACAGATTGCCTGGTTTTACCATAGATCATAAAGGCCAATGGATAGTATGGTAGCTTCTGCGTTGTCGAACTGTAAGTATAAAGATTAATTGATTTTATAGATTTTAATACCGAACCCCAGTTGCATGTTCAGTTTTTTCTGCTGTGGTTGTGGTTGAATGTGGTTTCTTCTTAATTGCTGAACCTTGTGACCGGGAATATAAGTATTAATTATATGTTTCTTCTGCTAAGAATGTATATTATATCCATTGTTGAAATGTTCCAATCATGAACCAACTTTGCACGTGTAGAAAATCAATCAAACCATTTGAAATGATAGTAATAAAATATGTATTTCTCTCTGAGTTGTAACAGATTTGGTATGACAAGTCACACTCTAAAAATGCTCTTGATTTTGCTGAAAGGAAATAGAAAGAAAAATGTTTATGCTGTTGTGTTTTGGTCGGCCAAATTCAGAATGTGATCTTCAAGTGTTTTTGTTCATAAATGAGGTCTATATGTACTATCTTAATACCTATTAGATCTTGCAGAATAGAGTGAGGCTACCAATTTTGCACCACTTCTGTTTGATCAAAATTGAATTTAATTTTAGACTTATATTTAGATTAAAAACCAATACATATCTGATTGTACCTGTGTAGAATATCACATTACATCCTTCTAGTGTAATTAATTTTTGTCGGGTTCACATTTATATATCCTAGTCGGAGTGTCTGCATGTCACTTGTGATTTTGTCTGAACAAAGTTTTTGTCTAAAATCTTACGACTTTATTCATTATCCGAACTTAAGACAGATGAATGCTGAGTCAGGCCTTATAAATCCGAGGAAGAGTGTATTTACATATCAACCATATGCTTAAGACCTTATTTAGTTTCAGAACCTAGCCTCAAAAAATTCTCCAAGGATCATCTCTCTCTCTCTCTCTCTCTTCTGTATCTAGCAAAGTATTGAACTTGGAGTTAAAAAGACAAAAATGAAAATAACATAAGAAGTACATAACACATGAGTGTATATTATAAATCAGTTCTTCTAAGGTACATGAATATATCCTAAGACTTGCCGAAATCAGCAATTCAAACTGAACACAGACTGTGAAAATGGCTTACCTATTGGACATGTCTGTCAACAATCAGAATGATATAAAACAGACTCCATCAAAATTTCACCTAGAGCCAGACTAAAAATAGTTTACTAGCTTTCAGGCGACGCTAAGTACTGCCAGTCGCAAATCAGAAATTACCGAATGTAGAAATTGTTGACACTGCAACAAAGCTAAATTGGGAATAGTCTGAACCAACACTTTCTTAGGCACAATCAATTAGGGGTGAGGTCTGCAGAATTTGGGCACACCTAATACCTATATATAAAACTTCTTTGTAGCGAGTAAGCCCTATCTTTAGTGGATGACTGAATTATTCTATGCTGGCAGGAGTTTGTAATGTCCGTTGTTTTAGTTTGTAAGCGCTGCATGATAAGAGTTTAAGTAATCTTGTTTAAGGCCTAAGTTACTGAAACTTGGAAACTAGTTGTGTACTTCTTTTGCAGATTGTTTGGTTGTGGTGCCGTGATGTTACACTGGAGAAGTTGAACTTTCTCATCTTAAAATTATGCTTTCTGCAAATGTTCCATCCATATATTGTCTTGACTTGTTTGAACTAGTCAAAGATCTCAAACCACTGAGAGAAAACTAAGGCCACTAAGTGAATTCTGAGTGTTGTTGATTGCTTAGGATCTACGGGTTTGGTCAATGTAACGTACAGCCTGAAACAACTTGGACTTTCCCTAACGGCTCAGGCAAATTCGTAAAAATGTGTCAGATCTTTATAGTCATTTTCCTAAAAAGTCAAGCTATCTGCTTCCGCAACAATATTTTAATGGTAGAGATAGGCTGAGATTTGGTATTGATGAGGTAGAGATAGGCTGAGATATGGTATTGATGAGTAACATTTAATTGTATATATATCTAAATAATTTGAACCATTAAGGTAAGAACTTTGGGGATGCCTAAATTGAGAAAATGGCTAAGAATGCACTACCTGTGTCATTAATGCTATAACCTCATTATATCTATTATTTTAATCTACTGGCTCTTAATGGATGAGTCTTTGCTAGAGGCTCTACGAAATTGAGAAAGTTGAGATGTATCTCTATGTGTGGCTGTGAGATTTGAGTAAGATCTTTCCACTAGATAGTAAATCATCTGTTGATTGGCAATATGTATCGATTTTGCTTGTTATATGTATTTGCATTTTGCTGTCTCACTTCTATCATACTCTTTTCCACTGAATGCCCTTCTTAAGCTTCCTTTTAAGGATTAAAAAAAAGGGGGAAAAAGGGAGAGTGGAAAAGTACAATAGTTATCTCTTTGTTAATATCTCATTTGTCCTTATCTGTTCTCATTTTACGCCCTCAGTGAGTGAGGCCTCCAAATTTACCCCATTAAAGACATACTCATTGATTTATGTCTCACCATGACTATCGTTTCCATTCCTGATCATAGAGAGATAACTCACACTATCAAAACACTCCCTAAATTTTCTTTGTATTGCTTTTGGAATTCTATTTTCTGTTTTAGAGTATTCGCATATTCTGGTATATATGAGCGCTTGTGAAAATGCAGTATTAGAAGCTGAATTAGATACAAAATCAATCTGGAGCTTCTTTGCAACCCAGGAGCTAGTATTCTTTGAAGCAACTTCAAGTGTGCTAGATTAAATTATACCGGTTTATCAACATTTTCTATTTCTTTCTTCTGCAAGAACTTCCTAGATCACCGTCTTTGTATCCCCTTAACGATACTTTAACTCATGAAACCCAGTTTGTCCAGAATATTATTTTAATTATTTCAATTTTGACTTCCAAAGGTTTCTAGAAGCTGTCTCTTTGTTGAAAATTGCAATTGACAATGAGGCTATTCTGTCGGTGAGCTTCCTCAATTTCCTTGTCTGAGGCTGAAAACTTTAGCTTTGGTAGTTATGGAAGATCCTCAAGAAAATTCATCAACATGCTCCTCTTTAGTCTCTTCCTTCTCTTCCTTTTCTCCACCTAGCCCACACCTGTTGCCAATTGATCCTTATCTCTGGTTGATGGCTGAGGAAAGGACCCAAGAGATCTTATGTACTATTCAACCTGCTCTAGTTTCTGAGAAGAAGAGGAAGGAGGTCATCAATTATATTCAGAGGCTAATTAATGGCTATTTTGGAATTGAGGTGAGTATTGCAAAACCCCTTTTCTCTATTCTCTGTGGTCTTGTCAAATATAACGGTCTTCTCTTGTGTATAATACCTTGTTAAATTAGATTTGTTTTGGAATTTGTAATTCCTGTTTTCAGTGGCCATTTAGCTTGTGAATCTTCTTGGCTATACATCTGATTGCTATATGAATTTTGTGGTTGAGGCAAGTTCTTTTTCCTGATTTTCCTTGTAGAATAGCAGAAAGACTAGTTTATTAAATTTTGGTGCCTCAAGGGAAATTGTTTTGAATTTTAGTACTTGGAATATCAATGACTTTGCCTATTGCATTTGTTTTGGATCATCTGTACTTTTCCTTTTGGATGACTACATTGGTTTTTTTTTTTTTTTGTGAAACGGATGACTACATTGTTCTTTTTATAGTTTTCAATATGTGCAATGTTCGTTGCAATATTAAAGATTACTAAAGAGCTAGGATTATTTTTATGCATTTCCTTCAAGATGTGGTCTCCAATGTATCCATTTTGTACAGTTTGTTTCCCTTGTGCAGCAGCCACATTATCTTTTACTGATAAAATTAGTCATAATTTATGATTTTGTGTCTCATGGAAACAGTTAGGTTCCCAGATGTGTTTGTCCTCTCCTGTACTATTTTGGCTTGCGAAGAAGCTAAGTAAACACCTAACCTAAAAATGACCCATACTCATATTTATGGTGATTTTCATATGTCAATTAAATAACCAGGAGTGATTGTGAAGGAGTTCTCTGTCACTTAAATTCATCATGACCAGCTTCAGAGAGTTTGTTCTTTTTGTTCTGTCAACCTTCGGACACCTTGGTCTCGTATTAGAAGCATAAGGTTCTAACCTCCAGGGAAGCGCAATTATTTGATTTTTAGAGCTAATACCAATCATTTGAAACTTGAAGGTTTATTTCTTTGTTGGATGGATATTGTCTTGTCAGGTAGTACATGCTACAGATTATAAATTAAATATTTATAGGAGTAACATTCCCAAAATTTGATTTTGTTGGACTTGGTTGGTCTGCTGATAATTTTTCATGTGATTAAAAATCTTTCAATTATTAACGTCTGTTATTTTAATGACTTATTTTGGACAGACTTCCATGGTCTGGCAGAGCAGTATCTATTAAATATCACTATTCTAGGTCTTTCTTACACGTTGACAATTAACATGATTTTGACATTTTCTCTTGGATTCGGCAATTACTCTTGAGATACACTTGATTGATCCTGTGAGTGGATAGGAAATTTTGAAATGCCGCACAAACAAACCTTTTTAAATTCTCTTACATTGCGAATTTCTATGGGCTTACAACTGTTATTCATTATGGAGTAAAAGAATATGAAAGAAATGAATGTATAAAACTTTGGTGGAGAGTAGGAATGCCCCATTTATTTGTGGATATAAAATTGCTTTGTTAACCTTCAAATGATGTGAAATTTTTTCGCCTTTGCTTGCATTGTTTGCAGGTGTTCCCATTTGGCTCCGTACCACTAAAAACCTATCTTCCTGATGGTGATATTGATTTGACTGCACTTAGCCCTCAAAATCTGGAAGAGGATTTGGCCATAAGCCTCTGCAAAATCCTTGAAGGTGAAGAGCTGGACCCTGAGTTTGAAGTAAAGGATGTTCAATATGTCCGTGCCCAGGTATAGCATTCATGACTTCGATCTTTTACTTGTTAATAATGTACTCTAATGAAGAAGAAAAAATAAAGAAAAAAATGGTTAACTTTCACTTTGGTTCCATGCAAATATTTGTCAAAACTTTTTTGAGCTTTTCTGTTGTTAGTGCCTAGTGGTTTTTTGTTCAAGTTGCTCCTAGGACATATCTATTAAGGGTGAGGGGAGGCCATTGCATTCTTAGCCCACAAAATCTTTTAAAGACTTTCCTATTAAAATTTTGCCTAAATTTACTGCCCCAACTCCTTTAAATTTTGTCTTTTAAAAATTGACGTCCCTAAAGATAGAAGTTTGGCTCTGCCATGCTTACCATGAGTGGTTTTGTCGGGCCTCAACTATAAAATGAGAGATGCCCCAGGTACATGAATCTTCTTGTACCCTCCCATTTTTTATACAATCTGAGATTGATGCACTTCCTTTGGCATGGGTGGATATGAATGCAGATAAAATATGAACGTGTCTCATAAAATTTCTTGGCCTATATGCTGTTAGATGCTCGTCTACACAAATAAACAGAATACGGTCATACTTGACTCCTGTTGGCAATATTTCCCTGTGTGGACATGTACAACAGCTGTTTGGACACTCACAAAATAGTTACCTTTTTCTATGTTAATATTGTTATGGAAGAAGCATGATGACTCTTGTGGAAATTAGACTATGGATAAAATTTCTTCATTAGTTACAGTTTCTATAGTTCTTGCTCACATCGACAGTATCTCTAAGGAATAGAGAAATAGACATGTTCTCAATTATAAGTTCAGATAACAGACTAATGAAATTGTGGTCTCTTTATTTAGTTTTAGGGTTTCTGTGTGATTTTTTATCTCCATTGTCCGTAGCATGTGTTATAGTAATCTATAATTTTCTGCAAAACAAATGAGCTGAAATCTATCTGGTAATTATATTATTTTTTTGGGAGTTTGGATGGCAGGTTAAAATCGTGAAATGCATCGTGAAAGATATACCGGTGGACATATCTTTCAATCAAATGGCTGGACTCTCTGCTCTTTGCTTTCTAGAACATGTAAATCCAACATCACCCTAAAGCTTGACACTTACTCACTTATACAAAATTCCATGCACCTTAGAATAACTTGGATGTCTTAATTCACATGCAGTGAGTAACTGGGAAGTGAATATGATGCAGACCATAGTAGTAGATATATTGGATATTTTTTATTTTATTTAGATTAAGATATTTTTCTTATTTTCGTTTGTTTAGGTTTATAAGTTGTAATTTATTTCAGACTTCTCTTCGTTATTTGCAGAAGACCATGTTTTTATTGGCGCATAAATAGGTCTTTCAAGTTATTTGTATTCTAGAGATGTGACTTGATGAATATGAATTGAGTTGAAAACTCTCTATATGCCTTCTTTCTTCTCCCTTTTCCTAGTTTGTCATTGTTATCCTTCACCAGAATATGTAACATAAAATATTTTTTAAGAATCCTTGTCCATATAGTAAATCAATTGCAGAATATAAATAGATGCTTTTCCTCATAATGCTGTTCTTCCTACTTCCCAGTCAGCTTTACATGTAGCATCATTTGTTTCCCCACTTTCTATCATTTTTCATTTTACTACCTTCATAGTAGCGAAAGGTAATTTGCAATATCTTGGTGCTTTTTTCCCAGGTTGACGAACTTATTGGGAAAGACCATCTTTTCAAACAAAGTATTATGTTGATCAAGGCGTGGTGCTATTATGAGAGCAGAATTCTTGGTTCTCATTATGGCTTGATTTCAACATATGCATTAGAAATTTTGGTCTTATGTATCATCAATCTCTTTCATTCATCATTGAGTAGTCCTTTAGCGGTGAGTACTTTTGGTGCAGACTACTCATGTGCTTCTGCAAATGCATGAATTATAAGAATTTCACCATTCTCTTTACAGGTCCTGTATAAATTTTTGGACTACTACTGTACATTTGATTGGGACAATTTTTTCGTCAGTGTAAATGGTCCATTTCCCATATCTTCACTTCAAGAAATTGTGGGTAGGTAGCTATAATTGTGTGTACAATTCTTCTGAATGTTTTTAAGTTTATTTGTTATCTATATCTCTGTGTATATGCAGCTGGTACTCTGGAAAATGATGAGGATGAATTACTTCTCAGTCAGGAGTATGTGAGGAGATGCAGAGAAATATATTCCTCACAAACTAAGGCTCTAGAAGCAAACGGCCATGAATTTCCCATTAAGCATATCAACATATTGGATCCTTTGAAAGACAACAACAACCTAGGGCGTAGTGTCAGCAAAGGTATTTGATTACTTTTACTCATGCAGTCCTAGATCAGATATCCAAAATCTAAGGAGGTGATACTACTCAGGATTTTGTTCTTAATACTTCCCAATAGGACTTGGGAACTTGCAAATATTTTACATGATATATCTGAACTGAAACACTGCAGCTGTGTAAATTGCTTTGTAGATAGAATGGTTACCTTTTGATAGATTCTTTTACATTTTTTAGTCGCGTACATACCTGTTTGATTATATATGTACATTTATTAACTAGTGACAACATGCCTCTTCTTCAGGAAATTTCCACCGGATTAGATGTGCTCTTACATATGGAGCTCAAAGACTTAAAGAGATCCTTATGCTACCAGGTGAAAGCATTGGTATGGAACTTGAAAAGTTCTTTACTAACACTTTGGAAAGGAATGGCAAGGGACAAAGGCCTGATGTTCGTGTTGCTGTCCCTGCATTTGGCACTGGAAGATCTGTAGTATCTGATCTCAGTGGAGACTATGACAGTTACTATAATGGTCTACTCTATGGCCAGTGTTATCATGATTATACCCTGCCTGTCACTGGTCAGTTCAATCCGCCATCACCTCCTCAGATTCATAACAGAAGTCCATGGGACATGTTGTGCCAATTTGTGAGGTGCAAGCGATATTCGTTTTGTCGGTGGGGAACTGAGGTACTTGTCCCAAGGTTCGCAATCAACCAACCTTATGTTTCTCAACTACCAACTGCTACTTTCTGTCTCGATGAAGTGGACAAGTCACGAGGAACAGGCACATATATCCCCAAAATAGTATGTAGATTTAAACCTTTTGTTTATTCAATGAATTTTGCTCATTGTTTTGTATACATGACGTGCCTGTCAACATAAAAACCAAAATGGTTGAACTTTCTTAACCCTTCAATATTGCAGAACCATCATTCTTACAGAGATATACCTGCATCGAGGGCAAGAAATCCAGACTCTACAGCTCTTGTTTTGTCCAAGAAATTTCGTAAAAAGTTTGGCAAGGCTGAAGATTCACCAGATGTGGCAAATGGTGTAGATGAATGTTCTCTCAATCTTTCAATGGATGAATTCCCACTTCTTTCGGTCACCAAGAAGCCTACAGCAGAAACCAATCATCAGTTTGATCAGTCCTCTGTCACCTCTATGAAGGCACAGGATTGTGCTCCACCTGCTGTGAGCATTAAATTTGGCAGTTTCGAGTGTTCCCCACTATCATCAGAGCAGCCTTCAACACCAGTGATGATGGGAAAGCAGAAGCAATCAGAAAGAGACGAAAAGATGTATGACATTCTCTAATGTATTAAGGTCTTGAAGAGTATAAGATGTTATACTGTCTAAATTATCTTTGCTGATTTCCTGCTGCAGGTTCATCTTGCAACCATACCATCTCAGAGATGGAAATGAATTCCCTCCTTTGTCATCTTGAAAGCATGAAGATCTCAGCAACAGTGACCAAATACGAGTCAACAGTCTGTCGTGACTTGACTTGCTTCTGTGACTTCACCCCATCAAAGAGGTCCCTAGAATCAGTTCCTTTTTCTTCTAGGTTTGGCCTCTTGTATCTGTTTCTGCCAAAGCCTAATATGTAAAGTATATAAAGACATATTAGGACAGGTTTCAAAGAGATTTTGTCTAACTGTTCCCATATTTCAGATAGATCTTATCTAACTGTTCACCTTGTTTGTTGACTTGCAAAACATCTTTACCTACATCAAAGTTGCTTGTTCTCATATCCTTATTCCTCTTCCTCTCCCTCTATAAGGAATACAATCATTGCCTCAGATTAACACAAATGAAGTTTTAAATGGTTTATGAGCTCTCACTGCTGCTAGTATGTATGTTATTTTGTTAAAGTTCTCTAGCAACATTTGCTTTGCAGTGATTTGCATATGCTACAAAACTTGATTTAGATCATAAGGAAAGATGAACACCACAATCATCACAGAAAGGACCCTTTTTCAAGCAAATTAATGATCTTTCAAATTCAACTATTGAAATCAAATTTCATGGAAACTGAGCCTTCTTGCTAGAGCTAGACAAATTTTGTTCTTTTCCAGGCAATTTTTTCACAGGCATCTTAAAAATGGTCTTAGATTACAGCCAGTTCCAGTACATAGCCATAGACAACACTTACAAATGGATGGAACAGGATGCACAACTATAATTGTTCATATATTCTCTCTAGATACTGGAACATACGAAAGTGTATCATACCATAAGCTCACACCCCACTGGTAGGAAAGAAACAGCAACTAAATGGCTGAGCGTGTTACTGTCTGAGGAGTGAAAATGTACATATGACAGTCGTGGCTGTCAACTGGAGCACCAAATGACGCCACAGCATCTGCAGTGACATCTTTGTGCTGCAAGTAATAAGATACCAAGCATTAAATGAAGTTCAGAGAATCAACAAAAAAGTTGAGAGTTAATCAAATGGTGTTACTTTAACTAATTATGTTGAAGAAGACGAGTAGGAGCTTAGAGAAGAAGATAAGCAGTGCTTTAAGTATCATTCAGACCCTCAACACCAGAAACACTGATCAATTTCTAACCTGCCACAAGTCTCTTACTGAGACACTAGTACTGGATTCAAGTCCAAGTGCTTCCCATCCAGCAGTGATAGTTGCAGCTTCTGAACACCGATTCCAGAGAACAACTGCCAAGCGATGGCCAGACAGGGGACCTGCCCAAACCTGCAGACAGAATCACAATCATAGGAAACCATGTTAACAAATTACAGTACAGGATACCTTGCCCAGTTGAGAAAGTCCAAAATTTTCAATAAGCTTTCCAGTTAACTCATGAAGTCATTACCAAGAGAGAAAGTTGTCTGCTGGAACATATATACCAGCTAAACACTCAATTTTATTCAAAATAATAATAATAATAATGATATAATTAGTCAGCTACCTCTTAAATCTGAGTACATTTTTTTGAATTTTCCTTTAGCTAAACAATTTTTTGCATGTTTGTAGACAGCAGAAGCAGGCAAACCAACTCACACATTGCAGGGACCATGTTCATCAAAATTTTCAGTTGTTGGGAAAAAAAACTAACAATATAGCCACAAGCAAACAGCTGTGGGGGAGATGAAATTCTTCAGAACTTTTACTGACTTTTACTAGACATCTTGGAGCACAGATACATTTTAACTCATAATATGATTCAAATGTATTATTTAGTTTAGGCTGTAACATCAGCTAAAATATGCTGTACGCTGACGCAAGAAAAGAAGAATACCTGGAGACAACCATCTGTTCCTGTTTCATAAACTTTCCTTCCTTGAATCCCTAGTGAATCTGCAAAATGAATTTTGAAAAGGTTTGTATGTCAAAAGATATCTGAAACCAAAATGATGACAAAATGACTGCAAAATTTAAATGTTGAGCAGGTCGCACTAAAAGAAAGAGTGGTCTAAACAATGAGTTTTCACCTTGGTTTACAGCAATGACCTCTTCATTGCTTAGAAGCTCAAAAGTTTCTGCAGTCATGTTTCGTACATCACAACCAATCAAAAGGGGAGCCTGCAAATGTACTAAAGTCATTTCAATATTTTGTAATGGAACCAAATTGTCAGATCTAAGAAAATAAATTGCAAACAATCATCAGGTAAAGATCATATGCGCCTTGAATCACTAGCGAACTATTAAGGTGTGCAACTTAATCATACGAGATACAACCAAATTAATAATTCAGGCAGAGCACAGTGTAGTTTGTTACTGTCTGAATGAGACAGAAGCATAGCAAAAGGAAGCATGCTTTATTTAACCAGTTGTATAAGATTTGCTTCATCCAACGCTACAACCGAAAAAGGTCTATAAAGTAAATGTTGAAATCTAAATGAGTAAATAAGGAACAAGAATTTCAAAGTTAGACCTTCATTAAAGCCCAGATACTAAAATGAGAACGATACTCCTGGTAACTCATGCCTCCATTGCCAACTTCTAGCATATCTGGGTCTGCTCCAAGAGAATAAGATAGCAGAAAGAGCAACCATTTCACAATCAGGGCAACAATACTTGTGATTTCATACAAAAAATATTCACAAACTTCACAATTTACCATTCCATCCACCAGGCCCAGCATAGGATGCCCACTTGTCATTTAAATCAGCAATCGTAGTCATGCTTCACATCAAGAAAACAAAGACTCAGTCAGTATGACAATGTATGAATGCAAATTTTAATTTGTTTCCTACAGTCCCCTTCTTGACTGGATATAATGATTCACGGATCATATGCCATAGATCTTGAAATCAATGTATAACAACTTATTATTCTAGGTAGCAAAAGCACCATTTACTCCAAGGGCCAAAAATTTAAAAGAAATATATGTAGGAAATATCAAGGGTAATTATTTAACAATTTTTCCGTTCCAACTATTACTGTCCCATAAAATTAATAATCATGCATCAGATTAGATATTCAAATTCTCGACTCTATCTTGATAACAATGTCTTCAATAATCTTTCACCATATATAAGCACAATTTTTCTTTCCCAATTTAATTCCTCTTTCTCCCCCAACACACAAGGGGTTGCACGTGAACTGAAAAAAATGAGTTGTTAACTTATGTACGGAGAAATGTGAGTAGTACTTCGTCTTTTACTTTTCAAATGAAGTAAAGACCTGCATAGTAATTTAAATTATAAGACTTGAAAAGAACAGAAGATCATGTTAATAGACATTCAATAAACGAGGATTAATATGAAGTGTATTCGGCATACTATGTGCATTCTCAAATGCAACACCTTGTAGCATCCCTTAGCCATACAACATTTTGTAGGATATATTCAGAAATTTTACCTTGCCCATGTATCATTGATGTCATCTGTTGTACGCCAACTATTTCCAACTTTGCCCGCCCACAAGGCAGGGTCATCAACACCCCTGAAAAACCGAAATAAGAGGACCAAAACTGATATCAAGGTAATGGAAATTTATCTTAGACACTTGCTCAGAGACCAAGAAAGCAATTACCATTCACAAAGTGAATAGAAAATTGTACGTCCAGTTGCATTTAAAGCATCACGCATTGGTGGGTATCTAGAAATCATGATTCACATCAAGTCAATTCAAACTACTAAACAATGACATTTTGACAACATAAATAACCTATATAAGACTAAGATGAGAAGAACCTTTTTTTTGGTTCGATGCCGAGATTAAAACAATTGTCATACTTCAAATAATCCACACCCTGATAGCACAACATAAAGCATTGACCACAAGTGAGAAACAATTATGTCGCAAATACACTGGCAACAAAAATTCTAACTAGAACTATTCTGTCTTTCGATTTAGCTTGTAATTTGAGAGAAATCGTATATTTAAAAAGGGAAGCACAAAGAAGAACATCCAATGGCTTTCCAATCCAATTATTGAGGGATATTTATGTACTTATCGGTAGCTAATCATTTTGAATAAGAACTGAAACACTCAACTAAGGTTGTCAAAAACAGTTATGGCCATGATTTCAGCTATGCTTCCACCAGTCGTGTTATATGTGACTCTATTCTCAGATGATGTATTTGACATTCATTCCTTGATAAGATATATTAAACAAAGAAAACAAAATAAAAGTTCACTTCCACAAGGCACCCAGACAATCCAAACCCCGGATCATTTTGCAATGCAACAACTACTTGATGAACTTTTCACTAATAAATAAAGGAAGATACATATTACCAGACGAAACTCCCAAAAAAAAAAAAAAAAAAGTAGAGAACAGAACTAACCCAAGAAGCAAACAGTGATGCGTCATCTTTTTCATGGAAAAGAGATCCTGGTCGAACTGCACATGTAAATACCCTAAAATATGCAATTGATGAGTCATAACAGTGAGCAAAAGATCCTAAAGCAGCGGTCAAAAAACAAGAAGCTGTTATCTAACTTAGCTTCTGACTAAGTGTTCAAAATCCTATCCTACCCAGCATCAGAATAAATGCCAAGCTTGAGGCCCTTTCCATGAATATAATCAGCAAGAGCTTTGATTCCTGAAGGGAAAGTTTTTGGATCAGGGACCAATTGACCCTGCACCAACAAAGAACCACAAAAAAGAGATCTTAAATTGTTTAATTACTTCACGATTTTACACGTCATGCATTCTTGCACAAAAAATTTCAAATGGAGAGTATGGCAATATGATGTGTCTATGACTTTGTGTGTGCACTTGCACATGTATATGACTCTCTGAATATTACCAAGTCCTAGAAAATAACTGCATAATGATTCCTCATATCAAGCTTATGAATAAATTTTACTAAAAGGATAGAAATGGTGTTTTTCATTGAACCATAAGATTTATTGCTGCTGGGAAAAATTATAAAGATTGTGATAACTATATGCAGCCAAAGTTATATGACTTAACTGACCTTAGAATCTCGTGTCACAGACCAGCAGTCATCTACATTCAAATTTCATTGAACAAGTACAAGACATAATTAGAATAGGGGAAAGAAAAAAAAATACAACAGTTGAAACATGGTAGAAGAAATACCTATATTGACATAGACATAACCTAGATCAGCCAAGCCTGTTGAGATAAGTGCATCAGCTGTCAACAATGAAACTAAATGTCAGTACTTCCGATGGTTTTTGACTGGCCCAAAAAAAAAGAGAATTGTTAGTAGTTCTATCCTACCAATAAAAATATTAACCACTAATGAAGTTGTGTATCAATTTGACAAATCCAAACAAAGGAAAAAATGAAAATACGAGATCTTCTCATCTGATACACAGGCCAGGATATCCTGGTCTCTCATTGATCATACTACGAGCAGAAATGCATTTATAAGGAGTTTAACCAGCAAAAATCCATCGCAAAATATACAAACCAATTTTGCAATATCACATTAATTTCTCAACAACTAATAAATAGGCCACTCCAATTATTTCCAACATAATTATTTCCACTGTATTCATCCTTAATTGTTCACCCAAATTATTTCCAACACAAAAAAGTTTACGACATGAAAAAGGTGAACAAGCGCACACACACACAGAGACAAAAAGCCTTACAAAGAAACCAGAACTCTTACAAAAAACTATACTAACTCACAGCACCCTCCCAACTAAGCTAAACAAAAGAAAGGGAAGTATCCTAAGTTTCGCTACAATAATTGAGACCCATAATGAAGCTAAATATCGAGTTTGGTACTGTAAAGAAATGGATTGTTGAACAGATATTATCGATTAGGTTAATAAGAAAAAATGCAAGTAAGTTAATGCACACGCATATCTCCTCTTTAGCACAACTAATTAATACCAGGAAATTATGCAAATGAACCAAATAAACAAAGTGAAAAACAATTATAATCATACCGGTTTCTTTAATGACAGTTTCATTGATATTACAGGCAAAGAAATTCCAGCTATTCCATCTGCAAAACAGCACAAACCGATTTGTACTAACTATCAAGTCATCACTTTGACTATTACACATACAATTCACCTATATCACCCACAAAAAAAATCAGACAGATGGTAGCATAATGCATTCATCATCAACACAAACTCAAAAAAACAAAGTCAACACAACTCATAAACAATCCCACCAGTAATTCCCACCTCCAAATCAACTAATCCTATCTAAAACCAAACAACTCTCTACACATAACAGCACTGCAAAACATATTAAAAACTAACAAAAGAACACATATACATCTAGTAGATTAATGATAATAAAAACCCCATAAAAAGGAAAAAACTAAAGAGAGAGGGAGAGAGAGAAGCAAACCCCATTTGAGGAGTGCGAGCCAAACCATTGTTGAGTTGAAGAACACCATAGTTAGAAGTATCAAAAATCCCATGAAATGATCTGCTAAAACCATGACCATGAACATCAATGGTCTGCAACTGCAACAGAGAAGACACTGCTCTTCCTTCAATACTCACATGGAGCAGACAAAGAAGGACAATAAAAATGGTTGCTTTGAAGAGTTTTGACATTGGTGGTGGACTGATCTCTACTCTCATTGCTGAAACTGGATTGAGTCTGTTTCTGTTTTCTGTTGCTGTAAAAGACAAGAACTGAAACATATCCTGTCTTGTTGGGTTTTCCAATTTCACACGTCAGCGTTCATATTTTATTGAAGATTTTCTTCTTAATTAAGGGAGGGATTTTGATCCATGATAATAAAATACAATATCCTATCCTTAATAAAGCAGAAGTACGGTCCACATACATTGATAAATATACATTGGGGACTCAAACTTTTATCATTAAAAAAAAAAAAATAATAATATTAATCACTTGAAACATAAATGGATATGCATAAAGAACGTATGCATCAAAATTTAAAAACTAAGCAAGTCGTACATATATGAAAAATTATTAGATGCTTCATACATATTGTATCATTTTAAAGACTAAAAATGGATCAAATAAGGCAATAATATTAAAATCTCATATATCATTTGCTTATGTATGTAATGTATATGTTCTCCCTAAACTATTATAATTTTTTTAAAATAATACCACATTTTTCATAATATGTCCAAAAATTTTATCCAAATGATATAATAAACTGATTTGTAGCTATCACATTAATTTTGAGATAATATATTAATGATGTAATAATATATAAGTTTATCACATCATTTGAGTAATAAATTTGGACAAGTTTTTGGGTAATATAGCATTACTCAATTCTTTAAGATGAAATATACCCCATTTATGTTATATTTACATTTAAACAAATGTTTTCTTTTTCGGAAAATGAAAACAAAACATATTTTTGGTGTGTATTTTTGTTAATATTTCATAGGGGAAAGATCATTTTAGTCCCTAACTTTTAGGAAATGATCAAATTTTTAACTATGTTTTAAAAAGGACAAAATGACCCTAACTTTTCCAAAAAGTGTCAAATTAGTCATTTTCGTTAGTCAACTAACGGTCAAACTTAACGAATGACATGATATACAAAGGTAATTTTGTTATTTTAGGGATTAAAATGATCTGAAAAAAAATTAAGAAAAATGTTTAAGGGATCAGATCATTTTAATCCCTAAAATGACAAAATTACCCTTGTATATCATGTCATCCGTTAAGTTTGACCGTTAGTTGACTAACGAGAATGACTAATTTGACACTTTTTCGAAAAGTTAGGGTCCATTTTGTCATTTTTTAAAACATAGTTAAAAATTTGATCTTTCTCAAAAGTTAGGGACTAAATGATCTTTCTCTATTTCATATAGGAAAAATAAAACTTATGGTATACATATGCCTTGTAGCTTTTAGAGCTTGCTTGTGAAAGTGTCCACTCTCATATTTTAGTTAGCTAGTTAATTAGATCCGTTGATTCTTTTATATAAAATATGTTTCAAATATCAAATATTATTGGTAGTTGGCAGATAATTAAATAATTGAGGTTTGTTTTCAAAAAGTTGGGGTACTTAAAAAATTGACAATCTCACCTTACTTAAGCAAATGAAACTAACTAGTGTTGAAGAAGCAAGAGAGCCCACTCTGTTTAGATATCCACAAAGTGGAAAATAATTTTGGTGTATATGATCTTTTTCTTTATTGTAGGTATGTGCAACTTTTTCTTTATTCATCTGTCGACATTCAGAATCATTCGACCTGGAGATCGAAAGGTCCAGACTGCGATTCCAATAATAAATGGTAATTAATGTGGTTTAAAGTTGGTAAATGGCAATAACAACGATTGAATACTGGTTAAGGTAGATGGGTGACAGTAAATGAGCAATTAATAACAAGAGAAAGAAGAATGCAAATATAAGAATTTTACGTGGTTCGACAAGTATGCATACGTCCACGGGTCACTCTAAATAAATTTTGGTAGAGTGACGGCAATACTAGTGTTAAACTCGTTTTTACAATAAACACCCCTCCCCTCCTATTTATAAAGAATGAGAGTGACGATTAAGTGTTTTACATGCTAAGAATCATCATTATTTTCAATTAATCTGATTTTGGTCATACTGTATTTACTATTACAGCAATCATTATTCTTACATGACCACTCCCATATTAAATACTTCATGCAATGTCTTCTCCGCATTAAATGCACAGCCGTCATTGCATTAAATTCTTCTTCTGGATCAGGGACTGTAAAGATTGTGTCGACGTAAAATCAGGAAATTAGGTTGATCTGGCGCTTGCTTCTTGAGAGATTGTTTGAGGCGAGCTTGGGGATCTGATCTGTTCGTCTCCGCGAGCCAAAGGTAGGCTGAGATAAACTTTGTCATGGTCGAGAGTTGAGGATACATTAAAGTAAATCTAATATGGGCACGAGCTGGTCATGCACCAAAACAGATTTGCCATAAGCATGAGCTTAAGGGTCCAACGAGCTCGTAGTCACAACCTAAGGAATGTGCTCTTTTGGCCTTTCACCATTGTACGCGTCATTTGGGCCTTCAATGGCCCATTTGCCTAGGTCGTGAAAACGGCCATAACATAATCAATGTTAATTATATTAGGAGAAAGTCTTTGGTGCACCGTCGTGAACTATGCTCAACCATTTAAAAAGTGACATATAACACTGTCAGGAAAAAACTTTTCATAAAACAGACTCACATCTGATGTAGTAAAATGAATTATTAGGAAATAAAGCTTCCAAAACACTAGATTAATAAAACGTTAAAATAATATAAAAATAATAATTAAAGTAAGAAACTGGAAAAACAATATATAAAATTTACGTAGTTCATCCAAAATAGGCTACATCCACGAAGTTGTTGTAGATCTTCACTATAGGGAAAAAAATAACAAATGTTTATAATTACTCAAATCTTCACAACCCAGATTCCATTACACCCAAGAGAATAATAATCCTCTAACACTCAAAAAAATCTTACTTCTCACTCAAAGAGTGATCTTGAGTTAGATCACTCTTTTTCTCTCAATTTTGGGGTAATTAAAACAATTAAATGAGAGACCTTTTATATAGACACTTCTAGGTCCCCTCATTAATTTTTGTTAATGCATTTACTCTTTAATCATGCATCAATTATTTTACATACGCCCTCCAATTTCTCCACTACCAGAACTGAGTTTCCTTATTTCTTGATTTTCAAAACAGATAATTATTAAGTTTCTTTATTTCTCTATTGCCAAAGCAGAAATTATTAAATTTTCTTATTTTAAGGATTTATTCCTTTTAGGAATCCAACTGACCATGAAAAAGATAAAAAATAAATAAAATATCAATGGAAATGATAAGAAAAAAAAATGGTAATATTTCATTGACATGTGTCACCATATCATATTGAGATAGTTTCATGAAAGATTTAATTCACTATTAAATTGTCACATATGTCAGTTTTTAGCTTATATCAGTTTTTCAATGATTGGTTGTATGTGGCAGTATCTAATATGTTGAAGGCTTTCTATTATATTAGGGATCACTTGTTTTTTCTACTTAAGAATTAATAGTACTAAATTACGCTTGTTAAGTTGTTTTCATTTATTTTTTTAAATGGTCAAACTGCTTAAAACTATCAAAAACAACAAAAAAAATCAAGTAAGAATTTTTAAACTTTCATTTAATTGTAAATTACTTAATGACATTTTAAAATTTTTATTCCAGATCTATCTTCTTCAAAATAATATAATTTCAAGTTTATTCTAATTTTCTTTTCTTTTCTTTTTTTACTTGATACATACAAAAAATATTTGAAAAATAAAACATAAATCCATCATCCCAAATTGTTTTGAAATTAAATAAATATATTTTAATTTACAATTTAAACATTCATTTTTTTTTTGTTTTCTTAAATATATTAATATATTTAAATATATAAATAGTGTTAATACTACTATATTTTTAATCATATTTTAATTATTAATAAAATATTATTAATATGTACATAAAAAATGCTTTAGAATTTAATATTATTTATTTTCAAATGTATGTATTAAATCAATTAAAATTACATAACGAAAAATAGCATAAATATCAATTTACTATTTTTCAGACAATTTTAAATTTAAAAAACAAACAAGTTTACAACATATTCAGAGATAAATGAGCAAAAAAAAAAAAAATGTTATTTAGATTTTAGTTTTCACTCATTATTCAGTCTTCAGTCTTCAGCAAAATAGGGTAGCAATATGAGTCATGACACGACAGGTCGACACAAATTTGAAAAAAATAAATGGGTGTAGGTTTGAGATAAACGAATTTATGTCGTAATCGTATCAACCCGCTTAACCCGTTTATTAAACTAATCAAATTAGGTTTACTTAAACGAATCACGGATTAACATAATTAAATTAGGGATAAAATTATAATATTAACATATTATAGGGTTAGTGTGTACTTATATATATATACACACACACACACACACATTTAACCAAACTAAACCAAACTCATTTTCGACAGCCACCACATCATCCATCCATTCCTCCCTTCTCTCTCATACCTCATTGTCACCACCCCAACTAATTTCATTTTCGACAACCACCACTTATTCCACCCTTCTCCCTCACAGTCACTACCACCCCTTCTCCCTCATGGCTTATGATTGCCACCACACTTTTTTCATCACGGTTTAGGGCCACCACCATCCCTTCTCCCTCACAGCTCACGGTTACCATCCCACCTTTGTCATAGCGTCTTCAACCCACCTCCGCTAGCGGTTTGCACTCCATCAAGTGCTCGATCTAATTATCCTAATCCATGTGTACTAGCGTCGTTTCACTATCTACCTTAGATCACAGTAGATCCACCCCTGGTTTCTTTATTTCTTTTGATTGTTGTTGTTTTTTTTTTTTTTATTTGTGTAGAATTGTAAATATATATTTATTTTTTAGTTTTATTTGTGAAATTACTGTGTTCTTCAATATTGACAATTTTGGATGCGATAGATATCTGTGATTAAAATTGGTTTGTGTTGGATATCTATGAAAAATGGTTCTTGGCTTGATATGAGCTTTTGGTTTTTTGTTTTTCTGAATTGTTTTTTTTTTTTCACTTTTTTGAGTTCATAGTACATTAAGTTAGGTAACATGATGAAGGAGAATATTATGGGTTTTGATTGGTTTAATCGAAGTGTGTTTTGACTGGTTTAATTTAATTTAAGTAAATATACAAACTGGATTTCATGTTGGTGAAGATTTGGAATTGATTTAAATATTGAATAATAAAAGCTTTTAATTCGATTAATTCATCTAACGAATTAACGAATTCATAACGAATCAATCAAATTCGTTTAAACAAATTACGAATTCGTTTAAACGAATTAAATGGGTTAAATGAATTAATGGGTTAATAGCTTTGGATAATCGTATCATGTCATGTCATTCGTTTATAAACGAATTCGTATCGAATCCAAGAATGTTGATCCGTTTATTAAACAAATTCATGTTGAATTGGTCAAATTCATAAACAAATCGAATCGAATTTAGCTTGACCTGATACGTCAACTCGTTTTGCCACCCCTAACAGTATTGTTCAGTCTTTAGACAAAAATACAAACGATATGTTAGAGATATTAAATGTGTTGGACTGATCTGATTTGCACAACCCAATGTTGTTTAGCTCCGGCTTGGTAGATAAATTTATTGATATTTGAGTTTTAAAAATACAAATGCATACAATTTTAAAAAATAATAATGATAATAAATACAAATGAATACATGAATGAATGTATAAAAGGTAAATGATAATTGTATATGTTCAGAACATAACTACGTTTAATTGAACTAATTCATATACAGAAACAGACAATTATTCTCGTAAAACTTCATTTAAATTGATATGATAATATGATCAATTAAGATAAAAATATCTTTCGATAAAAAATCTCCACTTTTTTTAACAAGATATGTTGCTGGAGACAAATTAGGTTGCTTTCCATTGATCAACGGAGAGTTTTCTCAATTTAAATCGAGACGAATTCTGTTAAATCTGACAATGCCCTTTTTTATTTTTATGGCTAGGCAGGCATATGTGAGAAAGGTGAAAATCTTCAATGATTTTGCATTCGAACAACGCTCCACTTCCTAAAAATTTTGCTCAAATGTTATAACAAATTGATTTATAACTATCACAATCAATTTAGAATGATGTATTGATAATATGATAATTATACATAAATTTAACACATCATTTAGATAATGAATCTGGACAAATTTTTAGGTTATGTAATATTATATATACGAGTAATGTTATATTGTCCAAAAATTTGTTTAAATTCATTGCTTAAATGATATGATAAACTTATATATAATTATTACATTATCAATACATCATCTCGAAATTAATATGGTAGCTACAAATCAGCTTATTATATCATTTGGACAAAATTTTTGGAAAATATAGTATTATTTTATATATATTATTGGATATTGAAAAAGGGAATTTTTTTTCTAATGATAAAGAAGCACTAATTTTAAAAAGTAATATCAAAAATTAAATAAATTTTTTAACATCTCAATACATCATCTCAAAATTAATATGACAACTGCAAATCAACTTATTATATCATTTGGATAAAAATTTGGATTAATTTTTGGAAAATGTAGTATTATTTTATATATATTATTGGATATTGAAAAAGGGAATTTTTTTTCTAATGATAAAGAAGCACTAATTTTAAAAAATAATATCAAAAAATTAAATAAATTTTTTAGCATCATACAGAGTTCGCAAAGTATAGTATCCAAACTGTCATGAACCCATTTTTTTGGGGACAAATTGTTGAGAATTTTTTTCTTTGTTCGATGACCAAAAAAACAATGTTTGGCGGCAATCTGCCAACTGTAGTTTGTGAATTGTGATAATTGAATGTGTTGGAGAAAAAAAAAAAAAAAACTTATTTCAGTTTTTTGATGAAATATTCAAAACTCGCTCATTTTTTATTGCTATTTCACACACTTTTCATTTACACATCACTCATAACTCAATAAAAAATTATTTAATTGTTTAAAAGGTTAGTAAATTTCATTTTACATTCATAATATATATACACATATAATTTTCTCTCTTTATTGTATAAATTTTCTCTTTAGTATTATCAAAAGTAGAATTTTAAAGTAGAGATATATATAAACTATTAGTGTTAGAATACTTTATAATTATATAGTAAAATAATTTTATAGGTCAGATAATGTAACGTTCAGATTGATGAGCTTTTGCATGTGAATTACGTGTTGGATGAGAGTGGGATGGGCTTATATGTAGTGTTGTTCATGCAAATGCTGCCACAAGTTGCTCTTTAAATTTTTCTACACTGACCGAAAAATAAAATCATGTACCACAGCAACAATTTTACCTGGAGCACTCATTAGCATTCGAGGGTATTGATATATTAATTATATTCATATTATCAACAAGAATCGACACTAAACTCTCTTGTGTCTCTCTATAATGTGCATGCTTGTTTCTCTATTCTTCCTTCTTCCTCTCACTAGAACTTGTTAGTTTTTATCTCAAAGTTGTGGGATCAAATGATCTAGAACAAAGTTCAAAAGAGTTGGTTCTGTTGCAAGAGAAGAGCAAGACAACTTTCAAATTGTGAAGGTGGATGTTTTTGGTTTATAAAATAAATTAGTGATAAAATTAATTCGGTAATGTGGCACGCTGACACCATATACATAGAAACATAGTGGATTAGAGTCATACCTTATACCTAAATTTTAAATTAAACTGTAATTGTTAAAAAGAATTATTTTTTGGGTATAAATTTGTCATGATCGAATGTTGCTGAAAACTTCGAGATAATTGACAAATAGTTGGGTGCATTTAGCACCAACATCCACCAATCTTCGACTGGCCCAACAATACGACCATTAGGCCCATGGGCTAGGATTTGTAGCATTGATCAATTCAATATTAAATGATATTTACACACTATTTTCGTGGATGTCCTAGCTACATCACATTCACATAGACTATGTTTGGTGTGGTGGATTGAATTGGATTGAATAAGATAGAATTAAATAAAATAAGATGGAATAGAATTAAATTTATATTATATTATATTTGATTTAGTTGGAATTAGATTGATGAATTGGATTGGATGAGATGAGATGAGATTAAATGAGATGAGATGGGATAGAATTAAATTAATATTACATTGTATTTGGTTTAGTTGAGACTAGATTGGATCGAATTTGACTATATTAATTTAATATTTGTGTCACTTGATTTTTTAATAAAATATAAATAAATTAATCTTTTAACATATTTCATAAAAATAAAAATAAGCATTTTTTTTTAAGAAATTTTAAATTTATAAAACTTCATAAATTAAAATAATTTATTTTTAATTGGTATTAAAATTATAAAATTCATAAATCATTAAATAAATTTATAATTATTGAACAATTTAATGTTATAATAAAATAATTTTTAATAATTATTAAAAAAAAAAAAATCCCACGTTGACGGGATTTCAAAATCCCATGGGCACCGGTGGGACCTTAAAATCCCATCAACATGGGTTTTCACAATGAGCCCACATGTTGGTAGGATGGGAAATCTCCCATGTAAGGTTGCACCAAACACCAATTTCTGTAGGTGGAAAAATGTTCATCCTATTCTCTTTTCATTTCCTGCTATCCAAACGCGTCCATATAGTAATTCGGATTCAAATCATCTCATCATCTAGAGTGCTACACTGCTACTTAAAACTTTTTATGTACATGTCTTACTATACATAAGTATTATAACTAAATATAGCAAATTCAGACTCGAATTATTTTTAATTATTATTTTTCTAATTATTCTAAGTGTTACCTAGAACTTTTTATATATCTTCCTACACTAAATACTATCACTAATGAATGATATGGATTTTCTCTATTTTTTTTGAACATATATTGTTTTATTACCAAGTCAAACAAGTCGGTGCTTTGGAAGGAAAAAAAAAACATGTATTAATGATGAGATGAGAAACAACCATGTCTGAGTAAATCCAAAGCATATCCTGTGGTGGCTTGACTTTACAATACAGGATTTGAATTTTTGAAAAAGATTGGTTACTACATGTTCCTTAATTTCACAATCCACCAGACAAAGCATGCATAAAATGGAAGCCAAAATCATGAAGGCATGCACTAGAATTAGAATAACAACACAGTCTATATCCCTCTGTTTTGAATAAAATAACAAATCTAACAAAAAAGCCAACCAATCAATTATGATTCCAAATTTGATCGTATTGATGATCATGATCATGATCATGTTAGAGTGAGTATATCATAAGCCTTGTTGGACTCCAATTCAAATATAATAAAAACCAAAATCATAATTCTGTTCTAATATCGTTTGCTTTCAAACCCCACATACATATTTTATTTACAATAATAGCTAATTATTCATACATATATTGGGCTATATCATATAACTAAATGAAACATATATCAAGGTACATATGTATTAACAAAATCTCCCCAAAGAAAAGCAAAAAAATAATAATAATAAACACATGATCAGAATGATAAATTTTTCAAGAGAGAGTAATATTAGTCCAAAAACATTAAACTTCATATAGAAAAATATATAGACTATTATAGAGCGCAGTAACTAAATTTTCAACTTCAATGGCCAATACCAGGGCTTGGAACATCACCTTGTCTTCTATAGTAATTACCATCATCTTCTTGAGGAGGACCATAATCTCCAGAACCATAATCATTTTCCTCCATGTGATCCACCATGAACTTTCTTGGTACTTCTGCAGCTCCAATAGTTACTTTCAAATCTTTCTTAAACTTTGTATCAACTTTGCATTGAAAGGCACGTAAAGACAGAAGCACTAATACAAAAAGCACTAGCGTTTTGCTCATGATCCTCAACTCCCTTCTAGCCATTGTTGTGTAATTTCCTAAGCAGATTTATATAGATAATAGGTGGAGTGGATATTGAGGAAGATAAAGAAGTGAAGGAGGTTAGGGTTTACCAACATTTGAATTATTTAAAAGGCATGCCATGATCATGTATTTTGAAAAGATTAAAAAAAAAAAAAAGTATCATTAGGTTCTGTTAATGGAGGGCCATATAAATATAGAATTTAATTATCATGATAAAGTATACAATGTGTACATCAACTTTTTCTTTTACTTTAATAAGCAATGAATTACTATTGATATTTATTGGAAGGAAACCATAGCTTTATTTCTTTTTCATTTGCTTTTCTTTAACCAACCGTTTGCATTGTTAATATATATGAAGCTTCTACAAGACCTTGTTTTGATTTCTTATCTTTTGTGTGTGTGTGTGTGTATGCACCCTTTAGCACACTAAGGTTGCATTTTGGAAATGTTTTTGCCAAAGCAACATTTGGTGAAAGTAAATGTATATTTTCTTAGTATTAAAGTAAATATTCGAAATTTAATATCTAATTTTGATTAATTTCGATACATTATTAACATATTTAATATCAAATGATAGTATTGTGTTTAAGATTTTCATTCAAATTAAAAATTAAAAATGATATAATAAATTATGTGATAGTTGTGTCAATTGAGCTTCTACGATAGTTGGGATTTGTAATAACATTAATAAGAGAGTTGAGAAGCATATATAATATTATCTAATGTTAATGAAAATACACCAAAAATATGGAAAACTGTGTATTCAATCATGGGGATGGACAAAAATCTCAATCAAGATATCATAAATGTATTCGAAAAATCAACCTAAAATATGATTTCTCCCTCTTCAAATTCTTGGCATCTCATGCCACTTCAAGAGATTCGAATCGTTGTTTATATATATGAGACTATGACTCATCAACTTCAATATATAAGTTCAGAAGATTTATTGCAACTGTATACGCATGTGAAGCTCCTAGCATTCACCTCTTCCCAATCCCAAAGCATATCACATATATATATATATATATATATATCTTACTTGTTAATTTTCAAATCACTTCAACAAAATTGAATTGTCTGTTTGATTTTGTATGATTATTAATTAATTTAGTCAATAATTTTTATTATTATTATATATGCACAGGGGATTTTAAATTCAAATATTCATATTAATGAAAAGAGATTTTCTTTTTTTATCATAATAAAATAGTTTAAAAAATTATGTATATATTAGTTATGTTATATGTTTTAAATTTTTTACTTAGAAAGAGTAATTATTCTTTTTAACAATGGTTTTAGTATACTAAGACAGTAATCATGCAGTTGTTTGGACAGAAGGGACCCTGTTTAGTAGCTGGTAATCATGATGACTGGATTATGTCAGCATTAATAATAAGTTTTGATGAACCTTTGTTTTAATCTATATTGAGGAATCCACCATTAAATTATCTTATATAATTAATGGGTATATGAGTGTCAGATATAGACTTCAGATACAATTTCTTTTTTGTAAGAAAAAAGTGCTTAATTAGAGTTTCTGATTGTATTAAAAAACTATATAGTTTTAGATAAATAAACTTGAGTAACAACTAGAAATAGTAGAAAACAGAAAAAAAAAAAAAAATTCCTTTTAATATATAATTATAAGATTTGAAAATGGTTGTTGATGGAAAGTGTGCTTTGGATACCTGAAAATTAATTTTATAACTGAAATTTTAAATAATTATTCTGATTTCTTAAAATCGTTTTCAAATTACCAATCAAATGCCAAAAAAAATGTTTCTTCTTTTTACAATAACTATTTTTTTAATAAATAATCATTATAATTAATTAGAAAATATTACACCTTCACTAATATCTTAAAATATGATTCTACACTTCCCTTGACATATATAAATGAAAGTTTTTTTTTTTTCTTTTTGGTTCGGTATTGTAATAGTAGGATATCTCCTGCTAATGTAAGAGTAGATCGTAAAACTATGTATGTAATTAACGTCCTGAATAATTCCTAGCATACATTTAACCATTAGTATCAGATATAAAAATGTGAAAATAATTAGAAAATTTTCTAATTAGTTTTTGTAGAAAATGTGTAAAATCTTTAAAGCCAATAAATCTTAAATTGTAATTTAATGGATTCTCTTTTTTTTTTAGGTATTATGGTTAACTTAAGAAACAATCAAGATCAAACTGATAGAATCCTAGTAGTACGATTCAAATAAACAGTCTTCATACAATAGGAAACCACCTACATCAGGGTAAAAAATAACTCATATATATGAGAGAAAATCCTATTTTTATTAAGATAAGGATATGGGGTATTGAATCTTAGCTTTTAAAACCATGGTTAGCCTGTGCACTATCACTGCGTTACAAGGCCGCTGACATAATTTAATGGATTCTTATTAAATGGATAAGAATAGAGAAACACAATAAGAGAAAGACAAAAGCACCAATACACCATGTTCTTTTGTCTCCTTTTTATTTTTTATTTTTATATCTATTTTATCTTCTTCTTAAAAGTTGCTTTTTCATATTATATAGTACTACTTAATTAATACTAATAAAAAGTTGTAATCCCATGCAGGCTTATAAAAACCACTTTCGGTTTACGCGTTGGAATTAAACAGTTTAAGTGCTTTTAGCGGAAGTAGAAATTGACCTTAATTGGCAAGTTAACATCAGTTAAAAGAGTTGATGATATATGATCATGAGATGAGACTTGGTTGACCACTCGATCATCTGATGAAGTCTCCGGTCAAGTTCTTCCGTGGACATTAGCAAAAAGCACTTTCGAAAAAAAGTGTTTTGACAATAATGTAAAGTGCTTTTGTAATTTCATCCAATAAACATCATCCAGAGATTTTGTTTTACCTGCCCGCCCAAAGTGCGTGATTCTACTAACAATCATTTCCAAACTACTGTATCTTTTGCTCACTTTTATAGACTTATATTTTAAATGAATAAAAATACTTTCAAGGAAAATGTTTATAGAACATGCCTAATACAAGACCGGATTCAACTAACTAGTGTCCACTTGATAAACCAAATTTGCTTGTATAATGCAATTAAAGTGTTCTTACTTCTAATGAAGCACATTTTATCAACTCACAGTTTCACAAGTTAGATTTCTTTTATTTTTGAGATATTTAATAGAGATTCAAGTCTCATTATATATACATATTGACATGTGTTCCCTTATTACAGGAGTAAAGCCCGTAATTACACTAATGTTATCTAAACCATTATAGGAGTAGACATCTCTTATATTATGGAAGTGGAAGTAGATATGCAATAGTGTTATCTAATTTAAATTATTGTGGAGTGAATATCCCTCAAGCCTTGTTTAGTGCATGGTGATTAGATTATTTTTAAGAAATCGAATTGGATAGAATTGGATTAATTAATACTATAATATATTTGATATGATTGGAATTAGATTAAAATAACATTGTCTCTTATTTAGTATAGTATGAGATTGAATAATAAAATTATATTTTAATTTGATAGGGTTAGAATAAAATTATATTAAATTCATTTTTTGAATAAAATAATATTTAAATTAATTTCATAAAAATAGAATCGTATTAAATTAAATTTTGAATAACATAAAACATTAAAATTATTTTTAAAAATAGATAAAATCATGAATACTAAACTTTAAATAAAATAAAATTTAATTTTTAATACATGTTAACAATATCATAATCAAATATAGGGAATTTAGCAAAAATCCCCAAATACACGTTACAATTACAGAAGTACCCTTTAGAGTAAGTAAATTACAATACTACCCCTAATTTACTAAAATATCCTTCAAACTATTTCAACCCTTTTCATCCATCTCACACTCAGCAAACACCAACTCGATGCACACCATACCAAATTTAATAGCGATGTCATCTTCTTCATCGTCAACAGTATTGTAGTGGATCTGAACTACAATATGTCAACATTGAGCAGACCTTATTGGTCAACTTCCTTTGGAAGCCTGCAACATGTGTCATTTACAAACCAAACAAAGGAGAGCGAGAGTGATCTTGACAATGATGTGGTGTTGACCTATGACACTTCGACGCTAAAGTTAGTAAACTGTATAAAAGTTAAGATTAAGCCAGAAAAAAGCAATAAAAGTAGTAAAAGACAATAGATATCAATCTATAGTCAGAGTGTAGCCAGCAAGGCTGGTAAATGCTTTAACGATGGTCAATGAATGATGGTCCGATGTCTTGGACAAAGTGCGCATGCTTGCTAAGGAATGCACATAGATTACTTGGAACTGTGGCTTAGTGAGACAAGCCTCACTTATATGTGTAATGATAAAGATAGAGATCAGAGATCTGTCGATCGTAGGGGAATGACAGTGAAAAAGCAATAATGTCATCGGAGTATGGACATGTGGAGGAGTATTTCGAAAAAGTGACGGTATGGTAAGTGCGCCTGAATGTTTTGTTATAAGGCTAATGCCTCTTTATATAGGCTGCATAGTCGTACATAGTAAGGAAGATCTTTTAGTTTGAGTAGGCTTAGGAGATAGAGTCGTAGTGGACTTGAGAATACTTACTAATTATCCCTAGATTTTAAGAGATGACGTAGTTATGTTACATCAGACTGCATCCCTATTTTGCAGGAAAGAGTCTCAAATGAGCTATACTTGATTGTGTACGAATCAAAGTAGGAATGTTGGTTTTTAGACCTGGGCTATGCGACCGGACTAGTGGGCCAGCCTATTAGTTACTTACGCAAATATTCTATAAGCTTGGGCCGTATTGACCAAATTGTTGGGTTTGGTCTTCAGTTGTAGTTGAGGCATTGTTTAATGGGCTTTCTAGATTGGGTTGACTAGGGGTGGTAATATGGGTCATAACACGATGGGTAATATGAATACGCAAAAAATAAATAAGTGTGGGTTTAAGTTAAACGAATTCATATCATAATTATGTCAACCCGCTTAATCCGTTTATTAAAGGAATCGAATTGAGTTCGTTTAAACCAATTATAAGTTGACATGATTAAATAAGGGTAAAATTATAATATTTACATATTTAGGGGTTAGGGTGTAATTATGCATATATATGTGTGTGTGTGTGTGTGTGTATACACACATCTAACCAAACTCTAAGCCTAACTCATTCCAAATTCATTATCATTTTTCCATAGCCACTCATACCACACACTCTCCCTCATGGTCACCACCCATTCTCCCTCACAATCGCTAATGCCACCCCTTCTTCGTCACAGTCATCACCCCTTTCCACTTCTCCCTCATAGTTGTCGCTTCTCTTTCACAATCACTACCCCTTCTCTCTCACAGTTATCATCTCTTCTTCTCTTCTCCCTCACGGTTATCTCTTCTCTATGACACCACCACCATATCTACCATCCCCACCACCAGATCCACCATATCCACCATCGGATCCACCACTTTCATCTCTCAAAACGGTCATTCTCCCTTATGGTTGTCACTCCTTCTCCCTCATGATCACCACTTTCCCACGACTCCACCACCATATCCACCATCCCCACCACCAGATCCACCACTGTCGTCTCTTAAAACGGTCATTCTTTGTATTTTAATTCTTGTTTTCATTTTATTTTCCAATAAAATGAAATCAGAACAAATGGTTGTATATTTAGCTAAGTACTAGGAATTTACTTACCAAAAACCATATCATCATTTTATTGGGTGTGCTTGATTGATCTGGAATTGTTACTTGATGATTTATTCTGTATAAAAGTTTTATTGAACTTAGTTATATGTATTTGAAACTATGAGATTTAACTGTTCGGCTATGATTCCTCTCAAAATTCCAATCCAATACCGAATATGTGTTGAAATCACCATTGTATTTATTGTTCATGTTTGGATAAATGAATTACATGGGTTAAACAAATTAAACGGGTTAAATGAGTTAAATGAGTTAAGCAAATTAACAGGTTGATGGGCTAATGGGTTTAGATATTTTATTATCCAAGTAATAAACTAATTAATCGTGTCGTGCTGTGTTATTTATTTATAAACGAATTTATAGTGAATCTAAAAATGTTGACCCGTTTCTTGAATGAATTCATATTGAATTGATCAAATTTATAAACAATCGAATCAAATTCAGTTCGATCCGACATGCCAACCCATTTTGCCTCCCTTAGGGTTGGCAGATCTAATGAGTCGGCTTACCGTAGCTCGTTTTGGGTTTGCTTCGAGGGCTTGGTGATTTTTAGCCACTACAGGCGTCGACTCGTCTAAACAAGAACCGTGAAAACAACGACACTTTGGAGTAGGGCTGGCAATTTGGAACCCGACACGACGGGTCGACACGAAACCGACATGATTATTACGGGTTAGGGTTGAACATTAACGGGTTGGATAAATTAACGGGTCAACCCGTTTAACCTGTTTAATTATCGGGTCGGGTTCGGGTTCTATCTAACGGGTAACGGGTTGACCCGTTAAATAAGGGTAAAAAAATAATTTTATTTTGGAGGGGTAGTCATGTAATTTTAGTATAGTATATATATATATTTCAAAGTTTAAACCCTAATATAAACAAAAGTCTCAAACTTCATCCCATCACAAATTGTTATGTAGTAGTAAAATTTTATTGGTTTTGATAAAATATTTGTTAAACTATTTTTTTCATGTATAAATGTATAATTTCCTAATTAGTTAACTTTTAATTATTATTTTTTGACAAGTTTAGTTTGACGGATGTAATCAACGCTTGATATTGTTTTTCTATTATAAAAGACTACATCAAAAAAAAAAAAAATTATTTTATTTTTTTTTTTAATATGAAGGATTATATTTGTAAAGATATTTTTATAATCATTTTTGTAAACATTTATATTTTTATGGTTTAGATTGTATTTGTGGATAATTGTATTTTTTACGTCTTATGTATCTTTATTTTAATTTTGTTTTTATTATATTTATATTAAAATTTAAATATTAACTATCATTAAATGAGTCATAAACGGGTCGATTAAATGAGTTATTATTTATGTCGGTTAAATGGATTATTAACATATCGATTAAACGGATCATTAACGGGTTGACCCGTTAGTAACCGTGTCGGGTTCGGGTTGAGAGGGTTCAACCCATTTCCTTATCGGGTCGTGTTCGGGTTGTGTTAAAAATTATCGGGTCGGGTTCGGATTGTGTCCAACCCGACACGGCAACCCGAATTGCCACCCCTACTTTGGAGTCTGGATTCCACTCTGTGCTCCCAACAATTAACACACATTCTTGAACTTCCCCAGAAGATAATCATTCATTGTCCGAGCAAAAAAAAAAAAATGAAGAAGAAAAATAATAACTACAAAGAAGACAGTGACAACTTCCTTTTCAGGTCTAACGACTCTGAACTCTCCTTCCCCGAAGTTGTCCTCCTCAAAGAGGTCTCTTTTCTTCTCAACTCTCTGCTTCTTTTCATTGGGTTTCGTTTTCTCTATTCGGGTTCTCGAAATTATGTGTAAAATGAGAGTTGAGGTTGCTTTATTGTTGTGAAAAATTTTATCTTTCTGTCTTTAATTGATTTTTTGGTTGATTTTGACGGATGGGTTGGTGTTGTTTTGGATTCTGCATCTTTTTCTTTGTCTGGGTTCTTGAAATCTTGTATTGAAGTTGTGTGTAAAATGAGAGTTGGGGTCGTTTTGGGGCCTAGTGTTTTTTTTTTTTTTAATTATTTTTTTTATATATATATATATTAATTTCAAAGTTGCTCCTTATTCTATCATTCTTAGCTTAATATCCGTTTAGATTATAGTAATTAGTTTTCAGCACAATGTAGTGGGTCTGATCATTGAATGTTGCAGAGGGCACAAGCGGTTTTGCAAGAGAACTCTTTTGGAGCAATCAGACTAACTCAAAGATGATTGTCTCTCAGTTCACCGTAGTATAGGTGTTGTACAGTGTAGAAAAGTTGAGGACATGAAGGCCCCAATTTTAAAGGCTGATTATTCCGTTCTCGTTTCCCTTGGCCGTACAATTTTTTGTATCAACCCATTTGTGTATATTTATTGTTGTGTTTGATTGCTTAGAGCGGTTGGAAACTTGTTTCATGCTTGTCTACAATATGGTTTCCTTAATTTTTTTTTTTTCTACAATAATATTTCTGTGTTTGTATCCTGCAAACCTCATTCTTTTAGGTTATTCCATTTGAAAAGTTAAATAGAAAGCTAATAACAAGGCAAGCCATGACAAATTGATCAGTGTATGAGAGAGAGCGTCTAAAAAATATTTTATTTTGGTTATTATTGTGATTTATGTTTTCCCACAGATCTAAATTTGGTGTTGGTTAGCATTATGATTAATCCGTAACTTCTCATCGGTCATGTAGTAATTAATACTGCCATGTTCATTGCAAGAGAGGCCATAATTTGTTTAGATTTAATCATTAATTAGAGGGTATTGCTCAAAGAAGTCCTAGTAATTTGGTACTGATAAATGATGATGTCTATGAAATTCCTACACAATCTAAGTTGAAATTCCTTTCTGATTTCTCAGGTGTACTCTGTTTTATGATGAAAACTCCTATTAGTGATTTGATAAGATCACTGAACTCTATGTGATATTTTTGAAGCCAAAATGCTTTATATGATTTGTGCAAGTCTTTGATTGCATCATTGTGTAGTATTGTGATAAAATGGTATCATATGTTTTTCTTTTCGCTATTTTGTTTTTATCCCACTTCACTTTTCTTGAAAAACATATCGGTCAGACTCTCTTTGAGATTTGGCAAGTTAATTTTTCTAAGACCGTGTGAAACGATTTGATTTATTGCTTTTCTGCCCTGGTTTGCACCTTCAGGCTTTACTGCATTTCATTTACTGGGACACACTGATGTGGAAGCTAAATGGTGTTGAACTCAAAGTGGGCTTCTACCTTGATGTCTCAGCATCTGCTTGCAGCGGCAGATAGATATGGTCTAGAAAGGCTCAGGATGCTATGCAAGGCCGGTCTGTGCGAGGATGTTGCCATTAACACTATGGCAACCACTTTAGCTTTGGCAGAGCAGCACCATTGTTTCCAGCTGAATGGTGTTTGTCTTAAATTTGTTGCTATGCCCGAAAATCTGAGAGGTGATTATCCTGTAATAATTGTTTTTTATTCAGTTAATTAATGTTGCATCAGATAGTTCTTTTATGAAGAAGACATTTCATGTGAAAAGGAAAACTTTTGTTCTTGTTGAGTCAAGAATACTAACTGTATTTTACATGATGTAGCTGGAAATCTTCAATTTTTGGTTTTCATTTCATATACACGCACGAGGAATGAACCCGGCTATCAACTTTTATTTGCATTGAGCTTATTTAATTAAACATTCAATCTCAATGTCAGAATCTATACTAACTTGAAAAGAAGTTATAAATTCGAGTTTGCAAATGACCTGATGTTGCAGTTGACCCGATATCTAGTCATGTCTTAATTCAAAGCTTATATTTGGTCCGAATCAAGTCAAAAATTAATATTAACACAATCGGATTAATATTATAGCTTCGAATTAGCAAATGACCAAATATCAAGTCAACAATCAATAATTTTAGAATGTAATCAATTTAATATATCGATATCTAAGTATATTATAGACAATCATATATATATACACTGTTTTGGGCTTCTTTTCGGTGATGGCACCAGTGCAATCTGTCCCCAAAATAAAAATCCAAGCTAATATTTAATAAGGTTGGTGATAGATGAAGTTGGCTGCTAAATTATTTTTCCTTTTCTTTTTCTACAAGACATATAATTTTGTAAAACAAATTTTTATTGAATTACACGTCTATACAAATACCAAACTCAACTCGCTCTTTCTAAAGAAACATCGTAATATTGTAAAATAAATAAATAAATCAATGTTTTTCTATTTTAATCGTCTAGCTATTTTGAAATTCTTTTCAAATTAACATATTCATACTTTTGTCAATTTTTGTGCTTCTAAATAACAAATTAATATGAAGAAACCTTTTGGAGAGTTGGCAATATATCTAGTTTATCCCATGTTAAAGCCTTTGACTATATAAACATATAAAATCATGTATTTCGTTTAACAAAATCTTTTACATTTACATTTGTGTTCAAAAGAGTAATGTTATTATACACAAAAATTTACCTAAATTTATTATCCAAATAATGTAACAAATTTATGTATAACTACCATATCATTAATACATAAATAATGTAACAAACTTATATGTAATTATCATATCATCAATACATGATCTTGTGTATAAGGTAGATTAAGATAATAGTTATAACTTATCTTATTACATCATTTTGAACAAAAAATTTGAAATAAACTTTAAAAACAATAACATCCAATTTCATCTAAAATACACTTTAAAAATAAATTAAAAAATATGAGTTATATATACAAATCAATCCAAAACTCAACTCAGCATATCATCCAATTTCATTTCAACTATTATAATAAATGATGCATTTTATTAAAGCAATGTTTGTTAAAATTGTTATTGACTTGACTTATCACTAAAATATTATAACATAATGTTCTTAGTTACCTTTCACACTAAAAATTTTCTTCTTTCACTGATAGGAGTTTAAAAGTGTATATTTTTAATTATATACACTTCATTTTCTCTGTACACCCCGTATAAAGTATGTATACTGTTGAAGTACGTAGACCCACATAACAGAACAAAAAATTTGTGGAGGCCCATTACATTGAGATGTGGAGAATTGTGTTATGGGCACCTGACTAATGTTCTATCCACACCCATTTCTTTTTTGAGGGGTCATGTTTCTATGTTGTTTATTAAATTAGGACTTAGGCTTGTGTACAAATCTGTTCTCAAATGACACATAATGCCAATGCTTAAAAATGGTTGTTTACTTTTTTTTTTTTTTTAAATCTTTGACCACTAGCATCCTTAATTGTATACTAGGTGCCATAATAATTTATGGAATATAATTCTTACCTAATATATGTAATTTATGTGGTGTAACATTTGCATTTGATCCAAAGACCATCCAATTGAAGAAGTTAATCAAACATCCTAAAGACCTCCAATTGGCTAATAGAGAGCATTCATTCAACCGTATTTGAGTAATCCTCATCATAAGTGGTATCTCAACCCCAAAAAAAAAAAAAAAAAAAAACACAAATCTAATGACACATGTTTCATGTCACGTTTACCATTGGCTGTGATAATTGCATCATCATGTAGTGTTTTTTTTTTTATTATTTTTAAAATAAGTAATAATATCATATTTTTTAAAGTGTGTATTTTTTAAAGTATAAAATTAGGAAACAAGGAATATTCAAAGCAAAGGAAAATGATTGTGGTAATTCGAATGGCACATGGTATTTTGCTAAGATCCTATATCATAATAAAGCCTGGCAATATAAGTTGAATCAATATCTATGATGATCGATAACAATTAAGAATCATTAAACAAACGAAACAATATCTTATAACATGGAATAGGGTTCAACAAAATATTGTACCCTTTTTTTTTTTGAAGAATACTGGGGATAAAAATGGTTATGTAGACTATGATTATTTGTTGATATATATATATATATATATATATTTATCGAAGTTTCAAATCTTAAACTGTGATAATGTATAACTTTTTATTAGATTTATTGAAAACTCACGTATGATAAATTAGCTTTTCTAATAATATTTTTATCTAATTTTTTGATACCTTGATAGACAAACAGAGTCATATTTGCAATTTCAGGGATATAAAATCGACTTCCATGACCCATTTCAAAGAAGCATATAAATAGGCTGCATTTTAACTTGTACCATCTTGGCAAATTTAGGCTCATTCGGCAATGCCAAAAAGATAATTACATTTAATTTGTACCATATTTCACAAAATTTTATTCAGCCTAGTTAACTCATTTGTGAAAAAACCCGGGACAAAATGGTCTCTTATGGGATTCTTATTGATATATTGACACTTACGGTAAGATAATAGAGTAAGCTTTTCCAAATAAATCTTTTAAAAGTATACCTTTAATAAATAGAGTTTTTTAATTGATTGTTTGGTTGTCAATTAAAAAAATATTTTTAAATTATAGACTATTTGATTATATTACTTTTGAAAGCGCTTTTAGATTATAAATTTACTAAAAAGAACATAGGACATCATTATGTTTTTTTACTCTTTTAGATTATAATTGGTGCTACTGACTAAGAAACTGGTTGGGCTTGCTATAATTGAGGATTCATGGTTTCATATAGATTGGTAAGTAAGGGCACTATAAGAAAATTGTAATGTATAATTTTCCCAATTTGGTTCAAGGGCACTATATAAATTGATACTCAATATATAATGACAATACAAACAAAGGAAAGGAAAATAATTATTATGCTCGAGTTTGAGCTCAGACTAGTTAGATAATCTCCAATGAACCATGAGCTACAATTAGAGCTTCGCTTGATATTTCTTATGCCAATATCAAGCTCTATTCTTCAAGCTTGATCAAGAACATTAAAACTATCTCAATTACCGATTGACCAACAATGAAATGACTAAAAATATCGAGAAGAATCAAAAGCTAGTCTTTAACGTAGCAAAACAACAAGGAACCATTATGAGCTTATACATTGCCAAATAAAGAAAAGAAACATAACTATCTCCATGGAGAAAAAATATGTACCCACACAATCTTTGGCAAGTCAAGACAACTGCATCAAGAAAATTATATCAAAACAATAAATGTATTCACAAATAGTCTTGTAATAATAAGAGTGTATGGTTTTATATTCTTTAAAACAAGTTAAATAGCAACTTAGTTGTATATGAAAATGGAGGTTATAGTCTTTATATGTTTAAAGAAAGTGTATTAGGGCTTTAAGGGTATAGTGATATTAACAAAATATAATGAAGTTATATTAAACATTTTAATCTTTTAAAAACAACTCAAAAAGATCTATTTGCAAAAGTGTAAAATTTGAGTTTCTCCCAATAAATATTTTTCAGTTTTTTTAATTGTCCAAAAATTCTACTAGAATGATAACCAAATAACATAAAACGAATCTAGTAGAGTTTTTGGAATAGCGTAGCATTACTCTTAGAATCACTCAAGATAATATATATTGTCTTATGAATAACAACCTCATGATAAGTATTGTCTTATGAATGAAAACCCCATTATAATACTATCTATCCAAGTTTTATTTTCACATATTTATCTTATTATTTTTCATTAATAATAGATATTTAATTATCACATAAAATAATATACAACATCAAAAACTAGATTGAAACGAATGGTAGTGTCATTGCCAAGATAAATGAAATATGTCTAAAGAAAACAAAATCTCAATGAAATAAAACCACAAAACATGATCTATAATGCATAAAACTTGAACATAATCATTTATTTGTATTAATTTCATTATTTTTCATATTTGTAAACTGATCACAACAAATGGTTATTTCTTTCCACAATCCTCAACACAAGTTTTGAAACAACCTTTTGCTTTGTCAACATCGTCATCTGCATAATCATGATATTTCACAATTAGTAGTCAATCAAACAAATTCCGAACTCAAATGTTTGTGTGCCTAGATGTGTGTGCATGCATGGATATATAGGTGTATATATATATGCATATATAAGAATGTAAAAAGGGTTTAAGATATTCATACTAGAGCTGAAATTGGTGCACTTGGATTGTGCACAGGTAAGAGTACAAGTATCTTCATGAGCATTTGTGATAGAAGGTCCTTTACATTCAATGATACAATTACTTTTGCATTTTTCAAGATCTCCGCCAATAGGGCAGCTATGACACAACGTTCGAAGCATTTTGGATCGGTGCGAGCTGCTACAACTGCTATCATCATGAACAACACCATTGTAGTAATCCGAAATTGCCCCATTTGATATATTTCTGTCTGTATTCTGTATTAATTTAATTTTTTTGATGAAATCTTTTATTATGATAGAATCGGTTAAATAGGAACCATGGTCGCTAAAAAAGGAAAATTATTCTAAATCCATCACTTAAATGAAATCTCTAAAATTAGTAACTTTTTTTAATTCAATTAGATTTCATTAGATTCCATACAAATCTGAATTGAATATACTTATATCCATCACTTAATAAAAATATTTGAAATTAGTGACTTTTTTAATTCAACTAGATTTCATTGAATTCCATACAAATCTGAATTAGATACATCTAAATCCATTACTTAAATAAAATATCTAAAATCAATGACTTTCTTAATTCAACTAGATTTCATTGGATTTCATAAATTTTAATTAATTATATACAAATCTGAATTGAATATTTAATTGGAATCCATTCATATCTAGATTAATTACACTCAAACTTTCAAAATGTTTTAAATTTCAATGAATTTTAAATTGAATACAGCCCCCTTTAGTTTAGGATAATAATTATTTCTTTTCATTAAAGTTTTCTTGCATATTATAAGGACAAAGTACTACTTAAAATTTAAGCCACTGCTATCGATTGTTTTGTGACTAGATGCAGATGATCATAATCAAAATTGAGATATATAAGGTTTACCCTATAAAATCAAAATAAATGATTACCCTTCAACCGTTGAGCCATTAATATCGTTGCATTATTTGAAATTATGTGACATTGGTGATTAAAGTATATGATTTTGTTACAACAGAGACCGCAAAATGTTATATATGACATAAATAATTAGTTGTGTGTTGATTGGCTTCCATGTTCAGATTTGTGCCTAGCGCGCATTTAATAATAGCTATCTGGAGATGCCACTGATGCTTGATCCATCTTAGTAAATCATAAATTGCAATATCATTTATCTCAAAAATGATGAAATAAATCCTTCTTAGCAGCAGCAACGTAGAAGAGTCCGTGATGAGGTGATTCTCTTGTTTTTATAGTCAATACTATTTTGCAAATGATTATTCCAACGCCGGTGGGAGAGACATATTCTGTATGCTACACTTCTCTCTTCCCCAGCCCTAGTGTGATTCATACAATGTAATTCTTTCAAATTTTGTCAAACATAAAGGATGAATACATCCATACTTTTTTTTTTTTTTAAATTATACATATATGATTCTTGACATTAAATCAGATATTTACCAGGACCTATTGATAAGGTTTGCTTAGTGAGCAGCATAAAAATTCCTTTCTAGAATCAAGAGAGGACTACCTATAAATATGTGAGAAAATTACTACACACATTGTCGCCCAAGTGAAGATCTAACCTGCTTTTTGATGGGTGGGTGGGGTGTGCCTTTCTACTAGGCTATTTCTTGTTCCCTGCATCCATGCTTTTTTGTAGCTGTTAATTTTTTAAATCTGCTTGGCCTGCAGTGATAAACAATGATGTTTTACTTATCCTTCAAAATCGAACAACAAGGTCTACATATATATATATATATATATATATATACATGCATATAAAGTGATTTTAGAATTAAGTGTCTCGTAATTTTAAAAAGTTAAGATAAACCAATTAAATTCATTCATTGCATTATCTCTTCTCAAACAAATCATCTCTTCTATTTAATTTAGCCTCTCCCTTAGCACAAATCTTCTCTCTCATTTAATTTAAATGTAATGGATGAATTTAATTAGTTCGTCCTAACTTTAAAAAAGATAATAGACACGGATAGTAAAATTACTACATATATATATATAGAGAGAGAGAGAGAGAGAGAGAGAGAATTTTGTTATGGATAAACCAATGAAATTCATCTATTTCATTTAAATTAATATGAGAGAAATTTTATTTTAGGAGAGAGAATACAATGAATGAATTTGACTGGTTCATTTTAACTTTTTAAAATTAAGGATACTGATAATAAAATTATTATTATTATTATTATTATCCCATTTCATTTCAACTACTATAAAAAAATGGTGCATTTTACTAAGCAATAAGCAATGTTTGTGAAAATTATTATTGACTTGGCTGATCACTTAAATCTTACAACATAATGTTCTTATTTGCCTTTCACACTAAAAATTTTCTTCTTTCACTGAGAGGAGTTTAAAAGTGTATAAAAATATATATTTATAACTATATACACTTAAAAGATTTTTTTTTTTTTTTATGTTGATATTTTCTTAAATTACAATGATTAATACGATAACATACTTGGTCAAATATTCCATTCAATATTTAGAATCAGATAATTAGCTGAAATGATAACATGCTTGGCTAAATATTTAGGATTGTCAATTTTGAGTCAAGTTTCAGTCAACTTCTTCGCTTAACGTGAAGTTGACCTATGTGACACGTGTTGTTATGTTGATTGGACATATTTATTTTTGTTGGTTCAATTTGGGGATTTTCACACCTCTGCAGTGATGAGTGAATCAAGCCCTAACTATCAGGGATTGGTTGTTTTGAAATTAATGTGGGTCCCCTTTTAACGGATTATTTAAAGGTTTGGTTACTCTACCAAACCACTAATCTTACTTTTCAATTGGAGTCATTAAATTGTCTTCAATAATCACTCTTATAACCAATTAAGAGCTCTAATTAAGAGGTAAGGTTAGTGGTTGGGTAAGATATTTAAACTTATTAAATAAATATGTGAAGGCCCGTTAAGTATATGGGCCCATATAATAGACAACAAAAAATTTGTGGAGGGCCATTACGACATTACATTGTGAAGAATTGTGTTATGGGCACCTGACCAATATTCTATCTACACCCATTTCTTTTTTGAGGGGCCATGTTTTAATGTTTGTGTATTAAAGTAGGACTTCGGTTTCTATATAAATCTCTTCTCAAATGTTACATGAAGCCAATGCTTAAAAATGGTTGTTTACCGTTTTTTAAGTCTTTGACAACAAGCATCCTTAATTGTATAATACGTGCCATAATAATTTATGGAATATAATTTTTTACCTAATATATGTAACTTAGACGATGTAACATTTGCATTTTATCGAAAGATGATCCAATTGAAGAAGTTAATCAAGCATCCTAAAGGCCGCTATCTAATTTGCTAATATAAAGCACTCATTTAACTGTATTTGAGTAGTCCTCATCATGTGTGGTATCTCTAGAAAAAAAAAAAGTAAAATACACAAATCTAATGACAAATGTTTCATGTCACATTCACCATTTGCCACGACAATTGCATCATATAGTGCTTTGTTTTAAAAAAATTTAAAAAAGGTAATAATATGATTTTTTTTAAGTATATAATTAGGAAACAAAAAATATTCAAAGCAAAGGAAAATGATTGTGATAATTTGAATGACATGGTATTTTGATAAGATCCTATATCATAATAAAGCCTAACGATATAAGTTGAATCAATATCTGTGGTAATCAATAACAATAAAAAATCATTAAAAAAACGATACAATATCCTATAACATGGAATAGGGTTCAACAAAAAATTGCACCAAAGATTTCTTTTGAAGAATATTGGAAAAAAAGGGTTATGTAGACTATGATTATTTGTTGATATATACATAGATATATAAATATATATTTATCGAAGTTTCATATCTTAATCCGTGATAATGTATAACTTTTTATAAGATTTATTCAAAACTCATGTATGATAAATTAGCTATTTTTTTAATAATATTTTTATCTAATTTTTTGATGCATTGATAGACGAATGGAGTCATACATGTATAAAATCAACTTCCATGACCCATATCAAAGAGGCATATAAATACGCTACCTTTAACTTGTACCATCTTTGCAAATTTAGGCCCATTAATTTCTGCAATGCAAAAGGTAATTACATTTAATTTGTACCATATTTCACAAAATTCGATTAAGCCTAGTTCAATCATTTGTGAGAAAATCTTGGACAAACAGTTCGTATGGGATTCTTATTGGTATATTGACACTTATTATAAGATAATGAGTAATATTAAACTTTCCAAATATTTTGTCTAAGTTCATACCTGATGATATGACATATGAATTATCAAAATTTTATAAATCATTAAATGATATAATATTTAATAGGATCATAATAATTCACATGTCACATCATTTGAACATATATTTGGATAAAATATTTAGAAAGTTTAGCATTACTCTAAGATAATTGAGTAATACAAAGCTTCTCAAATTTACCCAAATTCATATCCGAATAATATATCATACAATATTAGCAACCCACATATATTGAATTTTGGCAAAAAATTAGGACAGCTTAGCTTTACTCAAGATAATAAGTACCGTCTTATGATTGACAATCTCTTTATAATATTGTCTATCAAATTTTTTCCTTCACATGTTTATTTTGTTATTTTTCATTGACAATAGATATTTAATTATTATGTAAAGTAATATACAATATCAAAAACTAAACTCGAGAGAACAGTAGTATCACTGCTAACATAAATGAAATATGTCTTAAGAAAAATAAAACCTCAATGAAATAAAACCATAAGACATAATCTATAATGCATAAAACTTAAACATAATTATTGATTTACAGTTATTTCATTATTTTTCATATTTGTAAACTAGTCACAACAGGTAGTTATTTCTTTCCACAATCCTCAACACAAGTTTTGAAACAACCTTTTGCTTTGTCAACATCGCCATCTGTATAATCATTATATTTGACGATTAGTAGTCAATCTAACAAATTCCTTACTCAGAATGTTTGTGTGCTTGGATGTACATGCATGGTGTGGGTGTATATATATACATATATAAGAATGCAAAAAGGGCCTAAGATATTCATACCAGAGCTGAAATTGGTGCACTTGGATTTTGCACAGGTAAGAGTACAAATATCTTCATGAGCATTTGTGACGAGGCACTTGACATTGAACCTCACAGATACGTCTGCATGCGCTGCCCAAAGTGCAGCCTTGACTACAGAGCATGAGGCAATGTAAATCGACACGAGCCAACACAGCTGCTATCATCACAAACAACACCGTTGTAGCAATCTGAAACTGCCCCATTTGATATATTTCTGTTGTATCCTTTATTTACTTTTTTTTTTTTTTATGAAATCTTTTGTCATGATAGAATTGGTTAAATAGGAATCATGACCGCTAAAAAAGGAAAGTTATTTTAGAAGAATGGCAAAGTTCTTTAAAAAAATTCAACGAAAGATTTGTTATAAATTTTTTTCTTCATTTAAGTTCACTTTTAAATTCATCTAGATCCATTAATTAAATGAAATCTCTAAAACTAGTGACTTTTTAAATTCAACTAGATTTCATTAGATTTCATACAAATCTGAATTGAATGTACTTAAATTCATTACTTAAATAAAATATCTAAAATTAATTACTTTTCTAAATTTAATTGGATTCCATATAAAGCTAAATTGAATAAATCTAAATCCATCACTTAAATAAAATTTCTAAAATTAATGACTTTTTAAATTCAACTAGATTTCATTGAATTCCATACAAATCTAAATTAGATATACCTAAATTCACCCCTTGTTATGCTCGTTTTCTCGACTCAGACAAATGAACCGTTGAAAGCCCAAAAAATAAGTACAGTATTGAGAGGCCCAAGGAGCCCAGTCTTCGGGTCGAGGTGACGAGCTTGCCGGACCCTCAAGTTCGCACTTAGGGCAAGTCTGTTTTAGCACACCTCCAGCTCTCGCTTGTGACATATTTATTGCATCTCTAGCTTGTGCCTATGACAAGCCTATCTCAGTGCCTTCCAGCCCCTATTTATAATAGGTCCACTTTAAGGTATTCTCAGTCCGTGTTCATGCCAGAATCCATCTCAGCATCTCTTCAGTTCGCATAAGCAAACAGATAGATGAGCTCGCGCCAAACAGTATCTTGAGAAGCCAGTGCCAGAACGTCCTGATTTCCTGAAATCACACCAACTAGATCTCTATAGTTCCCTCTACAGTTCCCTAGAGGCATTCAATGCGACGGTTATGCATTTAATGCAAAGAAAACTTTACCTGAAGCATTTAATGCAGGCATGAGAATGTAAGAATGATTATGTACAGCAGCCATAAATACAGTATAACTTAAGTCAGATTAGTTGGAAGTAATGATGATTTTTAGCGTATAAAACACTGAATTATATCCCATCTTCTTTATAAATAGGGGGAAAATTCATTGTAAAAACAACTTGAACACTAGTATTACCATCACTCTGTCAAAATCCATTCAAAGTGACCCGTGGACGTAGATACACTTACCGAATCACGTAAAATTCTTATCTTTGCATTATTCTCTCTCCCTTTCTCTTGTCATTAATTGCTCGTTTATTATCACTCATCTACCTTAACCAACATTCAATAGTTTTATTATCATTTACTAGCCTTAAACCACATTAAATACCATTTATTATCAGAATCGCAGTCTGAGCTTTTAGATCTCCAAGTCGACTAATTCTGAACGTCGACACCACTTTAATGAAATCTCCAAAATTAATGACTTTCTTAATCCAATTAGATTTTGTTGGATTTCGTATAAATCTAAATTGAATAAACATAAATTCTAATAGATTCTATACAAACCTGAATTGAATACACGACTTAGATTTCATTAGAATCCATTCATATCTAGATTAATTACACTCAAACTTTCAAAATATTTTAAATTTTAATGAATTCTAGATTGAATAAAGTCACCTTTGGTTTTGAATAATCATTAATTATTTTTTTCAATTAAAGTTTTCTTGCTTATTACAAGGACAAAGTACTGAAAATTTAAAGCATTGCCTATTGATTGTTTTGTGACTAAACTAGATATGGCAATGGATCTAATCGGATCGGTTTTACCCTTTTCAAACCCGATCCGAAATTTTTGAGGAATGCCCCAAACTTGATTTATGCTCCAAACAGATCGTTACTTTTCACCCAAAACCCAAACTCGATCGAAAGGCGTTGCTCGAACCCAATCCGTTGATCCAATTTAGTTTTTTCAAAAATAATTAGAGACAATATGTTTAATATATTATGATCAGAAAATTTATAGTTATAGCATCCAAGTTATACCCAAATTCAGACTTAAGATGTAGTAACATTAAATTTTTGGACAGCAATGGATATTCAGCAGCTACCCTGGCTAATGAGTCCAAAAGGACAGAAATTTCATCATAGTAAGGTCAAAGTTGACCCAGCTCATAAAATTTCTATAGGTACTTGAGCCATCTCAGCAACCTCAAGTCTCATCCCTTTTATTAAAATATGATGTTTTTTTAATTAGCAACTGGATTATAGTAGTCGTTACCAAATTATGATGACATCATAAATTCATCATTGATGGTTTTTTATAGAGCAAATTACAAAAAAGCTATCCTATTGAAACTCTTTTACAGGCGCAACAATTGTTTTGATATAATTACAATTTATCCCCTTCCCGTTAGTGAATTTCCGTTATGTTTAACAGTGAACAGTATAAAGGGACAAAAAGACGAAAATACCCTTCGTAGTTGAAGTTGACCCAATTGACCCAAATAAAAAATTGAAAAAACTTAAAAAGAAAATGCGGGCCCCGAAAATTGCAATTGACTGAAGTTGACATTTTTTATTCTTTATTCTGTTGTTAAAGCAGCAGTTGGATTTTTCATAATACCAGAATTGCCCTTAAAACATTACCCAACTAAAAGACAAAGTTGAGAAGTGGCCGTTGGAGCTGCCAAAGTGGTCGTTGCTACCCGTTGGAGATGCAACGTTCACTGGGTGCCATGCACTATAAAAAGGCATGAAACTTGCCCACGTTCATATGTTCCATCTTTTGTTATGCACTCATACCATCTTATTAGCCAACCAATTTTCCATGTAATTACACCCAAATACTGCTATTGCTTTTGTCAACCCAAAAAGAAACACATTGCCCAAACAAAAAAAAAAAAAACCAAAGTCCATGAAAGACTCTTGTAGTTCATCAAGCAGTCAGATTAATGGGGGAATAATCAAGTTCAAAAATAGAAAATGCCACTGTGGAAAAGACAGAGATAAAGATTTCGGAATCAGAAAAAAATCCTAGCAAGTTGTTCTTTGCATGCCAAAATCGGAGATGCAAATATTATTCACTTTGGAATCCTGATGAAGATGAAATTCAACAGATGAGGGATGCGCATAATGATGGTGCTGAACAACGTCATGCAAGTTTGATGCAAGATGATTTACAATCTATATGCAAGATGAATTTCAAGCTATGAAGTTCACATTAGAAGCCAAACTTAGGAACTTGGAAGCTGCACAGGAGGCAATGAAAATGCTAAGCATCATCAACATAATTTTCAATGGAGTGGCTATGTTTGTTACTAAATTGACAAACCTCAAAAACTGAATATGCTTTGTAATGTTTATGTATGTGTTGAGTGCCATTAAATGATATATGAAATGAATGAATGGTAGCTATTTGAAGATAACAAAGCTACACCAATAACAATACCTCTACACTGGTGCAAAGTATGATAATTCACCAAAATATACCAATAAGCATCAATAACAGTAGCTATACAACATCACAAACCAAAATATAATGTCATTTGCATCGATGCATTAATAGTATAAATAGTATCAAACCATTTGATACATTCAAAAACCATGAAAATAAGAGTGTCTATGTGACGCCAACATGTAACACACAACTATAAGTTACTAACATCATAAAAAACATAAAAAGCATAAGAAACATTACATCAAAAACTGACATCACATGACTGTTAGTATTTCCATCTATAAATAACTAACCAAGATCACATCACACTCTAACCAACATCAGCAAGTTCAGCAGTTCAGCAGCACTACAAGTGAGCAGCATCAACTAATAGCAAGAAAACACAGTCAATAACAGTTAGCCAAATTCATATTGTTTAAAGTACAAACTCTAAAGCAAAAGCAAACACCAACTAACCTTCAGCAATTTGAGAACTAACAGGTGCAAGTGCACTTTGGGAGAGATTCTGGCTTGTTGGCATATCATGCACGTGAGTGCTTCTTGTTGGCAAATCATGCATATGAGTGTTTATACTTGGTTGCTTATTAGGAAACCAAAAAACCTGAATATAAATAAAGGTCATTATATCAATTGACACATTGAAGAACTTGAAGTTAATAGAACCATAAAACAAATAAAAGAACTTACCCTAGTGACAGTACCAGTTGAACTATTCCTCTACCTTGTCTCTCTAGTCATGCCCCTAACCTGTAACAAAGAATTATTAACAAACATTATAAATGTATCTTATAATGAAGTCAAACAGATAGGCAACACTATACCTCAGTGTTTTGGGATGTGCCAATATTGCTTTCCCTTGCCCTTTCAGATGTGTTGCCAACCTGCACCAAATATATTAGTAATATTTATCAAAGTTTTAATAAACATAAATACTAGGAAAACAAATTAATTTGCAACCTTTCTTTTAGTTCCACTTGATGATGAGGTTCCTGCTCCTTTATTCTTACAAGTTCTGCAATTGTGTCCGACCTCCCTGTATGTTGAACATCTAACACCTACTGATTTTTCACCTTTAGCTGGTTCAGTTGACCCTCTAATCCTGCTCTTCTTGGGTCTCCCAGGCCTTCTCTTTATCACGGGTGGCAACACCGTTTGAAATTGAACATCAGGCCATGCATGCTCATCTGGAAGTGGAGATATGCGATGAGCATATGTCCTCATATATGCTTCCTTCTTCATGTATCTATGGACATAATCCTCAACAGCAACTCTCCTCTTCGAAATGCATGCCATAGCATGCTTACATGGCAATCCTCTAACAAACCATAAACCACAATCACATGACTGCTTATCTAGTTCAACCACAAACTGCCTATCCCCATCCAGAACCTCAAAAGATCATTCACCACTCTGGAGGGGGTTCAAATATCTGCCTAGTTTTTGAGTCATTTGCAGGGCCTTTTTCACATGTAGTGGGATGTCAGACTACCAAGTCAAAGCTGCACTATACCTCTTATGTGCCCTGGTCATCAGTTTCTTCCTAACAGTCTCAAACATGGACAGCATTGGCATGGCCCTAAATGGATTCATCCAAGAGTTGAATGTCTCCACAATATTATTAGTCATGTGGTCAGACTTGGTCTCCTTATCAAAAGCATGGATTGTAACACCCTTCACCCGATTCCCATTCGGATGGAAACCTGAGTCGGAGGATGCTACCTTAATCGATGTATTCGTTATTACTTTACATAAATGTACTAAATAAAAAAAAAATTTCTCAAAAAATCCGACAGATTTTCCTCTGTTTTTCTGAAAAATCCAAAATTATAAAAACCTGCATATTTCAAAAGCCAACCCTTCTAAAATACATTCATTTTCTCAACTTCCATTTCGGACTCTTCGTCCGACTCCAAAATCACTTCACCACACAAACATTTATAATCACAACATTTAAAAAAATTCATATTCATCAAAATTAAAAACAAATCAAATGATAATTAAGAATTTTCTTTACAAAAATTATTTTACAAATTGAAAACCTTCTTTGACACAACTTATATACATTATTATTTATTAAATCTCATAATTCCATATACATGTACCAACATTTCCATGTACTTAAACACCACCGTACAATACTAAAAGTAAAACTACCAATATGGAGGAATGTGACTTGCAGAAAGCACGGCAACTATCTTCTCGTCTATCCTTATTTACAGCGTCCAAATTCAACCTACGCGTGGAAAATCCAACGCGCTAAGTATTTCTACTTAGTGGGTGTACATTAAATTTAAATTTCATCAATTTTAAAGATACAAGATTTTAAAGCAGAATTTTACAGTTATCAAATATTCATAATAAATCATAAAGAGATCAATTTATTAGTAAACGCATATCTATGAAATGGCTAAAAGTCATTTTCCAAATATGACCTTATAAAATCAGATTTCACTATTTTCACATATTCGTAAGAAAACGAAATAAAACCTAAATTCCATTTCAAATCTCGAGCTTTTATCATTTCATCAAAATTATGTTATTGTAATACAAAATTTTCCTAATTTTCAAGTTTTTATCAAAATTTATAAATAACTCAATTTATTAATAATTATATATATATAACACATAAAATTTGTTTTCAGGCATATTAAGAATCAAACTTCCAAAATATTCAAATTTTTATTAAAATTCATAATTACGTCAATTTATCAAGAATTGCACATATAAAACAAACATTTGAAATTCCTCATTTCACTAAAAATATCATGGAGTAACACCACCCTTCTATGTTTTTATCAAAATACTAAAATAATACGTAAGGAATTTACTTTATTAATAAAAGCACATATAAATCACATAAAAAAAACCTTTCCAAACATTTCAATACGAAACCTTCAAACTTATATGTTAAATCACAACGATAGCACATTATTAACAAATACACACATGTATATACACATAAAAATCATTTTCAAACATAGTTGCACGTTTTTCATTTAATATTTTTCTCAGTGCCCTTTGTAAACTCTAACACGATACCATGGACTGAAAATCGGGTTTCACGTATCCCCCGGCATCGGACACTCGGTGACTACCCGCCGGAGCACGTTTCACATATCACATAAATTCTAGGACCGGACACTCGGTGCCTCGCAAAGTCCATGAATTTCATATCAACATATATAAGCAAATCGGCGCAGTACTGCTATAATCACCCTATTGGCATGCCAACTACCAATCCCCAGCTACCAATGTTCAGGTTTACTCGAGCCCTTATAATTTCATTTATTATCAAAAATTTCATGTTTTCACCATTTTCCTTTCTCAATAAAAATTCTCATTCGGAAAACTCATAACACTTTTTCAATGAAAAAATATATATATTTTCATTTATTCAAAACATCATAACACATTATTTCTCATTAAAAAATGACTCATCAAAATCGTTGTGCCCTTCTTCCGATATACATTCGGTCAAGGCACTAACATATTCGTTTCCTTCCGTTTCTTTTTCGTTTTCATTCGAAAGTTATTAAAAATCACAATTCAATACCATTTGATAATAAATAGTCAAAATAATTTTCACAACTCCTTTTAATTTCACATTCGGTCAATACTTTTTCTTTCACAAAATTTTCTAAATTTTTCATTATTCAATACCACAAAATCATTCATGCTAAAATTCACACGTAATCACGAAATCAATTTAATTAAAAATTGAACATAAACACACTTTTTCACAAACTTTTAAAAATTTAAATATCAAATATTACAAAAATCATTCATAACATAATTCACACATTTTCATAGAATCTATTTAATTAAAACATAATAAACTCATATACTAAATTAAATCAAAACCTCTACTAATAAAAATGAGTTTTTAAGATAAGTGTACACCAACCTTTTGGACGTTTTCTGTAGCTTATCCACTCATATAACTCCTTTGATTTTCTTATCATCCTAGATCCATCCTATCTAAATAGATCTGGCACCCAAAAATTTTCTTTTCTTTCTTCTTTCTTTTCTGCTTCTCGGCTTCTCCTTCTCTTTTTTTTTTTCTTTTCTGCTGCTGCTTGCCGTATAGCTTCTGTGTTTTATTTGTTTCTGAAGACGCAAATATATATATATATATACAACTTCACCGCCTCATGCATTCAATTCTCCTCTTACTTTATTTGATTTCATTATTTTAATATATATATATATATATTTTTTTTTTTTTTTCTTTCATCACCCGGCAACCACACATTCATACATATATATATATATATATATATATATTCTTTTATTTCAATGGAACCCACCACCTTTAATATATATATTTTTCTTTTCCAACACAGTCCACTAACAATTATATATATATATATATATATCCTTCCAATGGGTCCCACACTAATTTATATATATTGTTATTATATTGATTATTATTATTATTATAAAAAAAAATCACGCCAGATTCATAATACGTATGTAAATTTTCATTTTTGACCCCTATGACCTTTTTCCTTTTAGTCCAATCTTCTTAATTTCTTTTAAAAATATCCTCCAATAGGATATTTATCCACAAACTTCTGCACTTTTAAAACTAAAATCGGACTAAATTAATAATAGAAAAAATTGAATTTCAATTAATCTCTTAGATTGGAGTGCTACAAAATGTCCTGGTAAGAATAATTTACAATTAAATATAATCATGTCATTTTTAACATCCCATTTTTTTTAATCACTTAAAAGTCACAATTTAAATCTTAAAATTTACCACACTATCTTTTTAATTTATACTCAATTTATAATTCTCTTATGTCACATGTTTATCATTTCTTATCTCTTTTTATTTGACTTTTCTATGATACTCGGATTCAGCTTTTCTGAAAATTTCTCGAAATCCTTTCAAAATTCATCGGGGCCTATATTCGGATTGCCTACATACTCCTGGTAATCTCAGTTACTCTTAAAAGTCATTCCATACTCTTTTTGAGCTCTCCGAAAATTCACTAAATTGTCTCCAGTGATTTTTAAATTGATTCTATTTCCATCCGAATCACCTTGGAAACTGTCCTTTGAATTTCTAAAATGCTTCATGAGCATTTTAATACTCATTTCGACACTTTCCTAAATTTTTGAATTTTTCCAAAAATCTTTCTGGGTTCCTGATTGGATCCGAAAACCGCTCCATTTTGCCTCAAACGAACTCATTTTTAATCTGCTTCAGTTTTCTTAGACTCCATTATTTATTCCAGAGCTTTTCAACTTTTCTGAAAAATTTACTATTCACACGGATACTATTCCGTCCGAAAATACTGTTCATCCCAAAAATCACTACTCATCCTAAAAATGTTATTCATTCTAATATAGTTTTATTTTTCTTAAATAGAAAAAATTTGGGATGTTACATGGACACTCAAATGTGAGATTGGAATTTTCAGCAAGTAAGTGTATGTCTCAACACTAATCTACTTGATTTGTTCCATATTTTCTAAGAACTGCACACTATTAGGACTTTTAGTTGCTGCCCAAAAATAATTCTTTAAGTAATCTATCCGATATTTAGCCATCATGTTGGCCAAAATATGTCTCCCACAAAATCTAAAATGAAACCTACATTGCCAATTGTCACCAAGGGCTAAAGGAATTCCTTTTTGCCTATCTGTCATAAAGCACACAACTCTACTGTCATACATGCCTATGTACTCATATAACAGATTCAAAAACCATCTCCATGTCTCCGTGTTCTCAATTTCACAAACACCTAGTGCCAATGGAAAGGCCCCGAGGTTTGCATTAATACCTACTGCACAAAGTAAAATACCTTGGTATGGACCTTTCAAATGGCATCCATTTAAGCCAATAAATAGCCTACATCCCTCTATAAACCCCATTTTTTGTGCATTGAAACTAAGAAATAACCAATTGAAGTGTACAGGGATATTAGGATCAGGATTGTATCTAATAGTACTGAGAAAAAAAGATGAACGAGGGTCCCTTTCCCTAATCATCTGTCCATACCTATAGAGCTTATTGTAACTCTCTTTATGAGCCTTAGTTCCAATCTCTAAGGCATGACTCTTAGCCCTATATAATGTGTACAATGGTACTTTCACACCAGTGTAATTCAATACAACAATTTGTAATACATTCACATTTATTGCAGGGTTCTCTTTAATCAACTTTTGAAACTTATTCCCTACCCACCTATAGTTTACATCAGTGTTTTTCGTCACAGATAAGCAACTGTGGGTAGGTCTAATTGTTTTGAGCTGGTAACTTAGCCTATCCCGACTATGACTCCCATGAACTCTCCACCCACACTCATTTGCTTTACACCCAAATATTATCCTCCCACACTCATTTTTAATTCGATCTAATTTAAACCCCTCCTAAACTGAATAATCTATAATGACTTGTCTAAAATGTTGCATATCCCTAAATAGAAGCCCCTTTTCTAGTACAATCTGCTCATCCTCCCTTGGTCGGAATGTTTTACCTCTCACTCGAACCCTAGTGTGAGCATCACTATCACTATCACTACCAACCTCCACCACCCTCTCCTGACTTACATTATCCTCATTAATATTAGACAAATAATCAGACTCAGCCTCCTGATCCCCACTAGCAGCCTCCTGATCCCCACTAGTAGCCTCCTCCTCTCTACCAACACTACCCTTAAAATTAACATTTTCACTATCAACACAACTGGGAACATCACTATCATTAGAATCACTGCCACTTCCATCTGGATGTGGACATGAAATTGACTCAATGGATATCACATCATCTTCTTGAGGCTGGGGTTGGTTAGGATGCAGTTGGTCCGGCTGGGGTTGGTTGGCCTGTAGTTGGCTAGGCTCATCTGGATATACTGTTTGAAGTGGAAGATAGTCTACATTGAAGTGGATGTTCTCCTCTCCTCTCCTCTCAAACTCGTCAAGGACAACCATCAACTCTGCGTCAGAATTGATGGCTCTCACCTCAGCACTCCATGGCAGTACTACCTCTTGTCTAAATATCTCCCCAACCACACTGTCACAACCTAGACTAGTGTACATTACACTATCCCACAACATCTTCAAACATATATAATCTCGCTCAAACCCACCAATATCATAGGTTTTACCCATAAATGTTACAGTACAAGAGAAACCAGTCATCCTGTTAACAAAACAAACAATGTCATATGACTAAACAAACACACATGACAAAAATCTTTATGCAAATTATCCCAACACAAACACAAAATAATAACACAATTGTTAACAAAGCTGACAAATGACTATGACTAAACAAACAAAAATACATAACAAAAATGTTGTTTTTTCATTTAAAAACAATAATTTCCACCATTTTAAATCAAAACACAGTTCATTCAACCACAATCATAACACATAGTAAACATGCAACAAATAAACAAACCCAGATTTTTTCATCAAACAAAAACATAAAGATGATGACTACATGCAACAAATAAACAAACAAACACACATCTGACACCAATCTTAATAGAATCATTAAAACAAACACAAACACATAACAGAAATACTATTTTTTTCATTTAAAAACAATCATTTCAACAATTTTAAACCAAAGCCAAAACTTAGTTCAACCACCACAGCTTACACTAAAAAAAGATCTCATTTTGTTTAAAAAATAAACCATTTCAACCACCATCGTAACAAATAGCAAACATGTAACAAATAAACGAACCCAGATTTTTTCACATCGAAGGTAATACGCACCTTCTCAAGTCTTTTCTTATACCAAAGACTTTTTTACAAACCTAGGATCTTTTACAAACCCTCTGTGCAAATCAAAAAATATTATTTTATTCTAAAAACAAATTGTTAATTGAAACCACATTTCTTTTTTTCAAATGGAAAGTGATACGCACCTTCTCAGGGCTTTTGTTGCACGAGCAAAGTTACACCAAAGCACCAATTCCTTTGTTTATCTGCAAATACGAGAAAAAAAAAAAGGAACCAACATCATACACAAATTAAAATCTCATCTTTATGTAAAATTATACCCACTTCCTTCGTTTCAACCACGATCGGAAAGATTGCAACAAAGAAACCTAATTTTTTCAAACAAAAACTCATACCTACCTTTTCCTTAGCCTTTTCTTCCAAGAATCCACCACGATATCTCAAAAGAATAAGAGAAACGTCTGACTGATAGATGAGTCTTCAAAGTTTTTTGGGTGATTTTTTTGTGTCTCTGGGTAGGTTTCCTGACTGAAGATACAACTTATTTTTTTGGCGCCCTTTCCATTGACGTCGCTTCAGTTGCCTGTTATATCTATATATATATATATATATATATATATATATTTACTTTCCAACTTGTCATTTCACAATTAAATTTGCTGGCTTCCCCACGTGACCAACTGTTGAACTTCCGAAATGACGATTTTACCCTTGAATCAGATCACGATAACAGAAACTTGCTAACGGGAAGGAGGTAAATTGTAATTATATCAAAACAATTGCTACGCCTGTAAAAGCGTTTCAACGGGGTAGCTTTTTTTTAATTTGCTCTTTTTTATATGTAAATTCATTGAAAACTTCTTAGAATTCGGTCAAGACATTTCTTAATATTATCCAATTTTTGAATATGAAAATAATAAACTAGGAAATAATTAAAAATTTTGTTAGATATAATATTTTGGTCAAACTTGAAATAAGTTGTTAACAATAGATATATTTTTTTTTCATCTATGAAGTCTACATAATTGTAAGCAAACCTAATTTAATTTTCAAAATGTATAGAGATATCCAAAAAGGTTAATAAATTTTTAATTCTTAAAGAATCTTACAATGAGAACTTTATTTTATAATACTAAAATTAATATAAATTTTAAAATTAGTTTCAAACTATTAAAATAAATTTCTTTTAACACTATTTTTGTTTGGCTATAGTGTACGAATAAAAATAAGTTTTTATGTGCATGAACTAACTTATAATGGGTGGTGCTAAAAAAATTATTTTTATATTTTGATATTAATTTTAATATTTATAATAGTATTTTTAATACTATTTTATATGATTAAATTTTAAAATTAATAGGTTAAACTAGTATAGTGTAACAATCCTTAACAAAAAAATATTAATGAATTAATTGCACAACTCAAAATTTTAGATCACATCTTAAAAGATAATAAGAATCTTCTTTTGCTGCGTCATCAATCTAACATGTTTTTGTCCTGAATCAACAAAATTTTCCTTAAAAGACAATAACTTATAAAGAGAAACTCAACTTAAACACACATTGCATAAGAAATTCAAGTTCTAACGAATATATTAAACAAATCTCTAACATTAAAATTTTAAACAATACTATAATCCTATTAGGCTTATTCTATTCAAATGCATAAACACTTTTTGCCATAAAATTATGTACGGAAGAAAAAAACTGCAGTAAATGTTTAAAATAATTCGCTTTCGAATCAAAATGTTATTAAGATGGCAAAAGCGAATAATTATAAACCTTTACTACAACTTCTTTCTTCAAGTATGCAGAAGAAAGATTGTCTAAAAGCTTTTATACATCTTTTGAAGTGTGAGGATCATTGCTATTTAACATGGTAACAATGGGACACATGTACCCCTAAACATTCCCAATGACATCTTTGATTGCATTAATTTTCAGTTACTGCTAAAATTCTCTAATATTCAAAAATTACAAACCGAATCATAAATTGAAAACATTAATTCAATGTTATTTCCAAATGTGCCATGACATTATCATAACAACATCAGCTGCTACAAACAAAAATCAAAACCCTCCTCTTGAAATAAATCAATGAAAACAAATTCAGTTCTGCCACAAAAACGCACAATTCAACAGAATTACCTCCACATAATCTCATGATAACTAGAAGAGAAAAATATTTCATTATAAGGATTAAAAGAACAAAAAAACATGCAACATAATACTATTCAAAATCTTTTCACTTCCTTTCTTTTCATATTTTTCCACTCTTAACTTTCCCAGAAACCAACAAAAGTTACAATCTACAACAGTTAAATCAAACAAACATTTTCAACATGTCTTTGTCTCAAGCTTACACCACCAGACACAATGAAGCAAGACAACAAAGACAGAGAGGATGCTAACCTGCATGCTAGTCAACAACTGCTGTTGCATTCTGTGTGCTTCATTTTCTAGGACGATGAAATTTTCCCAAAAAATTCAAGCATGGAAACTGTAATGTTTCCTAGCATATGTAGTCCTCAACACCCATTCAACACAACCTCAACAAATCTGTAAAACATAAAATCAAATCATTTTTTTTTGGTTGACTTGATTTTATGTAGTAAATTTTTCTTAGCATGGAAATTAAATGCTGCACCTTCAAAATCATACGTTTAAGAATAAATTGAGAAACCAATATGCAGAAGGTATCAGCAATCAATCTTCCATGATAGTAATAAAAATATTCGTGGCCGTACACATGAATAAGAATCTATAAAGTTGCTGAAGCCTGAAAATGCTAAATATAAGCCACAAGAACTACATCTCCTGAGCAGTTTGACACTTCTTATTTCTGCCTTGCCACCAGAGAACTCCAAGGAGCCTACCGATGTAAGCAGCTCCGGCCAAGAAAGCAACAAAGCAAGATTAAAATAACAACCACAGAAATTGAGGTGACAAAAGCAAAATGATCTACCAGAGTCACTTTGAATGAAAGCAATATGTCAATGTCTAACAATTACAAATACTGCCCCAACAGCTTAGACAAAGCAAATGAAAGGTAAAAGTAATAACAACAGAAAATGCTTACTGGTTTATTGACTGTACCTTTATTCTGTCAAGCCAACTTATAAAGGTTTTTTTCTCCCACGTTCCAGCCTATACAAAATTCAAAACATACAACCATCCTGTCAAGCTTCTGAGTACGTTATTTTGAACATGTGATGCATTTACCATGTATGAGCACATTGCTTCCTCTTAGTCAACAGTAAGGAGCCTAGACTTCGTCAAGTTAACTTCAGTTTAAGAACCACAAATTCTGTCATTCAAAACAACAATATCTATTTTAAATGTTTGTTATACTCTTCATATGAATTATTATAATTTTGTTAACCTTCCAGTGGCTAAAAGCAGATGATTTTCTGCATTGAAATTATACAGAACAACAAACGAAGCCTTGCTGGCTAGTGATCAATCATAATCAAACTTGAATCCTCTGGAGATGAAGCTTCACATTTTACGACAAAAGGAATGCCAAAGTATGTCCACATGGAACTCAGCTCTAACAGCTAATGAAATCACAATGTTTTCTACAACATAACATCAATAAATGAAAGCGCATTTCATATATTTGGCAATGCATATAATCAAACTAAATCCAACCTATAATAACATATATATCACACTACACGCTTACACACGTGTAACGACGAACATTTGCTTCAACAATTAACCTGATCCAAGTTTAACCGAAGTTTAAAACAAATTCACAAAATCTAACAGCTAAAGAAATCACAGTGTTTTCCACAACATAACATAATGAAAATGCATTTCATATATTTGGCAATGCATATAATCAAACTAAATCCAACCTAGAATAACATATATATCACACTACACGCCTACACACGTGTAACGACGAACATTTGCTTCAACAATTAACCTGATCCAAGTTTAACCGAAGTTTAAAACAAATTCACAAAATCTAACAGCTAAAGAAATCACAGTGTTTTCCACAACATAACATAATGAAAATGCATTTTATATATTTGGCGATGCATATAATAAAACTAAATCCAACCTATAATAACATATATATGTCACACTACGTGCCTACACACGTGTAATGACGAACATTTGCTTCAATAATTAACCTCATCCAAGTTTAACCCAAGTCTAAAACAAATTCACAAAAACTACCATAAACTACAATTACAAATCTTTCTCTGCTTCCTTCTAGGTTAATCAATCTAAAATTACACCCTGTTCAGTTTCTAAAATCAGAACAAAACCAAAAACACTGATAATCATATCCTAGAACATAACACTGATCCATATGACCAAAATGTAGTCATGAACCGGAGAGGCAGAGCCTAAGTGACAACTAACAAGAACCCATATAGCATTTTTACACCAAGAAAACATATATCATTACAAAAACCATAAAAACTCCAATATAAATCAAAATCCTAAAATTTCATAGGCCAAACAGCACTAAGGGTTTTAGTTTTTTTTTTTTTACCATTAAAGCACAAACTAGGGTCCCACGAGCAAAAATAAGTCTTGAATAAAAAAAAAAAAAATTCAGCAAACAAAGCAATCAAGCACATAGATACATCAAAGCAAGATGATGCAACAACATGCACGCAACATGAACAACCTGATCAAAAGAAACACATTCAAGAAAACAAGATACAATACTAAAAAGCCAAAAAAACAAGAAAAGAACCCCCACATGCCCGGCAACAATAATTATAAAAAGAAACATAGAAAACAGAGACTCACTAGTTTCGCAGCTTTCGACACGGCAGCGATGGAGAGATAGATGCGGTCAAGCTGAAAGTTGCTAAGGAACCTGAGAGTTGAACGTTGAGAGGAGACCGGAGATAAAGCGGTCGATCGATGAAGGGGCTAGGTCTGTTCAAAAGTTAGTAAGGAAAGGAATATGAAAAGCAAGAAGACAATACAGAACAACCAAATTCAAGCATAAATTCACATCCAAAGCTGTTGTGAATTTCAAATTTCCACTAAAAACAGTTTATTAAATTACCATATCTATTGAATCAAACCGTATCAAACTTCCGATTTTTCAATCTGAAGCTCTTATTCTTCTTCCGTTTGGCTACCGAGAAACAGAGAGAAAACGTATCTGATGGAAGAAGTGTTTCAACCCAATGAAACGACAGCAGAGCAATATTAGTAGTTTGTATAAAAAACGTAACGTATAAAATGGAAGAATAAGTGTTCTAATGTTCAAAGTTTGTAAGTTAATTGTATGAAACTGGATTAGTAGGTTATTGATAGATTACTGGCTAATATTATTTAATATAATAATATATATGATTCTTTAATGACAACCATTAGATTAATTATAAGTCATCCAATGATTATAAAATTATTGGGTAACCTAGCCAAATCCATTTTCAATAGTACTTGTTTCCATTGCCAGTTAGTTCTGGTCATGTTCTGATTTTCTCATCTCCCAAGTAACTTGTTGCTAGTAGTTATCGTTGACATATATGCTTTTGTTAACAGTAGTTGTAACTGTTTTATCACTATCATTTCCTATTTTCATGACAAATTCATTAGTTTTTGGCTAATTATTTCTTATCAAGTGTAGGAGGGCAGTATTAGTTCTTCGGTGATCGTTTTCAATGTACGTATGCTAATTTGGACAACTTAACAAAAGAGTATATTTTATACACGACAGATATTGCACATATTACTAGACAGAAGTAGAAAGCTTTATGCCATTACATGACAGTTATTAGAGAAATTTATTTTGTTCTAATTTTTAATTATTTTTAAACATTTTAGTTTTTGAATCTTTGGATTAATCTCCAATAATCAATAATCATTCCTGTAATTATACTGAATTTGTACAGTAACATGGCCCTAAAAGTCCTTATCAGATGCAGGAACCAAATTGTTAAATATTGATAAATCTAGAAGAAAATTTCTTATGGATCAAACAAAAAAATCTGAAGCAAGAACAAAAATCTTTCATCAAAGGAATTAAGGACTATTCTTACTCGACACAACAAAGAATAATACACCAACTTATTGTCACTCTAACAAAGCAAAAAAAAAAAAAAAAACTCACAACTATCAATTGGCATAAATGGCAATAGACTCCAAACTCTTGAAAATGAGAAATTACCTGATTGCAATTTCAACCACTCCAGGCAAGGGCATAGTCCTCAGCAAAACTGAGAGGGACAGTAATCTTTTAAGTACACCTCCCTGCTATAGCCAATTATATAGAAGCTGAAGGATCGGCTACAATGAACCATGGTGACACGTGTCGCTGGAACAACAGAGATTGTTTGCCCCTCACATATAAGCCTAGCAGTAATAGGTACAGGAGCCCTTTCTGCAATAATCTCAGAAGAAGAATTGTTCAGAAAGTAAGAGTCAGGCAAAATAGGCAGGAGTGCACTGGTATGACTGAGTGTTGCGCAACTGCACCCCTTTGGCTCTGTGCAAAACCTCATCTGGGACAGACATTCAGAACCAGGAACTTTAACTCGTGTTTCTTCATGAGGCACAAATAAGACTCTCACTAACCTGATCATGATAGATATACAAAAAAATCTGATGTACAGTTAGAGAGCACAATTAAACATGCATGTTCCATGCATGTGCTACCATCATTCATGGTAAACCAAAGAAATGGCCATATCACACATTAGATGACTCATTATAAATGCCACAAATACAATTCACCCTACTTCTAAACTACCCTCCACCTACACCACCACTTTGCTCAACCTCACCATTTTCCATGGTTGCTGGTGCCTCCTAGTGCTAGTCAAATTGGTGCACAATTTGAAATTGCTTTCTTCTGTTAATGGTATGGTTTACATTTTTTTTTTTTTTTGTTAACAAGAATGGCATGGTTTACTTTATTCACGTTCATGCAATCAAATGTCATTTAATAATTAATAATAGCTACCATTATTCCTCAACCAGCTATCATTGGAACTGAGTCCGTAGCCCAAAGAGGTAACTTCTTAACTGTCTTAAAAGCTACAAAAAAAACAAAAAAAAAATTGCAAATGTTTCGGATTGTGGATTCAAGGGGCCCTTTTTTTTTTTTTTTTTTTTGATAGGAAACAAAACTGTGGATTCAAGGGGCCTCGAACCATATGACGAGGATTAAAACGTTGTTTGATGATTTTGTGCCAAATAACAGTATTTCTACTGTCAAAATTGCCAATGGATCCTTGTCTAAAGTTGTTGGGACAGGTTCTATACAGTGATTTCACCTAGTATCACTTTGAAATCAGTGTTATTGGTGTTTAGTTTAGATTGTAATCTGTTATCAGAAACCAAATTAGCAGATGATGTGAAATGTGTTGTTAAGTTTACTACCAATCAATGTGCATTTCAGGACTTGAACTCAGGGAGGATGATTGGCAATACTAATTTACATGCAGGACTCTATCTACTTCATGTTGGATCCGACTCTAGCAAGCAATCTTAGCTAGGAATATGTCTTCTTCTAGGTTGTCTAATAATTCTGTCAGTCTCAATAAAGATGATATTTTTTTTATGGCACTTTAGACTAGAGCATCCTAGTTTTGTGTACTTGGAAAAGTTATTTCCGGCATTGTTTAGAAATAAAAACCCTCAATCTTTTCAAAGTGAAGTGTGTTCTTTGTCCAAGCAAAATCCACAAAACTATCCTATACAAGGTTATAAAAATTCTCATCCTTCCATTTTAATCAACAGTGATGTGTGGAGTCCTTCAAGAGTCCCTAATGTCACTGGAGCTAAGTAGTTTGTCTTTTTATCAATGACCACACAAGACCCATATTTTTTTTAATGAAGGGAAAAGCAAAAGGGCATCAAATTTTTCTGAACTTTGTTACAATGATACAAAAGTTAAAATATTTAGAAATGATAATAGCAAGGAATCCTTTAATTAGAGGGCATTGTCTATCAAAGTTCCTGTGGCCCTCAGAAAGGAAAAATAGGCTTATCCTGGAAGTGGCAAGATCTCTTGTGTTTACAGGTAGTGTAGTGGGTCTGATCATTGAATGTTGCAGAGGGAACAAGCGGTTTTGCAAGAGAACTCTTTTGGAGCAATCAGACTAACTCAAAGATGATTGTCTCTCAGTTCACCGTAGTATAGGTGCTGTACAGTGTAGAAAAGTTGAGGACATGAAGGCCCCAATTTTAAAGGCTGATTATTCCGTTCTCGTTTCCCTTGGCCGTACAATTTTTTTTATATGATTGGCCGTACAATTTTTTTGTATCGACCCATTTGTGTATATTTATTGTTGTGTTTGATTGCTTAGAGTGGTTGGAAACTTGTTTCATGCTTGTCTACAATATGGTTTGCTTAATTTTTTTTTTCCTACAATAATATTTCTGAACATATTTAATATTATAATATTAGCATATTTAAGGGTTAGTGTGTAATTATGTATATATATGAACATGTGTATATATACACACACATCTAACCAAACCTTAAACCTAACCCATTTCAAATTCATTATCATTTTTCCACAACCACCCATACCACACACTTTCTCTCACAGTCACCACTCATTCTCCCTCATAGACGCCAGCACCACCCCTTCTCCATCACAGTTGTCGTCCCTTTTCTGCTTTTCCCTCATGGTCGTCGCTTCTCCCTCATGATCATTGCCCCTTCTCCTTCACAATCATTGTAACACCCTCCGCTCTATTCTCATTCGGATGGAAACCCGAGTCAGAGGATATTACCTTAATCAGTTTATTAGTTATTATTTTACATAAAGGCACTATAATTATTTTTTTTTTTCGAAAATCCGGCAGAATTTACTCGGTTTTTATGAAAAACCCAAAGTTTTAAAAACCTGTAAATTTCAAAGAAACACATCTAAAATATATTCATTTTCTCAACTTCCACTTCGGACTCTCCGTCCGACTCTAAAATCACTTCGCCACACAAATATTTATAACCACAATATTTATTAACAATCATATCCATCAAAATTAAAACAAATCAAATGATAAATAAAAATTTTCTTTACAAAATTACTTTACAAACCAAAAACCTTTTTCTACCATTGACATATACATGCATAATACTTGTAAATTTTCTTTACAAATTTTCTTTACAAATGATATACATTCTCATGTACAAAATCTTGTAAATTCATAGACATGTACATGCATTTCCATATACTTAAGCACCACTTTGCAATATTAAAAATAAAACTATTAAGGATGGAGGGATGTGACTTGCAGAAAGTGCAGCAGCTATCTTCTTGTCTATCCTTATCTACAGCGTCCAATTTATATCTACGCGCAGAAAATCCAACACGCTAAGTATTTCTACTTAGTGGGTGTACACTAAATTTAAATTTCGTCAATTTCAAAGATACAAGATTTTAAAGCAGGATTTCACAGTTATCAAATGTTCATAATAAATCATAAAGAGATCAATTAACTAGTAAATGCATATATATGAAGTGCCTAAAAGTCATTTTCCAAATATGACTCGATAAAACCAGATTTCACCATTTTCACATTTTTATCAGGAAACGAAATAAAAATTAAATCATATTTCGTAGAAAATTATCGTGTTGTCAAATAAAATTCTCCAAATCTTAAATTTTTATTATTTCATCAAAATTATATTATTGTAACACAAAATTTTATAATTTTCAAGCTTTTATCAAAATTCTTAAATAACTTCATTTATTAATAATTGCATGTATAAAACATATGAAATTGTTTTCAAGCATATTAAGAATTAAACTTCCAAAATGCTCAAACTTTTATTAAAATTCATAATTACATCAATTTATCAAGAATTGCACATATAAAACAAACATTTTAAATTCCTCATTTTACAAAAATATATCATAGTGTAACACAACTTGTTTTTATGTTTTTCTCAAAATACTAAAATAATACGTAAGGAATTTACTTTATTAATAAAAACACATATAAATCACATAAAAGACTTTTTCAAACATATCAACATGATTTCTTTCAATTTCTATAACAAATCTCAACGAAAGCACATACTAACAATTACGTACATAAAACCCATAACAATTGTTTTCCAACATAGTTACACGATTTTCATGTAATATATATATATATAAAATTTTTTCTTAGATACAAGTTATAAATCATTATTTTATAATTTTCAAACTTTTACGAATAAATTTACAAAGAATTCAAATTTTCATTCATTGCACGCATAAACATATTTATTTTCATTTTCAAGCATATCAGCACGATTTTTTTTTAATAGTATTTAGCACCCTTTGTAAACACTGACACGATACCATAGACTGGAAATCTGGTTTCACGTTTCCCTCGGTATCGGACACTCGGTAACTACCCGTCGGAGCACGTTTCATATATCACATAAATTATAGGACCGAACACTCGGTGCCTCGTAAGGTCCATAAATTTCGTATCAACACATATAAGTAAATCAGTGCAGTACTGCTATAATCACCCTATTAACATGCCAACTACCAATCTCCACCTACTAATGTTCAGGTTTACTCGAGCCCTTATACTTTTTCATATATTACTAAAAATTTCATATTTTCACAACTTTCCTTTTTCAACAAACATTCTCATTCAAAAAACTTTGAACACTTTTCAATCAGAAAAATATATTTTTTTTCTTATTTATTCGAAGTATCATGATAAGCATCACAACACATCATTTCTCATTTAAAAGTTACTCATTAATCTCATCGAAACTATTATGCCCTTCTTCCGATATCTATTCGGTCAAGGCACTAATTTATCCGTTATCTTCCGTTTCATTTTCGTTTTCATTCGAAAGTCATTAAAATCATAATCCAATATCATTTAATAACAAATCATTAAAAAAAATGTCACAAATCCTTTAATTTATGCATTCAATCAACATTTTTTCTTGCACACAATTTTCAAAATTTTTCATTATTCAATGCCACAAAATTCGTCATAATATTACTCGCACATAAAATGCCACAAAATCATTCATACTAAAATTCACATATAGTCACGAAATCAATTTAATTAAAATTGAACAAAAACACATATTAAAATAAACAACATCTTACTAAAAAAAATAAAATTTTAAAGCAAGTGTACACCAACCTTTTAGACGCTTTCTATAACTTATCTACTCATATAACTTCTTTCATTTTTCTATCATCCTAGATCTATCCTAAAATCACATAAAACTTAATATAGACTTATAGAAAAGTAAATAAATTTTCTGCAATTTAAATCCTAATAGTATAAACTTACCTATCTGAATAATTGGATACTCGAAATATTTTTCATTTCTCTTCCTCTTCCTTTTCTTTTCTCAGCTCCAACTTTTTTTTTTTTTTTCTTTCTCGGCTGCACCATGCCCGATTGCTTCTGTTTTTTTTTTTTTTTTATCCTTCTCCTGCTGCTTGCGGTATAGCTTCTATGTTTTTGTTTCTGAAGGCACAAATATATATATAAAACTCACTGCCACCGCCTCATGCATTTACTTCTTTCTTTATTTTATTTTATTTTTATTTTATTTTATTATTTTCTTCTTTCTCAACCGGCGCCACACACCCATACATATATATATATATATATATTTTTCTCATTCCAATCGGCAACCACACATTCCTATATATATATATAATTTTTTTCAATGGGACCCACCACCAATAACTAATATATATTTTTATTTATTTCAATGGGTCCCATGTCATTTAATATTATTATTTTATTTCAAACAAATCAACACACCCGTTGATTTTTTTTTTAACACATATAAATTTTCATTTTAACCCCTGTGACATTTTTCCTTTTAATCCAATTTTCTTAATTTCTTTTAAAAATATCCTCCAATAGGATATTTATCCACAAATTTCTGTACTTCTAAAATTAAAATCAGACCAAATTAATAATGATAAATTGAATCTCAATTAATCTCTTAGGTCCCATTAGATTGGAGAGTTACAAAAATGTCATCGTAAATATGTTTTACAATTAAATATAATCATGCTCCTTTTTAACTTTTCGTAAATTCATCAGATCACCTCCAACGATTTCTGGATTATTCCATTTCAATCTGAATATCCTTCAGAAGTGTCGTTTGAGGTTCTAAAATATTTCTTTAGTATTTTAGTACTCATTTTGAGACTTTTCTAAATTTTTAAATTTTTTCGAAAATCTTTCCGAATTTCCAATCGGATCCGAAAACTACTTCATTTTGCCTTAAATGAACTTATTTTTGATCTGTTTCAATTTGCTTAGACTCCATTACTTATTCCGAAGCTTTTCAACTTTGAGGTCCGCTTTATGAAAAATTTACTATTCACACGGATACTATTCCGTCCGAAAACAATATTCATCCAAAAATCACTATTCATCCCAAAAATACTATTCATCTTAATATATTTTCAATTCTTTTCAATAGATAAAATTCGAGATGTTACAATCATCATCCCTCCCACCCTTCTCTCTCACAGTCACCCTTTCTTTACAACACCACCACTATATCCACCATCCCTACCACTAAATCTGCCATTTTCATCTCTCAAACTAGTCGTTCTCTCTCATGGTCATTGTCCTTCTCCCTCACGGTCACCTCTTCCCCATGGCTCCACCACCATATCCACCATCCCCACCACCAGATCCATTACCTCTATCTCTCAAAACGGTCATTCTTTGTATTTTGATTCTTGTTTTGATTTTATTTTTTAATAAAATAAAATCTGAACAAATGGTTGCATATTTAGCTAAGTACTAAGAATTTACTTACCAAAAACCATATCATCATTTTATTAGGTGTGCTTGATTGATCTGAAATTGTCAATTAGTGATTTATTCTATATAAAACTTTTATTGAACTTAGTTATATGTATTTGAAACTTTGAGATTTATTTGTTCGGCTATAGTTCCCCTCAAAATTCCAATCCAAATCCAATATTGGATATGCGTTGAAATCACCATTGTATTTATTGTTCATGTTTGGATAAACGAATTCATGTTTGGTTAAATGAATTACACGGGTTAAACGAATTAAATGAGTTAAACAAATCAACAAGTTGATAGGTTAATGAGTTTGGATATTTTGTTATCCAAATAATAAACGAATTAATCGTGTCATATCGTGTTATTAATTTATAAATAAATTCATGTCAAATCCAAAAATGTTGACCCGCTTCTTAAACGAATTCATATCGAATTGGTCGAATCTATAAACGAATCGAATCGAATTCAGTTTGATCCAACACGCCAACCCATTTTTCCACCTTAAGGGTTGCTAGATCTAATGAGCTGGCTTATCGTAGCTCGTTTTGGGTTTGCTTTGTGAACTTGGTGATTTATAGCCACTACAGGCGTCGACTCGTCTAAACAAGAACCGTGAAAACAAGGACGCTTTGGAGTCTGGATTCCACCCTATGCTCCCAACAATCAGCACACATTCTTGAACTTGCCCAGAAGATAATCATTCATCGTCCGAGCAAAAAAAAAAAAGAAGAAGAAGAAAAACAATAACCACAAAAAAGTCAGTGACAACTTCCTTTTCAGGTCTAATGACTCCAAACTCTCCTTCCCCGAAGTTGTCCTCCTTAAAGAGCTCTCTTTTCTTCTCAACTCTTTGCTTCTTTTCATTGGGTTTTGTAACTTTCGTTTTCTCTATTCGAGTTCTCGAAATTATGTGTAAAATGAGAGTTGAGGTTGCTTTATCATCGTGAAAAATTTTATCTTTCTGTCTTTAATTTATTTTTTGGTTGATTTTGACAGATGGGTTGGTGTTGTTGGCTTCTCGAAATCATGTATTGAAGTCGTGTGTAAAATGAGAGTTGGGGTCTTTCTTGGGCCTTTTTTTTTTTTAATATAAAAGTTGCTCCTTATTCTGTCATTCTTAGCTTAGTATCCGTTCAGATTATGGTAATTAGTTTTCAGCACAATGTAGTGGGTCTGATCATTGAATGCTGCAGGGGGCACAAGCGGTTTTGCAAAAGAACTCTTTTGGAGCAATCAGACTACCTCAAAGATGATTGTCTCTCAGTTCACCGTAGTATAGGTGTTGTACAGTGTAGAAAAGTTGAGGACATGAAGGCCCCAATTTTAAAATTCGATTACTCCGTTCGCGTTTCTCTTGGCCGTACAATTTTTTGCATCAACCCATTTGTGTATATTTATTGTTGTGTTTCATTGCTTAGAGCGGTTGGAAACTTGTTTCATGCTTGTCTACGATATGGTTTCCTTAATTTTTTTTCTACAATAATATTTCTGTGTTTGTATCCTGCAAACCTCATTCTTTTGGGTTATTCCATTTGAAAATTTAAATAGAAAGCTATTAACAAGGCAAGCCATGACTAATAGATCAGTGTATGAGAGAGAGTGTCTAAAAAATATTTTATTTTGGTTATTATTGTGATTTATGTTTTCCCACAGATCTAAATTTGGTGTTGGTTAGCATTATGATTAATCCGTAACTTCTCATCGGTCATGTAGTAATTAATACTGCCATGTTCATTGCAAGAGAGGCTATAATTTGTTTAGATTTAATCATTAATTAGAGGGTATTGCTCAAAGAAGTCCTAGTAATTTGGTACTGATAAATGATGATGTCTATGAAATTCCTACACAATCTATGTTGAAAGTCCTTTCTGATTTCTCAGGTGTACTCTGTTTTATGATGAAAACTCCTATTAGTGATTTGATAAGATCACTGAAATCGATGTGATATTTTTGAAGCCAAAATGCTTTATATGATTTGTGCAAGTCTTTGATTGCATCATTGTGTAGTATTGTGATAAAATGGTATCATATGTTTTTCTTTTCGCTATTTTGTTTTTATCCCACTTCACTTTTCTTGAAAAATATATCGGTTAGACTCTCTTTGAGATTTGGCAAGTTAATTTTTCTAAGACCGTGTGAAACGATTTGATTTATTGCCCTGGTTTGCACCTTCAGGCTTTACTGCATTTCATTTACTGGGACACACTGATATGGAAGCTAAATGGTGTTGAACTCAAAGTGGGCTTCTACCTTGATGTCTCAGCATCTGCTTGCAGCAGCAGATGGATATGGTCTAGAAAGGCTCAGGATGCTATGCGAGGCCGGTCTGTGCGAGGATGTTGCCATTAACACTATGGCAACCACTTTAGCTTTGGCAGAGCAGCACCATTGTTTCCAGCTGAATGGTGTTTGTCTTAAATTTGTTGCTATGCCCGAAAATTTGAGAGGTGATTATCCTGTAATAATTGTTTTTTATTCAGTTAATTAATGTTGCATCAGATAGTTCTTTTATGAAGAAGACATTTCATGTGAAAAGGAACACTTTTGTTCTTGTTGACTCAAGAATACTAATTGTATTTAACATGATGTAGCTGGAAATCTTCAATTTTTGGTTTTCATTTCATATACACGCACAAGGAATGAACTATCAACTTTTATTTGCATTGAGCTTATTTAATTAAACATTCAATCTCAATGTCAGAATCTATACTAACTTGAAAAGAAGTTATAAATTCAAGTTTGCAAATGACCTGATGTTGCAGTTGACCCGATATCTAGTCATGTCTTAATTCAAGAGCTTATATTTGGTCCGAATCAAGTCAAAAATTAATATTAACACAATCGGATCAATAATATAGCTTCAGATTAGCGAATGACCCAATATCAAGTTAACAATCAACAATTTTAGAATGTAATCAATTCAATATATTGATATCTAAATGTATTATAGACAATCCTATATATATGCACTGTTTTGGGCTTCTTTTTGGTGATGGCGCCAACGCAATCTGTCCCCAAAATAAAAATCCAAGCTAATATTTAATAAGGTTGGTGATAGATGAAGTTGGGTGCTAAATTATTTTTCCTTTTCTTTTTCTACAAGACATGTATAATTTTGTAAAACAAATTTTTATCAAACTACACGTCTATACAAATACCAAACTCAACTCGCTAGCTCTTTCTAAAGAAACATCGTATTATTTTAAAATAAATAAATGTTTTTCAAGTTTAATCGTCTAGCTATTTTGAAATTCTTTTCAAATTAACATATTCATACCTTTGTCAATTTTTGTGCTTCTAAATAACAAATTAATATGAAGAAACCTTTTGGAGAGTTGGCAATATATCTAGTTTATCCCATGTTAAAGCCTTTGACTATATAAACATATAAAATCATGTATTTCGTTTAACAAAATCTTTTACATTTGCATTTATGTTCAAAAGAGTAATGTTCATACACAAAATTATACCTAAATTTATTATCCAAATAATGTAACAAATTTATGTATAACTACCATATCATTAATACATATTTATGTAATAAACTTATAAATAATTATGATATCATCAATACATTATCTTGTGATTAAGGTAGATTAAGATAATAGTTACAACTTATCTTACTACATCATTTTGAACAAAAAATTTGAAATACACTTTAAAAACAATAACATCCAATTTCAACTAAAATACACTTTAAAAATAAATTAAAAAATATGAGTTATATATACAAATCAATCCAAAACTCAACTCCGCATATCATCCAATTTCATTTCAACTATTATAATAAATGATGCATTTTATTAAAGCAATGTTTGTTAAAATTGTTATTGACTTAACTTATCACTAAAATATTATAACATAATGTTCTTAGTTACCTTTCACACTAAAAATTTTCTTCTTTCACTGAGAGGAGTTTAAAAGTGTATATTTTTAATTATATACACTTAATTTTCTCTGTACACCCCGTATAAAGTATGTATACTGTTGAAGTACGTAGACCCACATAACAGAACAAAAAATTTGTGGAGGCCCATTACATGGAGATGTGGAGAATTGTGTTATGGGCACCTGACTAATATTCTATCCACACCCATTTCTTTTTTGAGGGGTCATGTTTCTATGTTGTTTATTAAATTAGGACTTCGGTTTGTGTATAAATCTGTTCTCAAATGACACATGAAGCCAATGCTTAAAAATGGTTGTTCACTTTTTTTTTTTTTTTTTTTTAATCCTTGACCACTAGCATCCTTAATTGTATACTAGGTGCCATAATAATTTATGGAATATAATTCTTACCTAATATATGTAATTTATGTGGTGTAACATTTGCATTTGATCCAAAGACCATCCAATTGAAGAAGTTAATCAAACATCCTAAAGACCACCATCCAATTGGCTAATAGAGAGCATTCATTCAACCGTATTTGAGTAATCCTCACCATAAGTGGTATCTCAACCCCAAAAAAAAAAAAAAACACAAGTCTAATGACACATGTTTCATGTCACGTTTACCATTGGCTGTGATAATTGCATCATCATGTAGTGCTTTTTTTTATTATTTTTAAAAAAAGTAATAATATCATATTTTTTAAAGTATAAAATTAGGAAACAAGGAATATTCAAAGCAAAGGAAAATGATTGTGGTAATTCGAATGGCACATGGTATTTTGCTAAGATCCTATATCATAATAAAGCCTAACAATATAAGTTGAATCAATATCTATGATGATCGATAACAATTAAGAATCATTAAACAAACGAAACAATATCTTAAAACATGGAATAGGGTTCAACAAAAAATTGTACCTTTTTTTTTTTTTTGAAGAATACTGGGGATAAAAATGGTTACGTAGACTATAATTATTTGTTGATATATATATATATATATATATATTTGATCGAAGTTTCAAATCTTAAACTGTGATAATGTATAACTTTTTATTGGATTTAATGAAAACTCATGTATGATAAATTAGCTTTTCTAATAATATTTGTATTTAATTTTTTGATATCTTGATAGACAAACAGAGTCATATTTGCAATTTCAGGGATATAAAATCGACTTCCATGACCCATTTCAAAGAAGCATATAAATAGGCTGCATTTTAACTTGTACCATCTTGGCAAATTTAGGCTCATTCGGCAATGCCAAAAAGATAATTACATTTAATTTGTACCATATTTCACAAAATTTTATTCAGCCTAGTTAACTCATTTGTGAAAAAACCCGGGACAAAATAGTCTCTTATGGGATTCTTATTGGTATATTGACACTTACGGTAAGATAATAGAGTAAAGCTCTGTTTGGTATAGTTTTTCCAAATAAATTTTTTAGAAATAGATCTTTTAGAAGTAGATCTTTAACAAGTAGAGTTTTTGTATTGGTTGTTTAGTTGTCAATTAAAAACATATTTTTAAATTATAGACTATTTGGTTATATTATTTTTGAAAGTGTTTTTAGATTATAAATTTACTAAAAAGAACATAGGACATCATTATGTTTTTTTACTCTTTTAGATTATAATTGGTGCTACTGACTAATAAACTCATTGGGCTTGCTATAATTGAGGATTCATGGTTTTATATAGATTGATAAGTAAGGGCACTATAAGAAAATTGTAATGTATAATTTACCCAATTTGGTTCAAGGGCACTATATAGATTGATACTCAATATATAATGACAATACAAACAAAGGAAAGGAAAACAATTATTATGCTCGAGTTTGAGCTCAGACTAGTTAAATAATCTCCAATGAACCATGAGCTACAATTAGAGCTTTGCTTGATATTTCTTATGCCAATATCAAGCTCTATTCTTCAAGCTTGATCAAGAACATTAAAACTATCTCAATCACTGATTGACCAACAACGAAAGGACTAAAAATATTGAGAAGAATCAAAAGCTAATCTTTAACGTAGTAAAACTACAAGGAACCATTATGAGCTTATACATTGCCAAATAAAGAAAAGAAACATAACTATCTCCATGGAGAAAAAATCTGTACCCACACAATCTTTAATTGGCAAGTCAAGACAACTGCATCAAGAAAATAATATCAAAACAATAAATGTATTCACAAATAGTCTTGTAATAATAAGAGTGTATGGTTTTATATTCTTTAAAACAAGTTAAATAGCAACTTAGTTGTA